>VZTM01039332.1:28381-52478 GCA_013400555.1 Jacana jacana | reverse complement strand
ATATAAATATAAGACTTATATACACATACTCACACATCTAAGTCTTACTTTGTGTATCTAGATGTGTGGATGTGTAAATGCATATATAGAATAGGTGTGAAAACTAACTAAGACTGAGCTTGCAGTGAATTCAGGCAGTGGGAGTCGTGCTACTGGTTCTCCCGAGAGGAGCGAGCCTGCGTGTCGCAGCGGCGCCGTGCCAACCCGCTGCAGCAGCAAAGGGAGTTAAGGGACAGAAAAGGGAATGATCTGGGCTGGAAGGGAACTGATACAGATCCTACCTCTGGGATTTAAGCTCACTCCTTGTTTACACGTGGCTACAGGAAAGATGGGAAGTTGAACGCACGTTTTATTCCTCTAATCCAATATTACAGTCAAAATAACACCCCAAAAATATACCAAAAGTTATCTGAAGCACACACACACCTCAAATAAAATCCAGCACATCTATCCAGGTTGTTTGAAGAGTACCTGCAAGTGTGATACCACTGACAGGCACAGAGCACACTCCTCCTACAAGGAAATTACGCCTGGATTTCAGCAGTGGAAGCAGAGGTAACAGAACATGATGATCTGCTGGAATACATTCCAGCAAGAGAGAGATCTGGCTGCCTTTGACTCAGGTCCACACCACAAGAAAACCAAAGTTGGCTGGAACTTCAGCTACGTCCCTCTCCATCCTTCACTGCCCACTCTGCCCCATAAACACCTCCTGTCGCTTTGGCTGGACCCTGGCTCCCCACGCCACGCTGGCCTCTGAGCATCCTCACGACGACGAAAGGGCTCACAATTCTCTCTCTCACTTAATGACTCTTACCAAGAAGAGAAGTTCTAAAGCTAATCAAGGAAAAAAAAAATATATATCTCTTTTGCTACCAACTGACTTGTGTGTCTTGCAGTGGTTAAAGGGATGTGCCATTGACTCCTGCCGCTCATGAACCACAGTGTTTCCCCAAAAGGCACGGGAGCTGGAAGACCTCAAGTTGTGGAGTTAGTCGGTAGTGGGACACCAGCAATGATACCATCACATGGGAGATCAGCTGGAAGCAGGAGGGAGACACAAAACAGCTTAAGGAGTGACAGCTTAGCATATTAAATCACCTCTCTGAAACACAGCAGGTCACAACTATCACTCTCTGTCATCAAAGAGTTTGGCTAAGGAGATAAATCCCTCTGCAGTTTTATCTGAGACAGCAGCAAAGCCAAATGCCTTACCCACATAGCGTTGATGCCAGATAATTCAATGCCAGACCTTGTCAAAACTGTGCCTGTGGTTTTCCCAGCTGGTGACCAGACCCCTGAACTGCACCACAACATCACTCAGTTCTGAACGGCCTCGTACCTTCAGCAGCTGGTTAGAATTTAGGGCTACAAAGATGATGAAGGGACTAGAACATCTCTGTGCCAAGGAAAGGCCGAGGGACTTTGGTCTGTTTAGTCTCAGAAGATAAAACTGAGGGGGGATCTGATCAACACCGATAAGTACTTCAAGGGTGGGTGTCAGGAGGATGGGGCCAGGCTGTTCTCAGTGGTGCCCAGGGACAGGACAAGAGGGAATGGGCACAAACTGGAACATGGGAAGTTCCATCTGAACATGAGGAGGAACCTCTTTGCTGTGAGGGTGGCAGAGCCCTGGCAGAGGCTGCCCAGAGAGAAGGTAGAGGCTCCTTCTCTGGAGACATTCCAACCCCTCCTGGACACGTTCCTGTGGGACCAGCTCTGGGTGACCCTGTTCTGGCAGAGGGCTTGGACTGGGTGATCTCCAGAGGTTCCTGCCAACACCATAGCATTATGGGATTCTGTGAACTTGAGGTAAATAAAGAGAAAAGATAAGCTGTTGTGGGTAAAAGAATACACTGGTGGAGAGAAATGAATCAGGAAACCAGACAGTACTCAGCAACAATGGAGGTGCTCGTAGGAAAATGAGGTTCAGACGGCTCAGATCAGTGACTTCAGCAGAGAACACCCTCAAGATGGGTTTGGAAATTGGAACATCAAGGTTCTATTTTCATCCTGACATGAGTTCAGCTCTGCAAAATGAACTAATTTCTCAGAGTATCCTCTGTCTCCTTTTGTTGCTGGTAAATCATAGAATCATAGAATGGTTTGGATTGGAAAGGGACCTTAAAGCCCATCCAGTGCCAACCCCTGCCCTGGGCAGGGACACCTCCCACCACACCAGGTTGCTCCAAGCCCCCTCCAACCTGGCCTTGAACCCCTCCAGGGATGGGGCAGCCACAGCTTCTCTGGGCAACCTGGGCCAGGCTCTCACCACCCTCACAGCAAAGAAGTTCTTCCCCAGATCTCAGCTCAATCTCCCCTCTTTCAATTTAAAACCGTCCCCCCTCATCCTATGGCTCCCCTCCCTGACCAAGAGTCCCTCCCCAGCTTTCCTGGAGCCCCTTTAGGGACTGGAAGAGGCTTTAAGGTTTCTGTGGAGCCTTCTCTTCTCCAGGCTGAACCCCCCAACTCTCTCAGCCTGTCCTCCCAGCAGAGGGGCTCCAGCCCTCCCAGCATCAACGTGGCCTCCTCTGGCCCCACTCCAACAGGTCCATGTCCTTCCTGTGCTGAGGACTCCAGAGCTGGACACACTGCTGGTGGTCTGCTGGTGTGCAGTTTGGGGTTTGCTTCAGGTTTTGTTTGTTTGTTGGGGGCTTCTGGTTGGTTTATTTTGGTTTGCTTTTAAATGCAGTTTCACCCCTGGGATGCTGCTGGGAAAATAATAATAATATTTAGTAATGTATTACCCAGAGAGAGGGTGGAAGAGATGAAAAGAAAAGACCTCCTTCCAGATCCACATCTTCCAGCTCAGTTCTTGGCCCTCCTCTGCCTCTGGTTTCTACAGACAACAGCTGGGCACAGAGCACCTGAGGTGCCACTAACCCAAATTAACCCAAAAAGTAGCGATTTAACGCTTTTGGAACAGAAGAGTTCACAGTCTGAAAAAAGTTTCCCGCAACTAAGAGGCAAGAAACACCCCCACACATAAAAATGACAAAGCAAACTGGCCTTTACGGCGTGGAACTTGCCCAGTTTCAGTGCAGCTGACAGGGGTACAATGATATTCAGCAGCTTGGGAAGCTGGTGCGTGATAACATAAATACTGATAAAGAACAAAAGCCTGACAAGTGCAATCCCCACGCTGATGGGTTTCCTTTGAGGATTACTCAGCAATTAAAGATTTCTAACAGTTAGTGTTGCATTTCAAAAGGACAATGGCTCCAAATCCCTAAGGAAATCATAAGCCATTTACAGATTCTTCTTGGTTTTCAACTTTTTAGAGAGACGAACAACTGTATTAAGGAGATGAAGAGCTTAACATCTAAAAAACACTTAAAAGAGCAATTATTTCTGGAATGTAAAGCGTGATTTCTCCCCCAGCAGGACTGGCAGCTGAGCATTCCTCTCCTGAAACTGCCCCTCCTTAAAATAAAGTGTTAGTGCCCAAATGCCCTGTCCCTGGAGGGGTTCAAGGCCAGGTTGGAGGGGGCTTGGAGCAACCCGGTCTGGTGGGAGGTGTCCCTGCCCAGGGCTGGGGATGGCACTGGATGGGCTTTTTAAGTCCTTTGTTTTACTATTTTGCTACCCAAAAATGACCAGGCATAGTCCTACTACTAATAAGGGGCGTTCTGGTTGTTGAAGAGGAAGAGAAAAGATCTTGAATTCACCAAGATGTGACCGAAACTTTCCCACTCAGGGTGTCTGAAAGCTGATGGTTTGCTGGTAAAGACGCTGCAGAGTTTTATCAGACTGCAGCTACCGGTAAATCCCACCATAAACTATGTGAAAGCTCAGCTTTGAAAAACATTGTAAGTTCAACAGTGGTCACTGGGACCCCCAAGACCCACCTGGCATTTAGTCCCTTTACCAACAGGGCAGCCACTCGGCAGGAACCCAGTTAAGATGAAGTGTTGACTTCCATAAAAAGCTAATTGCTTACAAGGTTCTATGGAGTCCATGCATTCGTAGGGAGCCATGAGTAAGCAAACCTTCATTCAGCAGGAGGTGATTTGCAGGATAGCTCTGCTGGGTTTTTTCACCCTCTCCTCACCCAGCTGGGTCCCTCCAACAATGAGAAACACAAAGAACACTCATCTCAGCCAAGGCCTGGAGTCATTCTCCTGTAACCCCTCTGGGACAACCCATTTTGCAGCTTGTAAAAAACTACTGAATAACTGCCCCAGTATGGTCAGCAGCACGAGGGACTGAAGGTCAGAGGCTGGGCCAGTTCATCTGGTGTCAACAGGCATAACAAATCAAGGGGTGAAAAGGAATCCTCTCTCAGACAACAATCTGAGCTCCAGACAGCAAGGGTGAAAACTACAGTTGGCAGCAGTTAACCAAGATCAGAAGGAAGGCAGTTACATCAAGGGGGAAAAGGAGAAACTGATGTAAATATTTCAAACAAATAACTTGGTTAAGAGAAGCCCTTGCACTCTACCAAGATACAGTGGGCTTTTCCGAGTTACTCTGGTGTCACCTGGGCACAGTAGAATCACAGAATGCTCTGGGGTTGGAAGGGACCTCTGGAGACCATCTCCTCCAACCCCCTGCCAGAGCAAGGGCACCTAGAGCAGGTCCCACAGGAACGTGTCCAGGAGGGGTTTGAATGTCTCCAGAGGTGGAAATCCCACCACCTCTCTGGGCAGCCTCTGCCAGGGCTGTCACCCTCACAGCGAAGAGGTTCCTCCTCATCTTTAGATGGAGCTTCCCATGTTCCAGTTCATGCCCGTTCCCTCTTGTCCTGTCCCTGGGCACCACTGAGAACAGCCTGGCCCCATCCTCCTGACACCCACCCTTGAACTATTTATAGGTGTTGATCAGATCCCCTCTCAGCCTTCTCTTCTCCAGACTGAACAGACCCAAGTCCCTCAGCCTTTCCTCACCAGGGAGATGCTCCAGGCCCCTCATCAGCACCAGAAGAGTTACTCCGTATCTCACAGAAGAGTTTAATGAAATTAATGTGTCACCACTTTTCCACGAGCTCTTCCACAACAATGGCACCAACAAATTACAACATTTCTCCCCCTTAATGCTCTGATTTGACCTGTCTCTAGACAACAGGGTGTCTGTCAACTGTATTTTACGTGGTCAGGTGTATTTCAGATGCAAGGGAATTATCTAAGAGATCCATCACCGCCTGTTAAAAACTACCTGGAAGGTCTTGCAGGCAGTTTTGCCCAGACACAGGAACTGAGCTGCCCACGGGCAGGGTGAGCAGCAGCAAGGAGCTGGCTGTGTCCCTCCTAAAAGGCTCCCAGGGAGCAGCGACCACTTTCCCCCAAGATAACCATCCTCAGCTCTTCCAGGAACTGCTCAGGGAAGGCAGAATTTACTTTCTAATCTGTTCTTCTCTGCCTGAACTGACAGACCTCAGAAACAGATGCCACTGAGTCAGTATAGAGGAACAAAATGTTGAGCCTTGGGAGCACACGCACATGCTTGAAAATTAGCATCTTGTCTGAAACCCTTCATTTTTCAGTGCTTTTCCTCTGAAAGCAGAAATGGCAGAGACTCATCTCATATGCATATGGCACACAGATTTTTAAGTTCTGAAAGAAAGGCAATAAACAAAAATATGTCGACTACAAGACTCGTCTATCTCATTAGTGCCCACGGTTCTGAGTGACACTGCGGGTACTGGAGGGGTTTCAGGGAAGAACACGCCACCAGTTGATCAGAACACTAATTACCAATACCAACTGCTAATTTCATCCCCTGCAAGCACCTAGAACTCTCCCATTATTTTACTTTCAGGGGGAAAAAAAAAAAACACCACAATCTTAGAGCAGGCTTTTAAAGGTTTATAACAGATCCCGCAGAAGGGGATAAACAAATCTTTTTAAAAGGAAAAATGTCATTTTACCAATGCCCTCCGCAAAGAGCGGCTCCATTAATCCTGGCAATCTTTACAAATCCTCCCCCACGTTTTCGAACGGGAGCCAGAGCTTTGGGATCCGCTCCCCGAACGGCAGCGTGAGTCAGTGGGGCTGGGAGCCGGGGGCAGGCAGGCGCAGGTGACGTCCACGGAGTCACAAAAGTCTTCCAAAATGATTCATGTCACGGCAGGGATCCAGAAAAAACAATCAACTTCGGGTCTAAACATAACCTACAGGGGTATTTCTGTGTCCCTGCCTGCCCCGGGACTGACCAGCAAACTGGGCACCACAAACACCTCCCAGGTCCATCCGCCCAACCCACCTCTACCCCCAGCAGATCAACAGTTGAGCCACCACGGAACGTTCTGCCCAAACCCGCAGTGGTGCTTGTACAAGAGGCAGAGTTCAGACCCCACACTCTCCTGCCACTCAAAACCGCTTTTGGAAAGTAGAATTAACTCTGTTGTTTTAAACTGGGAGCTCTGCAAAACTCTGAACTTGAGAGTGGAGCCGCAGATCATCACGAGAGAGAGAGAGCAGGGAAACGCTCCCGCGCGTCAAATCTGACAAACCCTTACTCACACCCCAAAAGGTCTCACACCAGCACCTTGAGTCATGTAACATCTCAGCCTTTTTCCTGTCAAACTACGGCATTTCGCCTCTAAGGAGGTGGCCCAAAGAGGGAGCCCAAAAGGGAGAAACAAAGACAGAGCCAGAACAGACCCAGTCCTCCCCAGGTGCGGTCCTGAGCCAACCCCGCTCCTCAGCTGGAAGCGGCACCGACCTTGGGAACATCTCCTTGAACTGTCCACATACAACTCAGTGAACGTGGCCTGGTCTTCTGCCACCAGAATCACCTCTTTTAGGCGATACAGACACTCCCAAATGATGGATAATTTATTTTAGAGTTACCAGACAAGTGGAAGTGAGCCGTGACCACGCATTGCAGAGACCCAGAGACTTCTCCCTCCTTATAAGACAGCTTTTCACTTCTCTCAAGAAGAACAGCTCAGACACCTCACGTTACAGCGTGTCACCCCCTGCCATCAGGGACACCCAGCTCTTGGCACTGGTGCAGAGACAGAGTCCTCCCTTTACACACCCAGCCAGGGCTCGAGGGAGAGAGGAGAACTTCGGATTAACTCTCAACCGCTGGACCATGCCACTTTCAAAACCATCACCTTCTGCAGTCTGGAATCAGTTCTCCAAAGGAAACCAGCCTCCTTCTGCTCCTTCCTCTTCCTCCTGATCTCTGCCAACAATCTCCCCCCGTACTATTAACAGCAACTCACAGGTTTTCTTTATTCAGAGAATAAAGAAATCCTGGCTGCAGAGAGATCCACATTAAATGGTGTGTTTTCAGCTCAGAAAGCAGAAAAGGGCTTGAAGAACAAATCTCAGAAATTCAGAAACCTCCTACTTTTAAATATCACATTCAAACAAGCCATGCACATTTTATGATGCAGGTCTCCTGTTTCAGTTGCTCAACAAGGTCTGAGAAACAAAAAACCAAGCAATGGGAGGGGAGTTAAACATGGATAAACCCTACAATTTTGAAATTAAAAACTTGCTTTAATACCTTTTAATAACTGGACAGTCCCTGACCCACCTGACGCAGCTCTGAATTACCTCTGCTCACCCCGAGGGCTGGGGGGGAGATAATTCCAAGGGCCCAGCCAAACACTATGACGTTAAATTGATTAAAATCACTATTTTGTGCACATTCCTGCAATTCTTCCTGAGCTATTCTAACAGGCTGTGCCCCTCTCAGTGTGACAGCAAGTACCCCACAGGGTGAGAGTGTTGGGCAGCGCTCTTTGGTTTGGTTGTGGCGCTTCTCTGCTTACTTTCCCTTTTAAGCCAAACGTAATAATCCCGTTCCTGTATTATTGCACAGGTTTCCAGGCAGAAAGGACTTTCTGTCTTTTCAACTTACTCAAACTCCTTACCCAAGATTAATAATTGATCAGAGCAAGATTTTGTTTGTTGGTCTGGAGTCAATAGCAATTTCTCAGCCAAACAATTAGTTTTTGAAACCAGCTCTTACCACTCCAATTAAGTCTCCTCGTCCATATTCACCCGTCAGGTGCTTTTTCCCATCGTCCATACGAATGACTGAGCGAAGTCGCCCGTTCAACACGATGTATGTGCAGTCTGACTTGTCACCCTGCCTGAAGAATGAGGGATAATGAGGATCAGCGAAGCATCTTGGCTCAGCAAATGCACCCAGAGCCTTTCTAAGAAGTTGATCGTCTCCCCCTACCTGCTGTCCCCTATGGCAGCCTTCCAGAACCTAAAGGGTTCCTACATGAGAGACGGGTCAGGGAGAGGAGCCACAGGACGAGGGGGAAGGGTTTGACACTGAAAGAGGAGAGATGGAGATGAGATCTGGGGAAGAACTTCTCTGCCATGAAGGTGGTGAGAGTAGCCTGAGAGAAGCTGTGGCTGCCCCATCCCTGGAGGGGTTCAAGGCCAGGTTGGAGGGGACTTGGAGCAACCTGTGCTGGTGGGAGGGGTGTGACTGGGTGGGCTTTAAGGTTACAGCTATGAGTGACTGGAGGCCTGATGGAGATGCATATTTTTATGGATGAGTCGTATACAGCTGGAAAAGAGATTCCCTTTCTCTGAGAAAGAAAGAGCTCATACAATACAGAGCTGTGCACTTATCAGATCAACAAAACTATGAAGATGAAGTAAGAAAGATATTCCCCAGTAAATTTCAAAGGGCTTTTATCTCTTCTCCCTTCCCTGAAGGTTGGGAGAGCAGAGTAAATTAAAGAGGGAAATGTTTTTTATGAACTCTCAGAGCATCTGCCTTTCTTGTGATACCAACATCCCATTGTGTTTAGAGCATCGCCAGGCACCGCTGTGGGTGAGCGATATCAAAACTTAGTGCCAATAAGCAAGGAAATTAAAGAAAGCCTCCAATCTGACTCTTATTGCAGCTTGATTTACAGTGGAGTCTTAGACTGTACTGGGTCTGAGTCTAATGCAGGAAATTCCAAAAGATTTTAGGTTTTTAACAAGGTATTGACAGCTATGTCTGCTTTGAGGCACAAAGTAATTCAAAACTTCCATTAGCATTAGGGCTGCAGGTACAGCTATAAAATCAAAGTTACAATTATGCAGAACACATGCTAAATTAGACCTCTCGCTGCAGCATCCAAGTAATGGCTCAAACACATCCTAATACAAAAATCCATCAAAGGAAGTTTTCCCAAGGTGCAGTGCCTATTTTCAATTTGCTGCTGAAGAAACCCAACTGAATTACCTTTGAGTGGTGTTTATTTTAGGAAGGTTGAAAAACTCTGAGTGATAGAGGTTTGTGTCCTTAAAAACGCAGAAACCACCACCAGAACGTACCACTGTCTGTGCCTTAATCGACTGTGTCATTTTAAAGGCTTGTCAAGAGAACAGAAAGGATGAGGAAGAGTATGAAGGAATTTCAGTAACACCCGGTGACAAGAGACTGAGCAATGATGTTGGAGGGCACTGCAGAAAGAAAATACTCTCAAAGTAGCCAAACAGATAAACCTGATGGAAGGGTTGATAAATTTAATCCAATGAGTTTCTTATTCGATATATCACCAAGGGAGTGTGGCTTCTTAACCACAAAACCTTAAATTTTGATAGAATCATTGAACTGTCTGGGTTGGAAGGGACATTTGAGATCATCAAGTCCAATCATCAACCTAACTCTGATAAAAACCATCACTAACCCCTGTCTCTCAGCACCGTGTCAACCCAGCTTTTCAATCCCTCCAGGGATGGTGCCCCAACCCCTGCCCTGGGCAGCCCAGTCCAAGGTTTAAGAACCCTTTCCCTGTAAACATTTCTCCTGATCTCCAATCTGAACCTCCCCTGGTGCAACTCAAGGCTGTTTCCTCATGTCCCATCGCCTGTGACTTGGGAGAAGAGACTGACACATACACCCCAACTACACCCTCCTTTCAGGCAGTTGGAAGGAGCCAGAAGGTCTCCCCTCAGCCTCCTCTTCTCCAGGCTGAACACCCCCAGCTCCCTCAGTCTCTCCTCGTAAGGCTTATTCTCCAGACCCCTCACCAGCTCCATTGCCCATCTCTGGACCTGCTCCAGCCCCTCAATGTCTTTTTTGTGGTGAGGGGCCCAAAACTGGACCCAGCCCTTGAGGTGGGGCCTCACCAGTGCCCAGGACAGCAGGAAAAGCAGAGGTTCAGGGTTCAGCAGACCACAGACAATTTTGTCCACATCTCACCTGTAAACAGCTCGTCCAGCCTCAACCTCCATCCAGTCCAGGGCAAAGTCCATTTGCCTAACGAATGGGGACATCCTCTTCACCACAGTGTGGGCCACTCCGAGAACCATGCTGGGCTGCTCCCTCATTATCCTAGAGAGGAAAAACAGTGTTAGTCAAGTTCTTCCCTAAAGCAGGAACGGGCACAGACAGGCACAGCAGCCCAGTGCAGCCGGGCAGCTCCGCTCAGGAGTTAGTCCCTACCCATAAACACACCAGGTGTGATTTGACTGAGTACAGGGCTGGCCAGCTCGGCCCAAATTAAACCTCATTCAAAGCTGACACTGTCCCAATAGGACCAAGTTACTGGGCTGCCAGCTCAGTCCTGCTGTCTGGTCCAATTTGTGGATGGGAACCATGTAGCCCTTCTTTATGAACCACCTTCCAAACCTCCCCTGTACTCAGGTCTCTTAAAAGTTGGGAAAATGTCTGTACTGGCCAGAAGACTGTCCCTCCCCCCCGTTCTGCACCTCTCACTCTCACACGTGCTCATGGTCTCACCTGGATTTTATTTCAGGTGTTACATGTGAAGTCTGATGCTCTTCAAAATAAGCTCTGCATTTCAAATGCTCCATTTTCCCCGTTGCAAAGCCCAGAAAGAACTGAAACATCTCTTAATAAAGCTTCTGATCTTCACAATGAAGCTTTTAAGTGATGCTTAAAGCCTTTAGTAGTAACGACACTGTGGAATTCAATACTTTTCCCAAACTGAAAAGCTTTGAGAATGTTCTTTCAGCAGTAACTGCAAACAGGGACACCTGATAACAGCTTATTAACATCTTATTTCTCATTCTTTTTTAGCCTAAAGGTCAGTGCATTCTGTTACCCTGTGAGCACTCCAGATCCTAGCGAAGCACAGCTCCTCTGGAGTGAGCCCATCACACCCATCTCCAAACAGTGCATCTGCTGGGACACCTTATCTTTTCCTGTTGCTGCACAGCATCAAGAGCCATCACCGGCAAACTACCAAAAACTAGTTATTTGACAAGAGACAGCACAATTCAGAAAGAAGTAGGGAAGTGGATCAGATAGAGATGGGGACGCTCCCTCAAAGCCACACATGAGCAGAACTCTCCAAAAGAGGAGAAAATAAATCCTTGGTATGTTTTCCACATCAGTGTTCCCTTGACAATGAGGATATGGGACAACCTACTTAGGAGAACCTGTGAATGCAGAAACACCTATTGCTAACCACAAATCCTGTGTCCCTGCCCAGGGCAGGGGGTTGCAACTGGATGATCTTTAAGGTCCCTTCCAACCCAAACCATTCTGGGATTCGATGTGAGCTTTGCATCTAAGCTGGCACCCCAAAAGAAATCATGAGGAGGAGAAAAAGGCATGGAAGGAGCGTTGTCTGCCTTGGTTCCCCAACTGAGATAGAAATCAGAGACAGCCCCAGTAAAACTCCACCGTCCTAGGACTTGGCAACAAAACCAGACTCACCCAGATGAAGCAGAGGAAGAGCCCCAGAGTTTCTAACGCTCATCCATTAGTCCCCCAGCAGTGAGAGGGACAGGGTCAGGCGCAGCTCACAGGGCACTCACCAGGAGTTCTCACGTTTATCTGCACCCCCCACCCAGCACCTCAATTTACTGCTTTTCACAGTAATGAAGTTCATAATTTCTTCAGCCAAAATCCCTGAATTTGAAACAGAAGAGATTCGTAGGGGTACATAGAATCATAGAATCATTTAGGTTGGAAGAGACCCTTGGGATCATCAAGTCCAACCCTATTCCATAGGGAACTGATGGCATCCTCCCCCTGCACTCCTGTGGGCAATTAGGTAATTAAACTGAACAGCAGCTCTCGTATTTAGCACACTTTAAAATCCAACTATCAAAACAGTGTTGGGAAAAAGCAGGACAGGTTTCCTCTCCTGCCCCTCTGCTCTTGCCCTGAAGTCTCAGTGACCCAAGTCTCCTACCCAAGTCCCCCACCCAGAATCACTTTGCTTTCCATAAGCTTCTATTGCATGTGAAAACAACTTTATCTATGGAAACTTCACCAAACCAATGTAACTTTGAGCAAAAGGTCAAAGGAGCTGGAGGAGGCAGCCAGGATGAGCACTAAAAGCCAGACAGCACTAACCCCTCAACACACACACAACACCCAGCCCTATTCCCCTTCTCTGCTGGTGCAAAAGTTAAGTAACCCCCTGAAAACTCCTGGATGGTCTGGCTCCTTTTCACTCTACTTGCTTATTTAGCCCTCAGAGTCTCCTCCCACACAGGCTGTCTGCTGTGATCAATAAAAGCCATTTACTCCTTTTTCTCCATCAAGATAAGTATCTTAATACTTAATGCATTCAAAATGTAAACTACTAACAGGCTGCTTTTACTTCCATCTGGAGCTCTCTATTATTTCCCTCAGTGCTCTACAGCTTCGACAAAACCATTAGCATCAGAGGAAAAAGCCCACCCTTATGCACAAGAGAAAAGCAGTTTCTCCCCCATTATCAGCCAGGTTTCCTTCCTCTCCCTCAGGCATCTTCATCTTTGCTCTCCTGCTTAGCACGTGCCTGGCACTGGGCAAATACAAACCAAAGCTCTGTGTGACAGAAACCTGCTTCTGAAGGGATCCAGAGGGGGTTTTATTAGAAAGCACAGCAAATATAGTGATGAAAAGGCAAAACTAGGGTCTGTGAAAGCCTGGGATTGACCAGACATTCTCCTGGATGTGGATGCGATTTGACATTCAGCTTGGCCAGCAATGGAAAATTAAAAAAAAAAAGTGAAAAAAAACTAAAAATCAGAGCATTCCTGCTTCTCTGGTGCACACAAGGATGGCTCCAACCTGTGAAAAGTACTGAGCGTCCCCAGGGCTGTGGAACCTGAACACCTCCCCTCCAGAGCCTGGTGACAACTTGATTACAGCGTTGGACAGGAGACACCAGCAGCTGCCGTGTAGGCGCTGCACACTCCAGACATCAGCTCAGCAAAGCTGCAACACTTACAATCATTCAGGTTGGAAGAGACCCCTGGGATCATTAAGTCCAACCATCAGCCCTACTCTACAAGTTCTCCTCTACACCAGATCCCTCAACACCACATCCAATCTACTCTGAAACACAGTCAGGGATGGGGACTCCACCACCTCCCTGGGCAGCCCATTCCACTGACTGACTACTCTCTCTGTGAGGTACATACTTGCCAGCCCTGTACTTAAGCTCTGCATTTACAGATGGCTATTGAGTCATGGTGATACCACATAAAAGGCTCCTGCCTTAAAGTCTCAGTGAAAAGGATTGAATCTGTTATCCAACACCCAAGGTGCAATTCCAAACCCCGGGCTGCTCCCATTACCGCGCTCCCGGCCTAACAGCAACTGTTGACCCTGTTCCTTCTGCTGAGCCCTCTGGTTAATTACTGGGGAAAAGAAACACATACAATGTTCCAGGGCAACTCAGAGAAACGGTGATGTGTTTGAGAAGAAAGGAAGAAAGGAATTTTGGAGAATAATAAAGGTTCTCCTCAAATTTCTTCTGGTCAGTAAGTAAGGTAACAGCCAAAAAAAATGATTTAAAAACCCCAAAACATTCCAAGTGAAGGAGAAAGCCTGGTGCTGTAAGACTATGAATTTGGCACAAAAAGCAGAAGATAAAACTTCCTTCTAATTTTATCAACAAGCTTTCTACTGACTCACAGAATGACATGGGGTTGGCAGGAACCTCTGGAGACCATCTTCTCCAACCCCCTGCCAGAGCAGGGGCACCCAGAGCAGGTCCCACAGGAACGTGTCCAGGGGGGTTTGAATGTCTCCAGAGAAGGAGACTCCACCACCTCTCTGGGCAGCCTCTGCCAGGGCTCTGACACCCTCACAGCAAAGAAGTTCCTCCTCATCTTTAGATAGAACTTCCCATGTTCCAGTTTGTGCCAGTTCCCACTTGTCCCGTCCCTGGGCACCACTGAAAACAGCCTGGCCCCATCCTCCTGACACCCACCCTTGAACTATTTATCGGTGTTGATCAGATCCCCCCTCAGCCTTCCTTCTCCAGACTAAACAGACCCAAGTCCCTCAGCTTTTCCTCATCAGAGAGATGCTCCAGGACCCTCATCATCCTTGTGGTCCTCTGCTGTACCCTCTCCAGCAGTTCCCTGTCCTTGAACTGAGCCCAGAACTGGACCCAGTGCTCCAGATGGGGCCTCCCCAGGGCAGGGCAGAGCAGAAGGGCAGGATGACCTCCCTCCACCTGCTGGCCACACTCTTCCTGATTCACCCCAGGATGCCATTGGCCTTCTTGGCCACAAGGGCCCATTGCTGGCTCCTGGGCATCCTGTTGTCCACCAGGACTCCCAGGTCTTTTTCATCAGAGCTGCTCTCCAGCAGGTCAGCCCCAACCTGTCCTGGTTTGTGGAGTTATTCCTCCCCAGGTGCAGGACCCAACACTTGCCCTGGTTGAATTTCATCAGGTTCCTCTCTGCCCAACTCTCCAGCTCTCCAGGACTCGCTGGATGGAGGCACAGCACTCTTGGGGGTTTCCTTTCTCACAGAGTTCAAAGCAAAAACTAACAAACTTGAAGAAACCTGGTGCTTTTCAAAGACTTCCTACAGGGACACTTTTAAATATGGGAACGGGAGCTAGAAGTGATCCACAGCTTGGGTGCCAGGAGAAATTGTGAAGATGGAATGCTGCAAGATCAAGAAGCTCATAATGCAGAAAACTGGCAACAGACTTTATAAAGGAGAAAAAGGATGATGTGGATGGGTCCCCCAAGTGAAGAAGAGGTGATACCCTGATGGGTTTGAGATCACTGACTGGTAAGGGATTAAAGGTAAATTGGAATAAACTCAGTTCTTGAGAGAGAAAACTCAGGAAGATGGGCTCAAGCAAATGAAAGCTACTGCAGGACTGAATATCAAAACAGGTAAAAAAAAGAGGAGGAAAAGGTGGAATCTGAGTGGTGGGTTGAGATGACACAATGAGACCTGAAGTCTGAACCAAGTAGGAAAACAACAGCAGAAGAAGAAAGAAGGGGAAGGCAGGAACTTCGACAAAACTGGTCTGATCCCACCTGAAACAGCACAAGTGGGGAGCATCTATCAGTAATTAGGTCAAAGAGTTGACATCCACCACACAGACTGGAAAAACCCAGCTAATCACCCAAACCCACCGCTGAGAACCACAAGTTCAGTGTTACAGCACACAGCCCTCTGCCCCAGGGTGAAAAAAACAGGGTAAGAAAAAAATAACCACAGAGTAAGGTTTTGTGGTGGAGCTGATTAGGAATACAAACACTTAGGACTGTTTAGAAAGGCAGAAGTACACAGAAATATTCAACATAACAGTGGCCTGGAAAACACAGCCTCTCAAAGTCCTCCACACAGCCCAGGATGGATGGCACAGCCCAGCAGAAGCAGAGAAAGGACATTAGGGAGGGGAATGGAAGCATTTGCCACAAACTGTGTGTGTGAACTAAGTCTGAACAACAGGATCGTGGAAGGAAATCAAGGCCGTTAATCATTAGTATTGGAAAACAAAGCCAACCCCAGTCATAGAATCATAGAATCATTTAGGTTGGAAGAGACCCCTGGGATCATCAAGTCATCAGACTGGATTGGGGTGTGGGGAGTTTTAATTCAGAAACACCTATAACCCCCTTTAAGCATTAAGTCCCAAGTCATGTCCTACTTCCCAGGCCCAGAAAGGAACCTGCCTTGCAAAAAATAACGTCTTGCAGGCATTATCCTTTGACCACTTCTATTTGTGAGCATTGAAAACCTGCAGTTACACAAAGATCAATCAATTCACAGCACATCCCTCAGCCTGGGCTGTGTTTGGAAACAGAACTGGTGGGTGTTCCTCAGCCAAAAGAGATAATGAATCTATGAGAAAGGGCATGGCAAAGAAACACCAGCAAAGCACAGGCTCTGGCCAGACTTTCTTCTATGGGTTGTGAAGTGTAGGAGTCTTGGGTCATAAATCACACCTGATTGGGTTAAGTGCTCTATAAACCTGGAACAAAGATACCACCATTTAATATGACCATGTTCCCTGCATTGCCTCTTGCTGGAGATAAAAGCCATCTGATCGATGGGTCAGAGCTCATCTGGGCGCTTAAAGCCCTCTCATAAACCATCTGGTTTGCTACAGGACGGACTGCAGCAGCACCACACCACACCCACACATCCCTTGCTCCCCCCCCCTTTGTTCAAAAGGGCCATAAAAATACAAAGAAAAATAATAAAATAATCAAATCTCAGTTTTCCACGGCAGAACTCACTCATAGAAGTGGGACTTGGAAATGGAGAGGAAGCTGCAGTCTCGATTGGCCTTGATGGTGAAAATGAGCGGCTCCCCGGTCAGGACGGCCAGCTGGCCCACGAGCTCCCCGGGATGGGTGATGAAGAGGCAGGTGTCCTCCTCAGAGTCTATCTTCCTCTGGTACACGTGAAGCATCCCCGAGACCACAAAGCACACATTAACATCCTGCCAAAAATGGAAGAGAAGAGCTCAATAAACACCACACCACACACACACACACACCCCACCCCTGCAAAGATTTTCCAAGCAATTAGCACAGCGACAGTACTGTCCTGACCCAGCTGTTTTCCAGAGAGCTCCCTACAGCTTTTGAACAATTAGGTGATAAAATAACACACACACACTCGTCAATTATTAAAAGCGGGTTATGAATATTTAAAACTGAGCAGCCACCATATTGAAGGATGTGTTTCCCTTTGTGTGGTTATGGAAAAGGAAGGCTGCATCTGTAAGATCTGAAGAAACAACAACAGAATTGCAAATGGAGATATTGGGGGATAATGGGGGTAATCAGCAGCACCGCAATCAGAGCTGCCCCTCAGCTGCTCCCCCTGAGCTCCTCTGTTTACACTGTGTTATGGTACAGGAACCTCATTATCCTCAATACACTGTGCTACACACAAACACCACCAGATTTCTAGTGGACAGGGGTGCCAAAAACCCACCTTACTGCAACGGAGTGCCACCAGGGGAGCCTGGGGTGAGGGGCATGGAAAGGGGCTGCGCAGTCCTCGTACCCCTCAGGAAGGATGGGGTCTGACACCCCACACCCCATAGAATCAATGATCAGCTAGTCCAACCATCAATCTAATTCTGACAAAAAATACCAACTCATCACTAAACCACGTCACAGAATAACAGAATCGAGGGCTCAGGGAATTGTCAGAGCTGGAAGGGACCTCCAGAGCTCCCCCAGCCCAACCCCCCTGCTAAAGCAGGGCTGCCCAGAGCACAGCACTCAGGGCTGCATCCAGGTGGGGCTGGAAGGTCTCCAGAGAAGGGGACTCCACACCCTCCCTGGGCAGCCTCTGCCAGGGCTCTGACACCCTCACCCCAAAGAAGTTCCTCCTCAGCTTTGAAGGGAATTTCCCCTGTTCCAGCTTGTGCCCGTTGCCCCTTGTCCTGTCACTGGGAACCACTGAGAAGGATCCAGCTCCATCCTCCTTCAACCCACCCTTCAGATCCTTGTGAGCATGAAGAAGGTCTCCCCTCAGCCTTCTCTTCTCCAGGCTACAGAGTCCCAGCTCTCTCAGCCTTTCCTCATCAGGGAGATGCTCCAAGCCCTCAACCATCTTGGTTGCCCTACGCTGGACTCTCTCCAGTAGGTCCCTGTCTCTCTGGAACCGGACACAAGATTCCAGTTGTGGCCTCACCAGTGCAGAGCAGAGGGGGAGAATGACCTCCTCCCACCCACTGGCCACACTCTTCCCTACACAGCCCAGGATTTCATTGGCCTCTTGGCCACCAGGGCACACTGCTGGCTCAGGGATAGTTTACTGTCTACACCAGGACCCCCAGATCCTTCTCCTCAGAACTGCTCTCCAGCAGGTCCACCCTGAACCTAGACTGGTGTCCAGCATTCTTCCTCCCCAGGGGCAGGACCCTACCCTTGCCCTTGTTGAACCTCATGAGGTTCTTCTCTGCCCAGCTCTCCAGCCTGGCCAGGTCATGCTGGATGGCCCCACAGCCCTCTGGAGTTTCAGCCAGCCCTCCCAGTTTGATATCGTCAGCAAAGTTGCTGAGGATACTCTCAGTCACTAAGCACTATGTCAACCCATCTTTTCAATACCCCCAGGGATGGTGCCATGAAG
This sequence comes from Jacana jacana, assembly GCA_013400555.1. Classification (NCBI taxonomy): domain Eukaryota; kingdom Metazoa; phylum Chordata; class Aves; order Charadriiformes; family Jacanidae; genus Jacana; species Jacana jacana. The sequence goes on along the minus strand of VZTM01039332.1, from coordinate 34,253 downwards.
GTATCCGAGCTGAAAGCAGACAGGTCCCAGCCCTCAGCTCCACTCCACAGCGGCTCCCCCTGCACAGAACAACCGAGAGCCAGGAGCACTTCACCTCCAGGAGAGCAGACTCAGGAGGAGGGAGTTTTTAATTTATCATCATCAATGTGTATAAAACCTTATGGTGGGAGGAAAGACCAAGCCTGGCTGACGTCCTCTCCGCTCCCAGACGATGCTCACCCACCTGATCTCCCTGCCGTGACAGCACGGTCCCAGCAGTAACCTGGTGCAGCGTCACTTTGCCATTCAACAGAGAAGGATCCTGGAGAAGAAAGGGGGGATGACAATTAACTTCTCCATGCAGATGTGGAGATCCAAGAACGTAAGGAAACATGGAAATAAAGCAACTAAGAATAATGAGTAAAGATGATGTCATAACCTTATTGAGAGGGAGCCATCCCTGCCCACGGCGGGGGGTTGGAACGGGATGATCTTTAAGGCCCCTTCTAACCCAAACCACTCTATGACCCTTTAAGTACTTGAATCTCTTTAAAACACAGTGAATTATTTTTATATTTCTCCACACACCAAATGTTTATTCCAGAAGAAAAAAACAAAATTAATTAATTTCAATTGATCAGACTTTGAATCTTCAAGGATTTTCTATTTGTTAGTTTTGCCCCCAGCGTCTTTTAAGGCTCTCTAAGAAGAGAAACCTCTATCAGCTGGCATGAAAATCATCAACTACAAAGTTGTTTTCAAAGGAATGTGGAACCAGAGGAGACTGTCTGCATCAGGGAGGAATCTGCATCTGGACAAGACAATCTGACACTTGTTTTACCTGAGCTGTCCTCAGCCAAGCTGCCCATGTGGCAGATCTTCATGGACCAAAAGCTTGCCCCAAGTGATGGGGTTCTGTGTGTGTGCACACGTGGACTGAACCAGGGAGTGGGAATTTGCCTCACAGATCAAGAGCTTGTGGCATACAGGATCTTTCCAAGGGCCTGCCTTCAGCTTGGGCTCAACCCCAAACTGCTGCTATGGGTGGGAACCAGTTCCTCCCCAGCTCCAAAGCTGGTCACCACCACAGTCCCCAGGACGTGACTGGGACCGCCAGGCATCTCAAAGAACTGGTCACACCATGTGGTGTCTGTGGGCAGTGTCCTGTGTCCTGCATCAAACCCTCAGGCGTTGGGGCCCTCTCCTTCAGCAAAACTTTCACCCAAACCAGCAAATCCTCAACAGCTCAAGGTTTTATTGTCAACATCCAAATGAGTAGGGGCAAAACCTGGGCTCAACTACACCATTCTTGCTTTATGCTAGAGAGGACAGAGCAATCCTGGGGTCTCGCCGGGCAAAGGGGGACGCTCCCGTGTGCAATACCGGGTCACAGGGGTAGAACTACCAAGAGCAGGAGCTGGAGGCAGAGCAGGGTATGATTCAGTGCAAAGAGCAGAGCAGGACCTGCCCAGAGCCACCGACCCCACTGCAGCAGGACGACAACAAGAGCAGAGATGTAAACCCTTTACCATCATAACTGTTATGCCAGGTTTTCCTGATTTCATTTTTGGTTGGGGAATAAAAAAAAAAAAAAAGAATAGAGCAAGTGAAATAATCAGAATTATTCTTCACACCTACAGCTGATAAAAAGAACAGATTTTCATCAAAAAATAGTTTTATTGAAACCAGTCTGTTTCACGGGAACGTGTCCAACGCAGAGAGCCTGACAAGCACCTGTCAAAATATTTCAGTTCAGCAGCATCAACTCAACTCATTTCTGTAGTGGATTTTTCTCTATTTATCCGTTTATGGCTGTACAGTATTACCTGCACTCAAAGACAAAGTTTAAACCACGAAGGTATCTCAGGGTAAGGGAGCAAATCTCCCCAACGAGCTCGACTTATCAATGGCTTTTTTGCTTCTTCTGGCTGCATTAGCTCTAACAAAAATCGGTGCAAAGGTTTTTCTTCATGTCTAAGGCTACTTAATTCTTGGAATGGATTGTGCACAAAGCTGTGAAGTCCTCAGCATTGGAGATCTTTAAGAAGAGCTTAGACAAAAAAAAACTGCCAGAAATGACTTAGCAATATTTGATCTGGCCCCGGGCGTGAAAAGAGGCTGAATGACCTCCAAGCAGTCCTTGAAATCCTACCTTTCTGTGCTACTCCTACCCTGACCGAGCAACAAAGGAGCTGAGGAACAAGACCACGGGCAAGATCCATCCTGCCTTGTCCCCTCTCTTGAATGGGCACGACCAGCAGCCCCACGTCCAGCACTGCACAGGTACAGGGTGGGAGCTAAATAACTCTGCTCTAGCCCCCTCCAGCCACGAGCCTTCAGGAAAAGAAGTCACTGGCACAACACAATCCACTTCACAGCAAGTTTCTTTGGGTTACTGCAACAGACAATGAGTTAGCAGAGGCTTACGAAGCAGAAGTGAAGACACAAACCACTTATGAACAATAAACAAAGCGGGAATGAACTGGGACAGACAAATCCTTCCTTGTGTCTGGATGTGCCCGGATTCCCCCACAGCTCAGGAGGGCACACGCCCCGCAGCGTCCGCAGCGTGTTAAACCTACTGCAGAGAGCCAGAAACACCTGGAAGGTGTACAAGACTGAAAACCACTCATGAGAGGGACCCAAGAAATTCAAGTGATTTACAACAAAAGAAGATATTCTGAATTCTGAAGTCAGACACCTAAGGGTCACCTCAGACAATGCCACCTCTCTCCCGTCATAAATTATCCCCTCCTCTCTCTCTCTCTCTCATGGTCTCATGGAAAAAATCCCTACCAGAGAACCAAAAACCAAACCACCACCATCTGCCATCAAAACACCTTGATTCTATGACACTGATTGGCTGCTCTGAAAAATGGCACCTTAAAATGCCTCCAGCCAGCTAAGAAATAAAAGATCTGAGCTCCCTTTTTTAAGAGAAGAGCTTACAGAGTTCATTTCCTTCCTTTACCTAAGTAGTATTGAACATAAGTGTTTCAAACACAAGGAAGACTTCTCTGCCATTGCCAGCAGAAGAATCAACTTTTGCTCCCCTGCAGCGAAAAGAAATTAACATTGACCTTTAAATGAGATTGTGGCATTTGGCCATGTCCCGTCAGCCTCTTATTTGCCTGTGACAAACTCAGTTCCTGTAACACCAAAGTTTGAAAAGCCAGCCTTATTTCATTACTATTTGGATCCTCGTGTTAAAATCACTTCCTGTAGATGCTGCATTTTAAGGACACTGTTCCAATCCAACTTCAGCTCTCATGAGTTTGTTAATCACTGAGAAATTTATTCTAGCTTTTAACAAATAAATCACTAAATAAGCGCTGTAAATTGGTAGCTTCAGTGATCTTGGAATTTTCACTTATGATTTGACAGGTCTGAAAAGGAAGACACCAGTTGTACACTGGATACAAACCTCTGTCACAGCGGGGCCTGAGGCCAGTCCTACTAAGAACAGAGGCTGACCAGAACCAATGAAGGAACCTAGTCCTGCTTCACTGCATCCGTAACAAGCACTACTTCTAAAATAGTCTGTAGCCTCTTCAGGAACCAGGGAATTGTCAGAGCTGGAAGGGACCTCCAGAGCTCCCCCAGCCCAACCCCCCTGCTAAAGCAGGGCTGCCCAGAGCACAGCACTCAGGGCTGCATCCAGGTGGGGCTGGAAGGTCTCCAGAGAAGGGGACTCCACACCCTCCCTGGGCAGCCTCTGCCAGGGCTCTGACACCCTCACCCCAAACAAGTTCCTCCTCAGCTTTGAAGGGAATTTCCCCTGTTCCAGCTTGTGCCCGTTGCCCCTTGTCCTGTCACTGGGAACCACTGAGAAGAGTCCGGCTCCATCCTCCTTCAACCCACCCTTCAGATCCTTGTGAGCATGAAGAAGGTCTCCCCTCAGCCTTCTCTTCTCCAGGCTACAGAGTCCCAGCTCTCTCAGCCTTTCCTCATCAGGGAGATGCTCCAAGCCCTCAACCATCTTGGTTGCCCTACGCTGGACTCTCTCCAGTAGGTCCCTGTCTCTCTGGAACTGGGGAGCACAGAACTGGACACAGAATTCCAGTTGTGGCCTCACCAGTGCAGAGCAGAGGGGCAGAATGACCTCCTCCCACCCACTGGCCACACTCTTCCCTACGCAGCCCAGGATTCCATTGGCCTCTTGGCCACCAGGGCACATTGCTGGCTCAGGGAGAGTTTACTGTCTACACCAGGACCTCCAGATCCTTCTCCTCAGAACTGCTCTCCAGCATGTCTGCCCTGAACCTAGACTGGTGTCCAGCATTCTTCCTCCCCAGGGGCAGGACCCTACCCTTGCCCTTGTTGAACCTCATGAGGTTCTTCTCTGCCCAGCTCTGCAGCCTGGCCAGGTCATGCTGGATGGCCCCACAGCCCTCTGGAGTGTCAGCCAGGAGGATATAAATGCCTGGTAAAACCGAAACTAAAGGTAGCGAGAGGAAGACCCCGCAGACTGAGAGCCAGCACCGCACCTGCAGTCAACGCAGCCACAACGCAGCCTGGGGACCTCCAACAGCACCATGAAAGAGGGTGATCCAGGTTTTGCAGGTGCAAGGGGAATATTTTAGAGTTCAGCAGGGAATGTTAAAATCCCAAAGGGAAATCCTTTACATTCCAGCAAGTGCCATTTGGTGAGAGTTGTTAAAGCAAAGGCTGCCCAGCCCCCTGCCAGCACCACCAGGCTCCCACTAAGGAAACCCAGGCTGTAATACACCGAGGGGATCTGAAGCTGATTTAGGCAGATGTAGGATTTTCCCAGACTGATTTGCTGCACAAACAGGCAAACCTCTGGAATAAAATGCAGCTGGAATCATAGGAATGACTAAAACAAAGGCTTTCATTCCTCCTCCCAACCCGAAGGTGCTGAGCATGGGCCGAGTGAGGGCACAGTCAGCTCTGGGACACAATGGCCAAGTACAGAGAGTCTGCCCCAAAAATCCACAAGGCACTCGGATGCCACCAAGGGGAACAGCCTGAGCAATCACCTGAACCCTTTTCCATTCCTTCTTCACACAGTTTGTGAGAGCGGGGAATTACAAGGCGGCAGAAACTTCACGTTTAATTCTCACACGGGTGAATCGGTGCCCAGAGATTCACACCCTGCGTTTCTGTAGGGGCTTTTCAGAGGGCAGAATAACTCAGATTTATTATTTCAGCCCCACCAGTATCTCCAGCAGAGCAGAGAACACTGCATCCAGCTCGTCTACAGCAGGCTGGGGAGACAATTTACATTCTAGCGCTTGGCAGGTTGGGATGAAAAGTCAAACCAAAGCCATTTCCTCCCGCCATAACTCACATCCAGTTTCATCAAGGTGGAAAGGTCTTTCTTTGCTGCTTCGAGGATGGCATCAATCTGTTTGCTATTGCAGGAGTCCTGCGTGGTGCTGTAGTGGAAAACTGCCGAAGGAGTTTCTGTCACCGTCACAGCCTTCTTCAGTATGGACTGCAGAGAGCAGAAACACAACAATGGGCTCAGATGTTAGAACTGGCACCCACCCGGCACAAAACTCACTGCATCATCTGTCTTCCCCATCCACCACAACTGGGGGGAAAAAAAAACAAACAAACCAAAAAGCAGTCAGGTTTCCAAAAAAGCACCAGCTTGTTAACTGGGTTATCCTCGTGCTCTTCTGCAAACCTGTCCTGGTTTGAGGCAAAACAAACTAAATTTTCTGTTCAGCAGTTTTACTTTTTTAGCTGGGCCTCTTCTAACTGACTGAAGTCTGAAACGAACAGCACATTGTTCAGAGAGTGTTTCGTCTCACGGTGATCAGACCTGATCACACCCAGGGGTGGTGCAGAGAGGCCCTGGCTTGTACTGACTGCTGGAACAACCAAGGGCAGGGAATTCTGTCAGGTGACCCAAAACTGGCCAATT
>VZTM01039332.1:11751-28346 GCA_013400555.1 Jacana jacana | reverse complement strand
ATTGGTCAAAACCACGACAAAACCCCAACGCTCAAGTCCAACAAAGTTGCCCACCGCAGCTCGCAAACGGGGAGAGCAGGAGACTGTTCAGAAACTGGGCAGCTGCCAGCTTGGCAGAACTAAAACTCCATCAGTGCCCTACACAAAGGTGGGGGAAAAGATAAAAATACCCATCAAGGGAACAGGGAACCACAGTTGCTCTTTGCACTGTGGGTTGCAATTTTATCATTCCAGAGCATTTTTGCGCTCTGAAGGGCCAGGTCAGCACTCGCAGAAAGCAGACCCCAAAACCAGACTTATAAAACGTGATTGAAAACTTACAGGAAGTGCATGGGCTGACACAAGTTTTCAGTTCCTTGCTGCAAACTCGTCCTCACAAATAAAACATGGTCTGGCAAACCCACCTTTCCAAATAATCCCTCTTGTGAGCCAGAGGAAGGCAATACCTAATATCAAGCAGCTGCGGCAGTGCTTTCCCGTCACCTGCCAAGGGAGTCTCCACACAACGTCAAGATCTGCACTAAAAGCTGTCACCAAAAACCTCCTGAAAGAGCCCTAGGTTCAAACACAGCCGTAGAGCAGCAGCAGCCCCACCTTGCCCACCACAGGAGCGCTGGCCACGTCCTCCGAGCCGAAGTGCACCCGGGCCCTTCCGTACGCCGCCCCCGCCTCTGGCTTTGCGCTGCTGGAGCCACCTACGAGCAAGAGAAACATCTGTAGTAACACCTCCTTCCCGACAGCCTCTCACAGATAGCAGGGGGTGCAGGAAGTGGCACGGCTTTTTACTTCTTTGTTCATTCCTGACCCCAAGGATAAAATTCAGGGTGGCATCCTCAGATTCTGATTTATCTCCTTTTGACCCGGAAGATCCGACGGGAACTCGAAATCTCCTCACCTGAGCTCGTGCCCCAGCACATCCCAAAATTCCCCCATCCAGCCTTGCACAGAGGACAGCTGGTGTTTTGGAGTCGACAAAAGAGAGTCATTAGGATCTGAAGATTATCAGCAAGAGGCAAATGCACCAAACAGGTTCTCCTCCTTGTTCTGGGGAAATTATGAACCTTTTCTCTACTGAACCAAAGCAGCTTTTTTGTACCCAGTATATTACAAGAGCTTTCACAGGGAGAATATTACAATCAGCATCACCTTAAAGTGTCTCAATAGAAAGCACACACACCCCCACCACCTAAAATGATTTTGGTTCTTTTCTACAACTTGCCCAGACTGCCAGTGCTGTCCCTGTGCCAAGGTACACCTAAGGAATTCCCTCACAGCTCCCACTTCCTTAATTCATTCGTTTGAAGTCTCTAACAACATCCATTCCTTACTTCCCAGCTTCAATAGACCTTAATTATATTGGCTCCTTGGCTGTCCCATCCACCTTCCAGGAACGTATCCGACATAATCAATAACCCAAACATAACTGGGAAAAGCTTCCTATTTAATTACCTGCAACAGGAGACACGCGTATCAGCCTGATGATTTACAGGTGAGAATCATTGCAATTTCCTTTAACAGATAACCCTATCACCATTTCTACCCTATTTCTGTGCCTAACATATCTCAAAAATATACTGCATTCACAAAAGTTTAAGTTTTCTCCCTTATGCCTTCCTCTTTCTCTTACTACGTTGTTCTTACACTTTTCCTTTTTCAGATGTAAATCGCTGCTCCAAAATCGGATGGGCCCTTAGGAAAAGCAACTGTCTTTGCTGACTGCTGAATTTTGTTACCTAACAAACTCTGAAAGTGCTCCCCTACTCCCCTCTCTCTACACACACACTCCAGTTTGTTTAGAATTTCCCCAGTCTTTGACAAGTTACCTCCTGTAAACGTGGAGCTGCTCCATATTTACACCCTTGTTACGTACGATCGGGTGAAAATATTACCCTCCCATGAACAGCTCTCTATACATTTCATTTTAAAACCACAATTAACTCATTTCTGAAGAAGCCTGACTCCCAGTCAGGCTTCTTCAGAAATGCAGAATTCCAGAAATGCAGAAATCCAGAATTGCAGTCAGTTTAGGCTGGACATTAGGAAAAAGTTTTTCACGGAAAGAGTGGTCAGTCAGTGGAATCAGCTGCCCAGGGAGGTGGTGGAGTCCCCATCCCTGACTGTGTTTCAGAGTAGATTGGATGTGGTGTTGAGGGATCTGGTGTAGGGGAGAACTTGTAGAGTGGGGCTGCTGGTTGGACTTGATGATCCCAGGGGTCTCTTCCAACCTAAATGATTCTATGATTCTATGATCTCCACCCCAGCCAGGACAAGGAGAGCCTCGGACTGCTCCCAAGGCTCAGGCCCACCTTAGCTACAAACAAGAACACATCTTTCTATGTGGTAAATCCAGGTCTGCTTCCGGGGTCACACCACCATTTGAACGATCAGCCTCCACCCAAGGAGCCCAACACATTCACCCAAAGACTGTCATCAGCAAAACTTACAACCCATTAAAACTAAACTAAACTAGGAGCTGTTGATGCTACTAACTGAATTTCATACACATTGCAAAATTAAAGACCCTAAATTAGTTATAAACAACAACAAGAAAAGCTGGGCCAGTAGAACTAGCAGCCAGGAGCTCCATATGGGCTGATTCAACTACCTGTCAATCACGCTGCCCCACAAATCACAGTGTCAGCATAATCAGAGCCCCAGCACACCAAGTGCATCTCAAATCTGAACACATGCTTCTCGGGTTAAACCTAAATAATCTGATAATGGGCATGTAGGCACGAAGAGCATCCTCTACAGAGCTCTGCACATTAAAAACATGAGAGAGAGGAAAAAAAGAGGAGGCATTTTAAGAAGAGTGAAAGCTTATGTCTACTAGACTCTATGCAAAGTAGAAGACTTCATCTCAGTCACAGATATAAGCTTCCCACACAGTGATTAATTAAACTGTCTTGTTGCTCAAATGGGAGTTCTAGAGGAGACAGCAGCACAAGCTTCCACCGGGACTGTTGAGTCAAAAGAACAGAAGGCCGTGGGAAACTCGGGAAGGCAGCCCTGGGTGGTGAACACGTGCTCGCCCGTGTCCCACACACCGCGGGGAGGGATGTGGCTGCACCAGCAACCGCAAGTGACAATCCTTGGCAGCGCCCGAGGGCCCAGCTCCTTCCCAGTACTCACCAAAATACCTGCTTTTCCTGCCATGGGGGTCCTGCACTCCTGCCCTAGAGCTCCAGACTTGAAGGAGGAAAAGTGGAGTCTTAGTAAACCCCACCCAAACCAACCAATAAAAGATAACCCTAAGAAAATTGGGAACACTTATTTCCAGGAACAAGAAAAGTGATGAAGTTATCACATACAAGAGATGCCACTGCTTTATTTTGTTTCTCTAATTACAGAATCACAGAATCCTCATGGTTGGAAAGGGCCTCTGAGATCACCGAGTCCAACCACACACACACACACACACACACCCCTACAATCTCAGCCACTAGAGCACGCCCTGAAGTGCTCTACAGAGTTCTTAAACACCTCCAGGGATGGTGACTCAACCCCCTCCCTGGGCAGGCTGTTCCAGTGCCCAACCACTCTCTCAGTCAAGTCATTCTTCCTAAGGTCTAGTCTCATAGTCTCAACCTCCCCTGCCCCAACTTCAGACCATTTCCTCTGGTCCTGGCATTGTTCCCTTGGGAGAAGAGGCCAACACCCACCTCTCTACACCCTCCTGTCAGGGAGTTGTAGAGGGCAAGGAGGTCTCCCCTCAGCCTCCTCTACTACAAACTACACACGCCCAGTTCCTCAGCCTCTCCTCACAGGACTTGTTCTCCAGACCCCTCACCAGTTTGGTGGCTCTCCTCTGGACATGCTTCAACGCTTCAATGTCCTTTCTGTAGTGAGGGGCCCAGAACTGAACACAGCACTCAAGGGGAGGCCTCACCAGTGCCCAGTACAGAGGCACCATCACCTCCCTACTCCTGCTGGTCACGCTATCCCTGATACAGGCCAGGATGCTGTTGGCCTTCTGGCCACCTGGCCGAGAGTCCTCTCTCCAGCTTCTCCACATGGCCTAATCCCCTCCTCCTGCACAGGAAGGGTAACTGTACTTACAAAGTAGCCTCGCGGGAGCTGACGAGACTGGATTTCACCACTTACTGCCTGCAATATGCAACAGCAAGTTTCAGTTAGTTCTACAAAAAACAGGACAAATTCACGCCCCAAGCCCAGAGGCAACCGAGGCAAGAACGTTTCCCCCAAAGCAGTTTGTGGCAGTTTTTGTTAATCCAAATCAGGCAAGTAAATCAAATAGATGCTGATAGAGATAACACCTGTATGACTCTAATAGCAGACAGTTCTCACTTCTCTGAATCAATCATCATCATCATCAATATTCCTGTGGAGTCTGAACAGGCAGTGAGCTGGAGGAACAGGATCTCGAGCAAGATCTTGATCTTTTCATTACAGACATCAAGATGCCTTCTGTGCAAACTGAAGAGTGACTGCGACCTCGGTGCAGCGAGCAGAAACCAGCTCCATTAACAGAGGCAAACCATAATCACCTAATTAGATATGCTCTTCTGTCAGTAAAAATTAATTCTCTCTCTCTGCTAAGCCCTGCATACCCTGACATAACTCTTACAGCACATAAAAGGAGACAGGAAGGACAAATGGACAGATTCACTGCTCAGTACACAGGGAACCTCCCACGGGGAAGCTTCTGGGAACGTGCAAGGACTCTGCCCCAAAAGTCCCAGGGCTGCAGAGGTGGGTCCCACCGAGCCCCAGCACTCCCTGGGGAAGCAGCTCCCTTCAAAGCCTCAGACAAGCCCTGCTGAGTTCCCCTTCAGATGGGCTCTGCAAAGTGCAAAGTGACCCCATACACGGGAATACAAGACTTGCACGGGGCAGTTCCATCCTTTCCCTTACCTGGTTCCCTGGTTCAGAAAGATGATCTGCTTATCACCAGCTAAAATCTGACTTTTTTGTCACATCCATCCCTCAGGGCAGTGAGCTGGGAGTTATGAAAACCTGTAACTGGGACATTGCACAGCAGAAACTGAAGAGGAAGGGAACCAGCTCTCTAGTGTTAGAAATGGAAACCCATCCCTCCCTTCTGTACACACCATCAACTTAACGGGACAGCAACCAGCAACCTTACAGTGGAGAAAGCCCTCACTGCTGAGGGCTCCTTCAGCCTGGCTCCCTCCTCTCTCACGCCCCAGAGTACATTCAGATCTCTCAAGCATTTAACAGTCAATGTAAGCAGTACGTGTATCTTCTAATGCACCCAGGGTATCTTTATTCCACTGATCAAACCTTAGATGATTTCTCTGTTAACAATCTCTTCAGACGACTGCAGAACCTGAGCACGACCTCACAACTGCCTCCAGATGGTTAGTTTGGGATTCAGCTAACAAAAGGCAGATGCCTTCTGCAATCCATAGAATCACAGAATTGTTTGGGTTGGAAGGAATCTTTGAGATCAAGTCCAACCATCAACCTAACCCTGATAAAGCCCATCACTAACCCATGTCCCTCAGCACTGTGTCAGCCCGGCTTTTGAACACCTCCAGGGATGGTGCCTCAACCCCTGCCCTGGGCAGCCCAGTCCAAGGTTTAAGAACCCTTTCCCTGTAAACATTTCTCCTGATCTCCAATCTGAACCTCCCCTGGTGCAACTCAAGGCCATTTCCTCTTGTCCCATCACCTGTGACTTGGGAGAAGAGACTGACACACACACCCCAGCTACACCCTTCTTTCAGGGAATTGGAAGGAGCCAGAAGGTCTCCCCTCAGCCTCCTCTTCTCTAGGCTGAACACCCCCAGCTCCCTCAGTCTCTTCTCGTAAGGCTTATTCTGACCCCTCACCAGCTCCGTTGCCAGTTTCTCCACCTGGGACACAGAGCTGACCTCAACAACTGGCTCAGAGGAAGGTGTCTACAGTGACTGAAGTTCACCCAGGTGAATACTGCAGCATCAAACCAGCTCAGCCTTATAAATGTCTCATCAGAACATTCAATGATAAATCATCTTTATTACCCACTCAGAAAACATTCCTCTAAAAGCAACAAAGCCATGTAACGTGCTCTTTGGATCAATCAGCCAAGCAAAAATCATGTGTCTTCTTTTGCATGACAGATGACAGCATATCATCATAACTCACTCCGTTTCGGTATTATCAATTAATAAAGCTTCTCATTTGGAGGTCTCTCAGTAGCTAAATCACTGTGCTGTTCCCCATGGCTAACAGACAGCTCGGGAAAGCTCAGGTAATTGTCCATTTGCTACTTCAGAAAATACATTTGAGTAATGAGGTAGGAAGCAGCTCCACTGCGAGAGGATTATCGGACACAAAGAGGAAGATTATCTAACCCCGTGTTCCAGAGAGCCCCCACCTCCCCCCATAGCATTAGATACCCATTCCCCACAGTTTTGCCCAGCACCACTTACTAGAAGCCTCTGCAGACCCTGCAAAGGGAGGTGAAGAAAGGCTTCTTCTGAAAACATGCTCAGAGCTTTCCGTACCAGAAACCTTCAACGTGTCTGAAATAAAGTTACACAAAGGTAAACACACAGTACTCCCTCACAACATAACACTTCAGTAACAGCAAGAACCTTCCACTCCCCACTTTTAAAACTTAAAGGCTACACTAAGGATTTTGAACCCCCACTGTTAAACACTGCTTAAACCTGCTTCCTGCTTTTGATTTTTTTTTTCCAGGTTCAGAGGCAAAATTCAGCTCCATCTATTTTCCCAGGTTCAGCTTCCATACCGACACCTCAGCACAAAAGCCTACACGTATCGAGTACCTCTCCTGCCAGGATCCAGGGTGCAGGATTTTCACAGTTCCTCCTAGGAAATCAACTTTAGGAGCCACTTTTTTTTCCCCTTTCCCTCACCCCTTGATATCATTAACACCACAGTAATAATTCCCCATTAAAGCTAAGGGCTATTCAAAAACCTCACACCTGAAACCACTGAAGACAAACCCTAACTACACCAATCAAATAGAAGCCATAGACTGGTTCATGTTTGAAGGAACATTAAAGATCATCGAGTCCCAACCCCCCTGCCATCATCTTAAGATTAACACAACACTTAAAAAACACAAGAAAGGAGAGTTCCTGCACATGGCCAGAAACTTTACCTATTTCTGGTGCTTCTCCAGCCTTTTCAGACCTTTCTGCACGATCCTCCTCCGACACATTGGACACTTGTCTCTTCACTGCTTTGCTGGAACTCGCTCCAGAGGTGACACTGGCCACCGAGATGAGGGGGGGGGCTTGGCCCTGCTGCAAAGGGAAGAGCAAACCTGAACCACGCACCCACAGGTGTTAAACACACACCGACCCCTGGGGGGGTTCTCCCAAAAGACTACCAAGGGTGGCGTTGCAATGACATCTGCCAGCTCCCTCAGCTGGTGCATCCCACCAAGGCCCACAAATTCATGTATGTCCAGTTTCCTCCAGTATTCCCTGACCTGGTCCTCCTCTACAGAGGGTACATCCTCCTTGGAACTGTCACAGGCAGAAGTGACTCGGGATCACGAACACGCCAGGACTCGCTGAAACACACTGATGTACGCGCACTGTGACGTGCAGACCCCGGTGTGAAGTGATCCACTGCTTCCAACTTTTGGACATTTGAGTTTGTCCCTCTCTCCTCTGAACTCCCCAGGCATCAGTGGAGGGTAGATTTTATGGGCTGGTCCAAGCAAGTACCTGACTTCTCAGGCACTGTCATTATTAGATCAATCCGTAACACCCCATTTACGACCTTCTGACAAAAGGCAGATCCCTCTGTGCCCAGTTGCAGCCGGGCTGCAGAGGCAGAGCAGATAAAACACCCCCAAACTTACGCAGCTGAAGAGCTCAGTGGTCAGACCCAGGTAGTTGTGCAACGCGAGGAACGTCACCCTCTGCAGCCTCACCATGATGATCTAGAAATGGATGGGGATGGGCTTAGCATTCTCCCCCACCCATTCTTGCACTTGGGTGCAGCTGTGTGCCAGAGCACCTGGAGGCACTTTAAAACACAGACTGTACCCTGAGCTGAAATTCCCTCTTGGCAGCTGGTAAACTGAGGCAAAGGCAGATTCAAGGGATTTACCAAAGACTTCCCAATCGTTTGATGGCACAAGGATCCAAAGACTTATTCCCAAACACCAAACAATGCTTTTTGCCTTCTGTAAAAAATTAATAATAAAGCTGCCTTGAAATAAATGCATTTGCTTCCATTTTTCCCCACCCATTAAAAAAATTATTCCAGCTTTCCCCATCCAGAGCCTGTGCTAGTGCTCTGCACCCACTCGAACATAAGACATCGCTGCCACCCGACCTTCCTCCGCCCTGGCAGCTTATTCCCACTCTCAAGCCATTATCTTTTTTGTATCAGCTCTCACGGAGCAAATTAAATTGGAATAATGATCTGTTCTCCTCAACCATCAGTAACAGGAGGTTCACGTGTCACTCATAAATCATCCAGGAACCAGAACAGTTTGCAAGGGCAAAGGGATTTAGAAGTGATAGTAAATCAAGAGGAGAGCCCAGAATGAGCCATGGGGGCACATGCACCCACTTGGCTGGGGTACCCCTGGGACAAGTGCCTAAGCTGCTGCAAAGCAAAGGAGGGTGAAAAACCTAACACAGAGCACAGCTCCTGTCTCAGGTGCTGACAATCACTCCCGAAGTAGAAATTCACGTCAGGCTGAATTTTGTTTATTTTGCAAAGCATCATCCCCTCAACAAAGAGCTTCTGAGTGCACATCAGCCCTTTTCCAGAATATGTGACTGTCCTGGTCGGACTCTAAGCCATTTTGAAGCCTTGATGGTGCAAACCACGATGAGGAGCCCAGACCAGCACATTCTGCTCCACCAGGACCAAAGAGCTTCCAGCTCCGGTCAGGCTCACTGGAGAGCCTACTGCAAGCTGATGCTTCAAGGTGTATACATACATCTGTGTATGTGTATATATACAACTATGATTTACTCCTTCCTGTACCTGATTAATGCTGAGATCATTGTCTAGGGCTCTAAGAGTGAGTGAAATGGCAGAATTAGCCCAAATCTTGAGAAGCTGCTCACTGACCACTTCCATGTCTGCAACAGGATGATAAGCTTGCTGAACTTCGACGTGTCTTTCTTGTAACGTTGAAAATTACAGCCATTTCCACCCACCCCCTGCCTCCAATTCTACAGAACAAGGCAGCTTACCTGTACCACTCTCACAAGAGTTTCGGGATATTTCTGGAAGACGTCTTGAAAGGCGCTTGCTGGAAGCTGCAATATAGTGGAGGGAACGGCTGCTCGGGCTGAGACCGTTTTATAGGGAGCAGGGTGACCCTAACAGAAAGTTTCAGAAACATAAGGTTAATCCACCAGTTACCCAACCCAGTCCTTCCCAAATTTCTGCTTTGAGGCTGTATACGCTTGACAGGCACCACCTGACCACAAAAAGCCTTGAACTTGGGCTCCGTGACCCGCGGTTGGTGTAGGGAGGGCAGGGTGGGCAGGGGAACCCACAACGGCCCTTTCACCCCTGTTAAACAGAGACAGGGGGAGAGAAACACGAGCCACAGGAAGGGCTATCAGGTTTAGGGGACGAGCTGCTCCCTCACAGCTTTCTTACAGACAAAGCCAAACTACTGACGGATTTCAGGTTCCAGCTATTCAAGACTGCAGAGAAGAGAGGTTTTGTTGCTCTTATGATCTGTACTGATGACCGAGCTACTTGTGGCAGTGACAATCACAGACTCACACAATCAGCAAAAAATATAATGTAAAAATAAAAAATCATATAGCAATTACATACATAACAGAATAAGCAAAAACCCAGGCAGACTTCTGTTCTGAGATACATATATTCATATGTCATATCTGGTGCTCAATGGAGTTAAATCCAGCTGGCGGCCGGTCACAAGGGGTTCCTCAGGGCTCAGTACTGGGGCCTTTCCTTTTTAATATCTTCATTGATGATGTAGATAAGGACATAGAAAACACTATTAGTAAGTTTGCAGGTGACACTAAGTTGGGTGGGAGTGTTGATCTGCTTGAGGGCAGGGAAGCTCTGCAGAGGGACTTGGACAGACTGGATGGATGGGCCAATGTTAATGGCATGGCCTTCAATGAGGCCAAGTGCCAGGTCCTGCACTTGGGCCACACCAACCCCCTGGATGGCTACAGGCTTGGGGAAGTGTGGCTGGAGCTGCCTGGCAGAAAAGGACCTGGGGGTGCTGGTCGACAGGAGGCTGAACATGAGCCAGCAGTGTGCCCAGGTGGCCAAGAAGGCCAATGGCATCCTGGCTTGCATAAAGAATAGTGTGACCAGCAGAAGTAGGGAGGTGATTGTCCCCCTGTACTCAGCACTGGTGAGACCGCACCTTGAGTCTGGTGTCCAGTTCTGGGCACCTCAGCACAAGAGAGATATCGAGGTGCTGGAGCGAGTGCAGAGGAGGGACACGGAGCTGGTGAGAGGCCTGGAGAATAAGGCTTATGAGGATCGATTGAGGGAGTTGGGGTTGTTTAGTTTGAGGAAGAGGAGGCTGAGGGGAGACCTCATCCCTCTCTACAACTGCTTGAAAGGGCATTGCAGAGAGGTTGGTGCTGGTCTCTTCTCACGGGCAATGAGCGACAGGACAAGAGGGAATGGCTGCAAGCTGCAGCAGGGTAGGGTTAGGCTGGTGTAGGGGAGAACTTGTAGAGCAGGGCTGATGGTTGGACTTGATGATGCCAGGGGTCTCTTCCAACCTAAATGATTCTATGATTCTATGATTCTATATATAAATACACATTAAATGTTCCAAATGACAAAGCTGCTCTTTACTTGAGATTAAACTGGGTCTTGATCATCCTGAGTTGCTCAAAGAACAGATGGAGAATTAACAAACCAATGGAAGATAAAACTCCAAGTGGGTAGAATACAGAGTTTTACATCAGAAGGCAAGCCTCTGCTTCAGGATTTTCCCCCTTAAATCGAAACAGATTTTAACAAAAATCTACTGCCAAACACTTGGATAAAATACTCCAGGCAACATCCCTTCTGCTGCATTAGTAAATGCTGAAAAGAATACACACAAATCATGAATTCATTTACTAATTCATCCAACACTGATTTATCCAAAGTCTCTAAGCTCAGAGCAGCCCCTTTGTGGTGCGGAGCTGGAGCCAAGGAAGAAATGGAGTTTCTGCTTTACTGCAGCCACAGCTCCTGGAGCTTTCGTTCCTCCCGAGAGGCAGAAGGCAATTTCTTTCCAAACACCGAACACACAGATGCTAAATGCTGATTACAAAGGAAAAAACTTGCGAGTCTTCCAGAGCCTGAGACAACTGAAAGGGGGATAGTAATTAAAATAACATTTTTGCCTTATATAAGAAAGTATATAAGCTTTTAGAACTCATTCTTCGGGCAAGAGGATGCAGGTGTCACAGGCCGCCGCTTTAGCAAAACTAAAAAAAGCAACTGAAGGTGGAGATGGGCCACAGCCCTGAGATAATGGGGAACAAGGAGAACATCCCAGGATCAGAACCGACTCCCCAGCCCCGGGAGCAGACAGGGAGGCCTGTTTGATAAGAAGGATCCCGGCTGCACCCGCCATCCTGGCTGAGAAAGAGACCAACGGAGAGCTGGGCCTGCGCCAGAGCAAGAGGTGAGCAGTGCAGCTGTGAAGAAGACAGCCGGCCTTCATCTTCACCCCCCTCAGTGAGGCGACCCAGGAGGCATTGCACAAGTGCAGTTGGGAGGAGGCTAATTTGAATAGGAAGCCGGGACAGGCCATGGATACCTACAGGCCTGTGGAGAACTCTGCTGACTGTGTAACGTTCCGCTGTGGAAATGCAAGGCGAGCGGCTGCGCACGTTTGGGGGGGACGATGACCCCCCCAGTGCTGCCCAGCACTGAATAAACAGAGCGACTTTGCAGCTTGCCAGGTTGTGGAGTCTATTTTCTGCACCTCACAACTAAACACAATCCCTGTGGCAGAATTCCTGCCCCAAGAACCCAGCAAAGCCAAATGCAAGACATTCTGGAGCACCCTGACCACTCTGGCAAACAAAGCTCCTGCTCTGTCTGGTCTGGGAGTCACGACGAAGCAGATTATTAAATTAAATTAATTGGAACCAATTTCTTAATTAAACCAACTTCAGCTGACCTTTTTATAAAAGCTGGGGATGATATTAATAGCTTTGATTTTCAAGTTCCTGGGGGATTTTGAATTTTAAACATCTCTTTGACCTACCAGATGCCCTCTGGTTTTCCAAGTTTCTTTTAATTAAGTAAAGAAATTAACAAATTACATTTCTGTGCCTTTTGCTGTACCAAAAATAAATCCAACATTCCTCTTTTAAAGACCAGTTCACAGCCTGGCTTCAGACAAAGTCATTTAGAATTCTCCTTACACTCAAATGTAAAAGAAAATGTATATATTCTGCTTTTAAGGACCCCAACTTGCCGTCAACTGTATTTCCCACCAACCTCTGTACCAAATAAATAGGGAAAAGCTAAGGAAATCTGTTACATCTTTAGTCACTGGACAAAAGATAAGCATTAAGTCTAACATCTAGGCACCTAAGTCTAAGTGATGAGTGACACAGAGTCTAGTTAGAGGTCCATAACTAGTGGGATTCCCCAAGGGTACTGGGTCCAGTGCTCTTCCATACACTCATCAGTGACCTGGATGAAGGGATGGAATGTACCCTCAGCAAGTTTGGAGATGATACAAAACTGGGGGAGGTGGCTGACCATCCAGTGAGATCTGGACAGGCTGGAGTTGGGCAGAGAGTAGCCTGATGAAATTCAACCAGGTCAAGTGTTGGGTCCTGCACCTGGGGAGGAATAACCCCCTGGACCAGGACAGGTTGGGGCTGACCTGCTGGAGAGCAGCTCTGAAGAAAAAGACCGTGGAGGCCTGGTGGACAACAGGATGTCCAGGAGCCAGCAATGGCCCCTTAGGGCCAAGAAGGCTAATGGCATCCTAGGGGCATCAGGAAGAGTGCAGCCAGCAGGTGGAGGGAAGTCATCCTGCCCTTCTGCTCTGCTCTCCTCTGCCCTGGGGAGGCCCCATCTGGAACATTGGGTCCAGTTCTAGGCTCAGTTCAAGGACAGGGAACTGCTGAAGAAGGGTACAGCAGAGGACCACAAGGATGATGAGGAGTCTGGAGCATCTCTCTGATGAGGAAAGGCTGAGGGACTTGGGTCTGGTTAGTCTGGAGAAGAGAAGGCTGAGGGGGGATATGATCAACACTGATAAATAGTTCAAGGGTGGGTGTCAGGAGGATGGGGCCAGGTTTTTTTCGGTGGTGCCCAGGGACAGGACAAGAGGGAACGGGCACAAACTGGAACATGGGAAGTTCCATCTAAACACGAGGAGGAACTTCTTTGCTGTGAGAGTGGCAGAGCCCTGGCAGAGGCTGCCCAGAGAGGTGGTGGGATTTCCACCTCTGGAGACATTCAAACCCCTCCTGGACACATTCCTGTGGGACCTGCTCTGGGTGGACCTGCTGTGGCAAGGGGTTAGACTGGGTGATCTCCAAAGGTCACTTCCAACCCCAGAGCATTCTGTGAACCTGTATCACATTTACATCGTTTACATTCCACCCTGTAAAGCGTCAGGTTTTTTTTTTCCTGACTGGTGCCTGTTTGAGCACAGACCGATTCTGACAGTCCCTCAGAAAGCCAGTTTTAGGATAATAACAGATAATGATGCAGCAGCCTTTTCCTCCAAAGAAGAGCCCATCCCTCCAGTTTTCCAGTGTATAATTTCTCCTTTTTGCAGCCCCTGTGTGAGAGCAGCTGCTTTTGAAAGGGCCCACCACCACCTCCAGTGGGGCTGGCACACGCGCTAGGCTGTCAGAGGAACGTGAAGAGGAAACAGCCCCATAATTGTCACCTCTCTCAAACATAATCAGCTGCACACAGAGAACACCACGTTTAAATGATAATGTTTTACAGTCACACACTGAGGTCAGAAGGAACAGTTAAGTTATCTGCACTGAACTAGGGGGTTCTCAACAGAGGACTCTCTGTTCCAAGCACAGATAACCAGTTACGTCTGTCCTCCTCTAATCGCTGGGGGGTAATTCAATACTGCAGATGACAAACGTCACAGCTAACGCAGTAGTTGAATCCAGATGACAGTCAGTGACCAAATCCCAGTGAATTTGGTTAAGAAATAATGGAATCATTGATTTACAGAACGGTTTGGGTTGGAAGGGACCTTAAAGCCCATCCAGTCCCACACTCTGCCCTGGGCAGGGACACCTCCCACCAGAGCAGGTCGCTCAAAGCCCTGTCTATGCAAAAAAATAAAGGCCCCAAAGCCCCAAACGTTCTACAAGAGACAGAAGTGTCTTACATTCTCCCACCTGGAGTGGTAACTCCTTTTTGTATCCAAAAATCTGGGACATTCTCCCTATTTCTGTTACCTTCCTCTGCTCCCCCCGCCATCATTCATGCTGCAAGAACTTTGCAGTGTTGTGGCAGCAATCAATTATTTTGTCATAACCTCACCTGCCTCGTCCACTGTAATTCAAACAGACTCAAGCCCTGCGGGCTCACGTTTATCCAAGCAGCTTTTTCAGCTTCTTTTTAATCCTCAGGCTTTTATTTCTTTCTCTTCAGCCACTGGCAATTGATCAATATTCTTCTATTCCTCCCAGTCCCTTCCTTTTTCTCTCCCGCTATGCCACACGCTCACAGGTCTCCAAACACCAGCTCCACACAGAGGACAAAGGAAGAGTAAACCCAAAAGTCCTCACAATTGGTATCAAATACCATCTCTATTCATCACATTTAACTCTGAGAGAAGAGTCACCACTGCGGGAGCAGATCTGACCCCACTCGGGGACAGAGTGAGCTCTTGGTGACAGCTCCCGAAAACGCTCGTGTGGACGTCAATAACGTTCAGGTCAGACAATTCCTTAATGCTAGAGGCAGCATCAGCTCAGAGTCATATTAATCAAACACAGAGTTGTGCCAAAACAGGGAAGGGACAGCATCTGCCTGGATTCAGAGCCTCCCACTTCTCCTCCGAGTTTTGAGAAAGCAGAACGAAGGAAACGCAGCAGAAGCCTCTTAAGTCAGAGCTGGTATCTTTGTGATTAGTAGATCTAAGGGGACTTTTCAATTTAAAAAAGAAATAATCAGAAAATTAAATTACAAAAGTACCTCTTGTGTGACCTTACTTTTAGGTCCAACAAGAAGAGGTCACCACTTCTTGCTGCAACCTCAATTTTCTCACGCTTCTCTCACCCAAGCCGGGGACCAGCCTGACGTCAGATGTTACAAAATCAGTCAAAGAAAGCACAAACCCAGCTCAGACGACTCAAATCCTCTCTGAATACATTCCTTCTTTGTGCCAGAGCTGTGTTTGGTGGTATGGTGAAACTTAATTGAGATGGCAGTATCTGGAGGAAGTTCTATGCCTCATTCACTACTTTGGAACCCCACTGAGAAGCCGCCTCTAATTTGACCAATGCTACTTTCTCTTTCCTTGCCCCATTTTCGTGCTGCTCCTACACCTAATGCCAGCAAAGAGCATCAGGGAGAGGAAAACCAGAAATAAACCAACCAGTTGACAAAGCTGGGAAACAAGGGAGAAACCAGAGAGTTGTAAAAATAAATGAGAAGTTGATTTAGAAAAAAAAAACAAACAAACCAACAAACCAACCAAGGAGGGGTTTGGTTGGAGGCTCCTCAGCACACTGCTAACCCCTGTCAACACTTTAAGTAATTTCTATTTTCTGACTTACCAGTGGTAAAGCTAAAGAGAAAAAAAAAAACCCCAACACAAAAAGAAAGGCAGCCACCTCTTTAAAAACCCCATAGCACGAGCCATTGGTGGACAGGAAGGGTTTCTTCTCGTTCATCCAAAAAGAACAGAGGCAGAGAACGACTAGTGTTCATGTTCCCATGTGGGGGGCCTGCTCTTTAGAATACTGGCACTAAGAAAATGTACTGGTGGAAGTAACAAGGGCAAAGATCTCCAAATCTGCTGTTAATATGGATTTGCCAGCCAGAGCTGGACTTGTACCGGCCAAACTACTCTTTCTACAGAAGAAACTGTGACCAAGCTTAAAAATTGTTTATCAATGCTATCAATCAAAAACCTTCCAACAGGCTTTATGGAAATTATATATACATACACACACACACCTGCTTGCATCTGAGAGTGGCAAAGAACCCTTCAGAGGATCATTAAAACTGCTTCCACCCAGCACAGGAGTACCCTGTAATGACAGGAGACAGCCGAGCACAAGAGAGACACCACACAAGGTCATAGAATCACAGAATCATTCAGGTTGGAAGAGACCCCTGGGATCATCAAGTCCAACCATCAGCCCTACTCTACAAGTTCTCCCCTACACCAGATCCCTCAACACCACATCTAATCTACTCTGAAACACAGTCAGGGATGGGGACTCCACCCCCTCCCTGGGCAGCTGATTCCACTGACTGACCACTCTCTCTGGGAAAAACTTTTTCCTCATGTCCAGCCTAACCCTCCCCTGCTGCAGCTTGCAGCCATTCCCTCTTGTCCTGTCGCTCATTGCCCGTGAGAAGAGACCAGCACCAACCTCTCTACAATGCCCTTTCAAGCAGTTGTAAAGACGGATGAGGTCTCCCCTCAGCCTCCTCTTCCTCAAACTAAACAA
>VZTM01039332.1:0-10770 GCA_013400555.1 Jacana jacana | reverse complement strand
AACTGTCAGTCAGTAGACTGACTAAATATAAATTCAGTAAGCAACAAATCAAACAGGGTAAAAGCCTGGGCTTCTGGGCCCGAACCTGGTCCTCCCCCTGACCGCTTTGTGACCTTGAGCAAACCAAACCATACCTCAGTTTTTCAGCCATAACAGAATAATACAAATCCTATCATTTATCAGACACAGCCAGTGTCACACTGTCAAGCATACCTGTTTCACAACTAACACACCTGGAAGAAAAGAATCAATCCCAGAATCATAGCATTGTCTGGGTTGGAAGGGACCTTTGAGATCATCAAGTCCAACCAGCAAGCTAACTCCATAAACAACCCATCACTAACCCATGTCCCTCAGCACTGTGTCAACCCGGCTTTTCAATCCCTCCAGGGATGGTGCCTCAACCCCTGCCCTGGGCAGCCCAGTCCAAGGTTTAAGAACCCTTTCCCTGTAAACATTTCTCCTGATCTCCAATCTGAACCTCCCCTGGTGCAACTTGAGGCCGTTTCCTCTAGTCCCATCACCTGTGACTTGGGAGAAGAGACCAAACCACCCGGCTACACCCTCCTTCAGGGAGTTGGAAGGAGCCAGAAGGTCTCCCCTCAGCCTCCTCCAGGTTGAACACCCCCAGCTCCCTCAGCCTCTCCTCACAAGCCTTATTCTCCAGAGCCCTCACCAGCTCCATTGCCCATCTCTGGACCCGCTCCAGCCCCTCAATGTCTTTTTTGTGATGAGGGGCCCAAAACTGGGCTCAGCCCTTGAGGTGGGGCCTCACCAGTGCCCAGAACAGCGAGACAGTCAGCTCTGAGCCCTACTCACCACACTGTTCCTGACATAGGCCAGGATGCTGTTGGCTTTCTTGCCCACCTGGGCACACTGCTGGCTCCTGGTCAGCCCACNCATGCTGACTAGGCCTGATCCCCTGGCTGCTCATTCCATGGCTGGTGACAGCGCTCAAGATGACCTGTTCCATAATCTTCCCTGGTATCGAGGTCAGACTGACAGGTCTATAGTTTGCTGGATTAATCCAGCAAAGGTCGAGTTAAGGTCGAGTTAATTAAGGTCGAGTAGGAACAAGTTATGNACCTGGCACTTGGCCTTGTTGAATCAAAGAGCTGTTTTCCATCCTGATTCTTTCCTAGAAACGCTCCACGTGTGTTTCCCCCACGAAGCAGCACTGCAGGAAACCTGTGCGGTCAAGAACTTACCGTGATGACATCAAGAATGCTAAGAAGGCTGTGGACGTTGTCTCCTGCCAGCACCTCCTTCACCACCACTTCTGTTCCGTCCTGCAAGCGGGGGAGAGGAGATCACTGTGGGCTCACAGCTGTGGATCGGGCACGTACAGGGTATCTCACAAAGCTTCTCTTGCTCTCATTCTCCCAGATACTCTGAGCAACCCAGAAAGAAACTGTCCCCCGTTATAACTTGGATGCTTGTTATCAATCTGCTCTGGTGGAAATGGGCTAATTCAAAGCACCAAAGTTTTAAACCACCATTCTCAAAGTGATAAAGAAACTAAAAGGCAGTTTTGTCAAGGGGGAAGCGTGACCTGCTTGGTTTTCCTATGTAAAAACCAATACAAAATAAAAACAAAAACAAAAAAAAAAAACCCAAAAAACAAACAAACAAACAAACAGAAAACCAAAACAAAAACAACCAAAAACAAAACCAAAACCAAAAACAAAACCACAAACTTCTGAGGCAGAATTACCTCCCTCTATGGAGGGGCTGCGTGTCCAGAGGTAGCACAAAACAAACAGCAGCAGAATGCAAAAATATACAGAAATCAGCAAATTTGGGCTAACTTACAAACACAAAGCCCCTGCATTTTGAACCTTAAGAAGACTATTCCCATGTTAAAGCTAACCTCAAAGTTCAGTCAGGAAGAAGAGGAGGAAAAATAAAATTTGTCTAAATTGGCAGAAGAGCTCGCAGGGGTTAGCACTCAGCGTTTTAAGACTCTCCCACTATTGCTCTTCCCTTTTTACCCAAAAGTGAGTCTGAATCTTCCCTCTGCCAGGCAAACCTGCTGACTGCCACAGCAGAATGTTCTGGAGCAACGTGTATGTGGTCCCCCCGGCTCCACACACCTCCATTTGGGAAACCATCAGGCAGAAGGAGAACGTTTCGTGGCCGTGCAGAGCCCGTTTGTGCCCCATCCTCTCCAAAGAACTATGACTAGAGGCTGTGAGGACATTTCAGAATCAGCATCGTGCTCCATTCTCTCACCAAAGACATGAGGGACCACAGCTAAAAAACCTGATCTTTATAAATGCCACAGCCCTGGAGGGTTGGAAGTGGTCCCTCCTAAATCACTATGATTCAAATGTCTACGCTTAATCAATGCTTAATGATTCATGCCAACCTATACACTACGCCAACAGAATTATCTCTAGAACAGCAGAGCAGTTTATTCTTACACTTTCTTGAAGGCAAACTTCCAGCCTGCCTTCCTGCACCACGTAGATGCTGTTATCAAGCTGCCCCGGGCGGAAGATGTATTCACCTTCGTGCAACTGCACATAGAACATGTGTTTGCACAGCTCCAGGAACAGAGGTTTCTCAAAGTGGCCAAGGACCCTGCAGAAAACACAAAGAGAAACCTAAAATTACCACTGCCCTTCAAGAAACCATTCCTAATTAAAGGCCCCTGGCCCAGAGAGCAGAGGAACCCAGAGGCAGTTGCTGCCCGGTAGCCCCAGGGCACAGCAGGAGGAGCAGAACCCACNCGGCCTCCCCAGTGCTGAGCACAGGGGGACAATCACCTCCCTGCTTCTGCTGGTCACACTCTTTCTGATCCAAGCCAGGATGCCCTTGGCCTTCTTGGCCACCTGGGCACACTGCTGGCTCATGTTCAGCCGCCCGTCGACCAGCACCCCCAGGTCCTTTTCTGCCAGGCAGCTCCAGCCACACTGCCCCAAGCCTGTAGCCATCCATGGGGTTGGTGTGGCCCAAGGGCAGGACCTGGCACTTGGCCTCATTGAAGGCCATGCCATTAACATTGGCCCATCTATCTAGTCTGTCCAGGTCCCTCTGTAGAGCTTCCCTGTCCTCAAGCAGATCAACACTCCCACCCAACTTAGTGTCATCTGCAAACTTACTAATAGTGTTTTCTATGTCCCTATCGACATCATCAATGAAGATATTAAAAAGGAAAGGCCCCAGAAACACAAGAACACTGTGAAACGCTGAAAACTGGAAATACTGGAGTTCCTTTTTTGAGGCTGCTGGCTCAGAAGGAAGTATACCCAGCCTTTCTCAAGCAAACATAACTTTTGAAGGGGAAGAGATATGAAAACCTAGAAGAGAGTCACACATTGCATGACAGAAGTTAGTCTTTGGAACTTGCCTTTTTTAATACAACTTCCCCATCCAGGGAATCAGAACACATGAGAAACATGGAAAACAAATGGGAAAATCCCTGTCCTGCACATCCTTGTCAGTTTGGAATATTCCATCTCCTCCAGCCAGACTCCTGCAATACTGGAACTCGTCAGGCAGACAGAGAGATGTGCCTTAAACCCGCTGGTTCTGTGCACAGACCAGAGGGGCCCTTCCTACAGCTCCAGCAGCTCTCATTTACCAGGACCGATCCAGCAAAATCTACTGCAACATCCATCAGTCAGAGGAGATCATCATTCCACAGCAGAGAGTTTAGATGATTTAAATACCAGTTTTGTTACAGTACGTATGGCCTTCTGGACTAAATTATATCCTCACTGGGAGAAAAAACGAACACACACACAAACAAAGCCAGAATGACAGGTCTGAGATCTCGTGCTCTTTGCTGACCGAAGGGGCACAAAGCCCATCCCTTCCTCTCAGCCCACCAAACTGCAGGGAGATGACTTTGGTTCTGTCTGCAACCTTTTGAGCTCCAGAAATAAAAGATTCTGCAGTTTAGAGAGCTGTCAATATGGAATACAACTAACATTTAGTAATTATGATGTCTTTCTGTACCAAAATACTACCTGCTATAGTCCAAAGCGAACTTTAAAGAAGTACTAACAGCAACCTGTCCACGTCAGAACAGCTTTATTACCATTATCCCCAAATCATATTTAAGACACTAATCTACATCCTTTTTTTAACAACAAAAAAAACCCCACACACTCAAATGTTTTCTTACTGTTTCTAGAAAATTAGAAGTCATTTATTCTTTCCCCAAGCTCAGATGAACTTTCAGCACTGCTTAAGGTTCTGACCAGGCAGGGATAAAATGGGTCTCGACTTAAAAGCTTGACACAAAAGGCTGAACATTTAGATCACTTCAACATCCATCAAAAGCAAAATTCCAAGCTCATCTTGCCTTTTAACATTACCTAACGTTTTTAAGCATGTACAGGACTTCTGATGGCAAATGGGAGTTCTTTGCATCAAATTCAGCCAGGTCAGCCTCCAGCAAAGAGGGGGGCGGCTCTTTCGGCTGCAGGGTCGGACACTCCTTCTTAATGCGCAGGATCCTACACAGAAAAACATGGCAGAAAGTTCAGGAATTCTCCTCATTTGTCTTAAGAGCAGGCTCCCTGCTGACGCCAGAGGCTGGCTGCAACCCTAAACGCACCTCACACCGAGTGACACGTTATCTGGTAGATAAAAGAGCAGCATTTCACCCTCCTGCCTTTCTTGAGCAAAACCAGAGACCGCGCTGCATAAACCCATCCGTTCCAGCAAACTTCCCAACATAAACCCCTCTGTTCCAGCAAACTTCCCAACATAAACCCCTCCGTTCCAGCAAACTTCCCAACATAAGCCCCTCCATTCCAGCAAACTTCCCAACATAAACCCCTCCCAACATAAACCCCTCTGTTCCAGCAAACTTCCCAACATAAACCCCTCCGTTCCAGCAAACTTCCCAACATAAGCCCCTCCATTCCAGCAAACTTCCCAACATAAGCCCCTCCCAACATAAGCCCCTCCGTTCCACCAAACTTCCCAACATAAGACCCTCCCAACATAAACCCCTCTGTTCCACCAAACTTCCCAACATAAACCCCTCCC
The DNA here is from genome assembly GCA_013400555.1 of Jacana jacana. Lineage (NCBI taxonomy): Eukaryota > Metazoa > Chordata > Aves > Charadriiformes > Jacanidae > Jacana > Jacana jacana. Next base: position 5,766 of record VZTM01039332.1, on the reverse strand, counting down.
AACATAAATCCCTCCATTCCAGCAAACTTCCCAACATAAACCCCTCTGTTCCACCAAACTTCCCAACATAAATCCCTCCCAACATAAACCCCTCTGTTCCACCAAACTTCCCAACATAAACCCCTCCGTTCCACCAAACTTCCCAACATAAGCCCCTCCGTTCCACCAAACTTCCCAACATAAGCCCCTCCGTTCCACCAAACTTCCCAACATAAGCCCCTCCGTTCCACCAAACTTCCCAACATAAGACCCTCCCAACATAAACCCCTCTGTTCCACCAAACTTCCCAACATAAACCCCTCCCAACATAAATCCCTCCATTCCAGCAAACTTCCCAACACAAGCCCCTCTGTTCCAGCAAACTTCCCAACATAAACCCTTCTGTTCCAGCAAACTTCCCAACATAAACCCCTCTGTTCCAGCAAACTTCCCAACATAAACCCCTCTGTTCCAGCAAACTTCCCAGCAGAACGCCGGGCCAAGGCACAGTTGTGAAAAAGCAGCAGCTACGAAGAGTGCTGTGCTGGAGACAGGTTCCACATCACAAACAAAAAAAAACCCAAAACCAGCCTCCAGGGCAGGAATTTTCCACTTCCCAAAAGCCCAAGTACCTTTTAGCCAAAGATAAAACCTTTGCCCGCTTCCGCATCCTTTGGCGAGGCACGGTGTTCCCGACCAGAGAGTTGGGAAGAGTTCTAACCTAGGTGGAAATCAATGCAGTTATGATGAAGTTGGGGTTGGAACTCCATGATCTTTAAGGTCCCTTCCATCCCAAACCATTCCATGAAAGAATGGAAACAAAAACCTTCACTAAAACCCAAACCAAACCAAAAACCCCACCCCAAACCAACCCACCACTTCCAACTCGGCAAAGGCTCCAACTCATCGGAACGTGAGCTGAGTGAAGCACTCACACAAGACCTTGGGCAACTGGGCCAACACCTTCTCCAGGAACAGTTTATTTCTGGAAAGTGGAGGTATTTTGGTTTTAATAAGCAACTTCTGCAGTGGCAATGGATGGTAGAGGGGAAAAAAATAACCCTTAGCTGCATGGTTCTCCCTCAGAAACACCCAGCAACGGGCAGAGAGGGAACATTTAAGGCTCCAGTCCTTCTGTGGTGGTCTGTGATGGTGACAAACCAGAGCTGTGCTGGGTTTAGAACAGTTCCTAAGTGCCACCTTCTGGAGAAAGCCAACAACTGCGAGACCATGGGAAAAATAAACATCTCTCAGCTTTCAAAACGTTACTGCTTTTCTCTGTTTCTCAGGGAGTTTAATCCCAGGAAAAGATTTCTCTCGCAGACACACAAAAAAAACCAAAACCAGACCTAAAAACCAACCCAAAACTTTAATTAGGTTTTGGGGTTTTGGTTTTTTTGTTGGGTTTTTTTTTTAGAAAATTTAGCAAAGCTTTAATTAGCTTTTTTGTAGAAAGTAAAATCTTGGTGATTTATCAAAAAACCGCATGAAGCACAATCACCAGCAGTTAGTTTGCAGTGCTCTATGTTCTAATAAGGAATAAAAACAAGGTCTAAAACCCTAAACCAAAACTGCCTGAGATGATTTTGCCATGTGGAATTCTAAGCATTCTTTACTTCTGTGTGTTACACACAACCACCCACACGGTAAAGAACGTCAAGCTGAAGACGTTGCCAGCAACGCACACGATTTCCTTTCACTGGGGGCCTGTTTTGGCCAAGTTCTACATGAAGGCTGACCTGCAACTCAAAAGCCAGGGTCAGGGAGTCACCTCCTCCCTCCACGACCAAATACAGCCCCACAACTCCTTATTAAAAGCAGCAGAGTGTCTAATTATTACGTCCAAATATTTGCCTTCACCTCAAGAAAGCTCAGCAGCACGAGAGGTTCACAGGAGGAAGTGTTCCTCAGCAAGCAGTGACTAATGAAGGAAGTTTACTTACCTGTAACCTTATTTTCCTACAGGTGTTGTTTTGAGTGCCCTGGTGTGGGTGCACACTCTGACTCGAGTGAGGTGTCCCCAGGGCACTCACAGGATAACCCAACTCTGCTACGGTCCCCACAGGGGCCAGTCCCAATCCCACCTCCAACTCCCTGGGGCTGGAGCATCCACTGGACCCACACCCTGGCTGTGACCCCAGAGGGCAGCAGGCAGGGAGCACTTACTGACATCAAAATAGCCTTTTCCTTCAGCTCTCTCTCCTGATACAAGCGAGCAATAGCCATTTGCTACTGTAAAACGGGATCAGAGTCCGCACCTGAGTACGGGGCAGCTTCCCAGAGTCAAGGCTTTATCAACATCATCATCTATATAAAAAAAAACTGCATGAGGAGCTCTGAGAAGTCACTGCACAGGTTTTGGTACGGGGACAGTTGAGTTGGGACCTTCTGCATGAGCTTGTGACTAACCCTCTGCTGCTCGTGACACCTCTGCGAAGGCGAGTTCTTTTCACCATGGTGGAACCGACAGAAAATGAATCTCACATTCCACATACACTGAGTGTCTGGAGAAGAAAGACAGGAAGATTCATCTCCTGAGTCAAACGAAACCCAAGTGATGGGCGCTGAACACCCAGCACATCTACTGACGTGAACCTCATGCCTTAAAAACACGCCCATCTTCAGGTTTCCTCAATGGTAGAAATTTCCCGGAAAAAATCCACTTTTAAAGACAAAGGTAAAGAACAAACAAAAACCAGAACTAAACATCCAGGCACAGACCTGAAGGATTTAACTGACTGATGCAGAAGAATCTTGAGGAAACCTTCCAGAATAATAGGGCAGGGACAACACTGGAAGAAGACCCGAAGGGACAAGGAGTTTATGCCTTGTGACAATCCAAGGCAAAGAGGTCAATCTGGGGATTAACCCCGCTTGAACAGCCTCCAATGAGACAGTTTGACGAGTCCTACTTGGAATTCAGTACAAGAAAAGAGGAGCTCACACTCTGGAGTGCTGGGTGCTCTACACAGGGAGAGGGCAGAAGGATAAATCTGAGCATCTGCTCCACGGACGGACTCACAGGGGAAAGGAGGTGCCAGCTTTGAACGTGAGAGCAGTCAAATTCCTTATCTGAGAAGGACAATCCTGAATATGGGCACTGAATATCTGAAATCTACTCCTAAACACTGAGATAGAGGATGGGGCCAGACTCTTCTCTGTGGTGCCTGAGGACAAGGGGAGATGGGCACAAACTGGAACATGGGAAGTTCCATCTCAACATGAGGAGGACCTTCTTTGCTGTGAGGGTGTCAGAGCCCTGGCAGAGGCTGCCCAGAGAGGTGGTGGGGTCTCTGTCTCTGGAAACATTCAAATCCCCCTGGACATGTTCCTGTGGGACCTGCTCTGGGTGCCCCTGCTCTGGCAGGGGGTTGGACTGGGTGATCTCCAGAGGTCCCCTTCCAACCCCATACCATTCTGTGGTTCCATGATTATCTCTTCTGAGAGAGGGTTTAGGGTGCAGCCTTGGTTTGGCCTGTTGGGGGTCTCCCTCCTGGGCTGGTGGAACATGGTGGAACATTTACCCCCAGCCCCAACCACAAGGGGTGATCCAGACAGTGCTCCTGCACTGGGGCTGGCATGCAGCCACTGGCAATCCACAGCCAGGCTCTCCCACGGAGATTGGATGTGCCCTCTCTTCTTCCCAGAAAACAGAAAATCCATCCCAGAAGAAATGTTTCAGCAGCCTGGAAAGAAACTGCNCTGGACATGTTCCTGTGGGACCTGCTCTGGGTGCCCCTGCTCTGGCAGGGGGTTGGACTGGGTGATCTCCAGAGGTCCCCTTCCAACCCCATACCATTCTGTGGTTCCATGATTATCTCTTCTGAGAGAGGGTTTAGGGTGCAGCCTTGGTTTGGCCTGTTGGGGGTCTCCCTCCTGGGCTGGTGGAACATGGTGATTTACCCCCAGCCCCAACCACAAGGGGTGATCCAGACAGTGCTCCTGCACTGGGGCTGGCGTGCAGCCGCTGGCAATCCACAGCCAGGCTCTCCCACGGAGATTGGATTTGCCCTCTCTTCTTCCCAGAAAACAGAAAATCCATCCCAGAAGAAATGTTTCAGCAGCCTGGAAAGAAACTGCCTCCTGCTAATTGTCAGGTCAATCAGCTTAGGACACGTTCCTGTGCAACCAGCTCTGAGTGTCCCTGGCTCTGGCAGGTGGTTGGACTGGATGATCTCCAGAGGTCCCAGTCTGGGAACTCTGGCAGGGGTTGGCAGGGACCTCTGGAGATTCCTATAAGTATATAAAACCAGCAACCCCATCATGGAGTTAGGTTTCCCTCTATCCTCAGTGTCTGAAAATATTCTTGAAAGACGAAAGGTCTGGCAAGAATGAGAAGCTATTGCTGTTCCATCAGCAATTCAGGAGAAATTGCAGGAGCCATGAAACAACCCCAAAACTTCAGTGAAATTTTATATGCTGAAGGCCCTGGGCCAAGCTAAGCAAGTGCAATACTGTGAAGCTTCTATCTCCCAGACTGGATCTGAGTCTGTACTCCCCTCTCACCCCTTACCTTCCTCATGATCTTCCGCCCGTAGAACATCACTTTGTCTCGCTTGCGAAACCTGTACTGAGGCACGTGGGGCTGGAGCTGTTCTGGAACAGAGAAGCAGCATCACATCAGAATCCATCCACAGCTCTATGCTGAGGGCAGGAAAAGCGAGCACGGGCTGTCGGTGTCGCTACCTCCATAACAGCTCTGGCTCGCATCTACTGAGCGTCAAGCTCTCACGGCCAGCCTTTGGAACTTAAAGCCACACAAGATACCTCATTGCCCAACCCTAGGGAGCCAAACCACAGCAGGGAAGAGCTGGCTTGAGGCTCGGTGTAACCACTGGAGGAGATAAAACAGCTCTCTCAACAGATCCAAAGGATAAAGTAATCTTAACGGCACAAAGGAAACCTCTAATTCACCCATTTCTCCTTACTCTAACTGCAACAGCAGCAGGTTGGAAGTTATTTACGTGCCAACTGATACTAAGGCCACCACACACTAGAGAAATAAAAACCTTGAGAGTCCTGCACCTGACACTTGAAAATCCTGTGTTCAGTAAATCAACACGAGCTCTTCACCCTTTTAAAGTCATTTTCCTGCAAGAACCACTGGCTTCACGGAACCATGGCATTGTCAGAGCTGGAAGGGACCTCCAGAGCTCCCCCAGCCCAACCCCACTGCTAAAGCAGGGCTGCCCAGAGCACAGCACTCAGGGCTGCATCCAGGTGGGGCTGGAAGGTCTCCAGAGAAGGGGACTCCACACCCTCCCTGGGCAGCCTCTGCCAGGGCTCTGACACCCTCACCCCAAAGAAGTTCCTCCTCATATTCCAATGGAACTTCCCGTGTTAGTATCTTGAGAGAGGTTCTTCTCCCCCTCTACTCTGCCCTGGTGAGACCCCATCTGGAATATTGTGTCCAGTTCTGGGCCCCTCAGTTCCAGAAGAACAGGGAACTGCTGGAGAGAGTCCAGGGCAGGGCTACCAAGATGATGGAGGGAGTGGAGCATCTCCCATAGGAGGAAAGGCTGAGGGAGCTGGGTCTCTTGAGCTTGGAGAAGAGGAGACTGAGGGGTGACCTCACTAATGTTTATAAATCTGTAAAGGGTGAGTGTCAGGAGGATGGAGCCAGGCTCTTCTCAGTGATGTCCTGAGGACNACTCTTCAGATCCTTGTGAGCATGAAGAAGGTCTCCCCTCAGCCTTCTCTTCTCCAGGCTACAGAGTCCCAGCTCTCTCAGCCTTTCCTCACCAGGGTGATGCTCCAACTCCTCCATCACCTTCGTAGCCCTATGCG
>VZTM01039331.1:215123-227170 GCA_013400555.1 Jacana jacana | reverse complement strand
ACCAAAATGATTCTATGAAATCACATTCTCTGCTCTGTGTGCCCTTACCACAAAGAGATTCCTGCAGTTAACATTTGTTTTAGAATGCTTTCTTTGTCCCTGTGATGTCTTTTCTGCACGTACGCCTGTGAAGTACGTGTTACACCATTCTCTAGACATCTGAGTTTGTTCCTGTACTTAAGGGTGTGTGTCGGGTTGGACTGAAGCTGCTGAAAGACTGGCTGTCGACAAGAGCTGATCCTTCCTGTGTGCTGGCATGATGACTCCCAGGGCTGGAGGGTCAGCTAGAGCATGGGTTTGGAAGATGATTCAGATCCAATCCTAGTTGACCACATGCCTCCCAAAGCACTGATATTAGCACTGAGAGTGTAGTGGGGGTACTCTTTCGTTCTCATTCTGTTCCACCTTTAGTTTTGCTTAGTCCCGAATGGTAGTTTATAAGGCTGTGCTACATCAGCAACATTAATTGGGAATGTTGGCAGGTTTGGGGGCTTTATGTATGTGGGAAAATGTTGTGATCCTGTATATGCAGACTTGTCCTTTGCATTCAAGGCTTACCTCTGTGATTGGGTACGCAGGGGTCGTGTACTCGGTTTCCCCTGGGCCGGTTTCAATCTGAAGTACTATGGTTGCCCTGCTCTGCTTGTGTAGGTGCAGCTGAAGGATTTTCAGCCCGAAACTGGCCCTTCCCTGTGAGCGTGACACATGGGTGGAGTGGGGTAGGCTGAGATTGTTTCACCCTGGCTGTGTAGACATGCGGTCTGGAAAGAGTTTTGCTGATAGGAGAGATTACAATTAACTGATCAGTTTTTACCTGCTCATCACCTCTCGCCGTTTCCTTAGCCCATTTCAGTCCTGAAAGCTGCACACGCAGGAAACACTTTCTCCAGTCGATCCAGTAGCCAATTAACCTTTGGCAGAGGAGCTGTGGAAAACTGCAGGGTAATAACTTCTGATCCAGCTGAACTTTCCATCAGAGCTAGATCCAGAAACCTACGTCTCTTCATAGGCGTGTCCTTGCACTGTTGTATTTAGTCTTTAAATAGTCCACCCTTAATGTGGAATAAACATTCAAAGAAAGTCAAAATAATATTGCGCTTGTGGGGAAAAAAAAAGAGGAAACATCTAAATTAGTATGCTTTGTCTTTTGTAAAATGTGTAAACGTTAACTTAAATGTTTTGGATGCATACATCAGAAGCAAATGAATTCAATTGAATTTACATTTCTGTCATGATTGGAACAATCAGGACAAAAGAATTTACGTCAAGGCTGAGTCAGAAAAAATAAAAAGAGAATTTAATGTTCGTGCTTATTTCTGTGTTCATTTGTGTATTCCTTCCTCTACCTGTCTGTATTGCAGTGAACCCTCATAGTACTACTGGCAAGTGTGAATACAAATGTTTCTCACATGCATTTCCAAGTTTTTTACAAGGATTTGTTACAAGGCCAAATTGTTTCCTTTTTTCCCCACTTCTGTAGTTTGTGGGTTTTTTTTCTCTTTCAGAATAGAAAGGTACATCCTCAGATTTGCTTATAATTACCTTTGTTTACATTTATTGGTGAGTTATGTATTCCAGAGTCTATGATCTGGACTTAACCAGATACTGTCTGTACGTGGGTTTGTTTGAATAAATGCTTCTCTGATATCAGTAAATGTCTACTTTCTTTTTTGAAGGGCAAAATATGGCAAATTCTGAACTAAATGACTGTGTGCCCTTGTGGATCAGTCTGACCAGTGGGCACTTTTTTCCCCCCCTCAATATTTTTTGATTTGTGAATCTACCAATGTTTTCTCTTAAAGATAGAGCAAACGTAATTCTACTGAAGCACTGTGGGTTTTTCAGCGTGTAGTTGGCCACATTGACAATATTTAATGGAAAAGTCTCAACACGGCTCATTTCTGCCTTCTACTGGTACAGGCCCTGTAAAGTTGTTCCATGGGCTGGATACTTGATGAAAAATAACTTTCTGCTGATGTATATTTTCAGCTGAATTTGTTCTGTCATTTATTTTCTCCCTGTCAGTATTAAAATGTGTGTTGGCATTGTACTGGAAGATAGCACGAAGACAAAGAAAAGACTAGGGAGGAAGAGGGAGTTGAACACAATTTGCTTTTTGTTTGTGTTTTCTGGCAGAAGTGCTGTCTTAAATACACATCAGCTATAGCCTTGATTACCCTTGGGAGTCCTGTAGAAATAATCCAGAGAACCCCTCAGGGTTGAAAATCTGATTTGAATTCTTGTTTTCAGTGTACTCTTAAAATAAATCTTTTATTCGTATAATAAATTGAAAGCAGAACTGGCACAGCCGTGCAAACAATGCTAAGATGGGCCAGTAGATAGGAAGGCCAGTTCCTTAAAGTAGTTTAAAATGTTGTGGATACTTTATAAACGGTGATATTGAGAGGAAAACTGTTCAAAGTGTTGTAGACTTAAACAGCTGCCTTGTATAGTGAATGAGGGTCGCAAGAAAAAACTGTGTGTGACAGCTCCAAAGCGTGCTGTTCTTGACTGGGAAGCCACTGGTTATCTTAACGGCTTTTGCAACAATAACCGCCTAAAGAATGTATTTCAATGCTTAGGTATTCTGTTGTTGCTTTGTCAATCATCCATCAAGCTACTTTTAAAAACATACCCTGGTTGAATGCAAAACCTGCCTGAAACCAGCCGTTAGGAGGAAGCAGTCGTGGTGGTGTAAAAATACTTTTCCCCTCACGCTTTTTAAAGCTCGCCGCTGGTTTGCAACCTCAGTACTGGTTGTACTGCCTTGAAGAGCTGCTCCTGGGTTCTACAGCCCAGGTGCTGGGGAGGGGGACTCCCAGTTTTACAGCTGTTTCACAAACCTTCGGCGATGAGCTGAAAACAAGTCTCGTTAACTTGATTTCAAATGGTGTCATGGCTCAGCGCCCCGATGGGAGAGACTTTCAGTTGAATGCGTTTTCCTGGGCTTTTTCCAAATACCGTTTCTCAATCAACAGCTGTGTGCAAAAAATCCCAAGAAAACAGGAAAAAAAACCATCTGCTTTTGCACAAACATTCCCTTTGAGGTCTTTGCTTTCCATTCCCAGCTGAGGTGACACTTTTTCCTGTAATAACTTCATCTGCTCATGAGCTACCAATGTTGTCAGTGAGTCTAATGAAAAGGGACAAAACTATAGGCCAACCAGGTATAATGCAAAAAAGAATTCTCAATTTACAGACACAGGATTAAAAAAAAAATTGGGGGCTATTACACAACACTAAATTGATTTTTGTCCCTGGTTTTAACTTTGTATCAGAATTTTGATGCACTGAATAAATTGTTACAGGATTATAACTTCAGTAGTTGACTCCTTTTTAGTAGTTAGGCTCCGGGTCTGTTTTTAGGTCTCCCAGTATCTAGTTATCACTTTGTAGTGTGTATCTCTGGTGTTTCTCATCCCATATAAACATACTGTGCTTCTTCAGATTTGTTCAAAAGCTTGTGATGGGTTAATTTTGTAGTGGCACTCAACTGCATGTTACCTGTCCTGCTAAAGCTGCCCGTGCTCTCAGCTCCATTAACCTGGTGAAGCGTAGTTGGGTGCTCACGTAGGATCTGGACCAAGGTCTGTGTGGTGTAGTTTGGCAAATCAGTAGAGTAAAGATCATGTGCTAATTCTGCATCCAAAGAAAATTACTTCAGTTCTAAATATGTTCACTTACTTGCAAAATCTCTTTTATTGCTTTATTGTTTTTTTTTTTTCTTTATTGGGTGAGCAAGATAAAACTAGCAGCAATCTAGAGGATCAAATTTTGTTGTTGTTTGGTTACAGCTTCATTTACGGTTTCTAGCTATTTAAAAATCCTTAGTGTAGGTTGGGGATGGAGTGGTAAAGCAGACTCTAATGAGCTAATGAATTGTCAGGCGAGAGACACAATTTACTGAATGAGCTTTATTTAAACTTACTTAGAATTATACGGTATGAGCTTTTAATAGCAATTACAGTACTTAGAAATCTGAAAACATCAACCTGGTGGTCAGATAAGCAGTCCTCTTGCAGAGACAGGCTGGTTAGTCTGTAGCTTCTTGGGGAGCCTGAAGGGAGGGTCCTATGATTGTGCTGTGTATCTGATCCAGTTAAGGCCTCTCACGTATTAATTTCCTGCAGGATTCTATAAGCAGTGTAATGCTTTTCTTTTGTCAGGAACCATAAATTATTGCCTTACCCTTTTCAGATATACGTGGCACCTTTTGGGGTTGAATGAGCCCCAGTGGCACCCTCAGTTATTGCAGCGGTGTTTTGGTTCCTGCTTTATGGTAGCATCCACCAAAGTCAAAGCTTTAGCTGCAGAATTAGCGTGGCTGTTAGATGCTGTCCCTGTGTTCAAGGAGGTTCTCCTCCAAGAACGGGCTGTGCCTTGCAAGGGAGCGAGAGGAATTTTGGGCTGGGAACAGCATGGAAGGTTTTTAAATTGTTTGGGTTTATTTTTGCTTGAAAAATGAGTGTGGCTGTAGCATTTGGTGAGAACAGTGTTACTGAAAATGGTCCAAACTAAAGCCTCTCTTGTAGACGTAGTTAAACTGCAAAAATCACTGTTTATAAATAGAGGTTGTTCCGGGTTCTTCATCCCTAACGGGAAACAAATGTCATAAGTGGTTTTGCTCATCTGGTACTTATTTTAGAGGTTTTCTTGACAGTACTGTGTGAGTCAGAAATGTACCTCTTCAAGTTCTGCGCACTTCTGCACAAGCAGAACTTGTGCCTGAGAACTTTTGGAGGCAGACAGCAGCTGGGTTTTGTACTGAAGTCTTAAACTTCCCAAGCAACAGCTAAAACTCCAATGAAATAATTGTAGTTCTAAGGATGAAGGTGGGCTGGGGGCCTAAGAGAGGATGGCTTAGCATTTTAATTTGGTTTTGTGTTTATTTTTTTGATGGACCCAGTTATTGTTTTTATTTCTCAAAGACGTAGGTTACCTGGAATGCCTTATGTTAGATCAGTTCTGTATTTGACCAACTTCACTCCATGGGTGTAAAAAAGAAACTAATAAAGGCCATATTTTTGGGGGGATATACCTACATTCCCCCTGCAGTAATACTGCAGAGCTTTGTTCGTTTTTACAAATTTTTATTTGAGTTTCAGCTGAAGTTTATCTTGTGTTGCTGTCTGCTTGTAAGCTATTCAAGTCTCTTATCATCAAAATCAGTACTCTGTATTAAAAGTTTATTGAAAATGTCATTTTGTCTGGTTACGAAGCTGATCATTGAAAAATGATAGCTGCATACTAAGACTCTAAATGTAAGAAGAAAGTGAAATGTGACTTTTTTATTAGCCATTCAGAGACATCTTTCTGCTGTTTGACATTTTGTTCAGTGAAGTGGAACCATTCCTCAAAACAGTTATGGGGGCATATTGGATACACATGCCTAGTTTGACCCAAAAGGGTAAAACTTAATCCTCCGAGGGAAAGCTGAAGCTGTCTGAATTGTATTTTTTATAAAAATCTTACTTTGTGGGGGAGGGCAAATCTAAAATGCCAGCTGAGTTAGGATTTAAAGCACTTTTCTGCAGCAATCGGTAAGAGATTTGCTGTATTCCAAGGAGAAGAGTGCAGGACTGTGTGCGATGATAGCTGCATGATTTAATGCACAGCGGGTTCAGGTACTGGAGTCATAGGTGCTTTGTTCCACTTAGTTAGAATGAATTGGATTTACTGCTTCATCAGCATCGGAATTAACCAATTAAAGTTCTGTCTGAATATGAGAAAATTGCAAGTATGTAAGACCACGCTCTTAACCTGCGATTTATCTTGTGAATGTTTTTGCAGACTAAGAACATTATAATGTTTAAACCTAATTTCCATTCCATTAAAATGTGCTGTACAAGAAAAAGGAAGGATTTTACAGCATCTTTTGCTGTTGAGCTGATGGCCAATCTGTATGGTGGATGTGAGGGCTGTTGGAATTCTGCCCTCCCTTGCACTAGGACTAGCTCTTATCTGCTCTGCACTTTCCTGACTGAGGGATCTAAACCCAACCAAAACAGTAAATCAAGGTTTCATAAGTTGGAACAGACCTTTCAGATCATCTAGTCCAGCCATCAATCTAACACTGACAAAAATGATCACTAAACCATATCGCTAAGCTCTGTGTCTACCGGCCTTTTTNAAGTCCTACTTGCTACGCTGTTCCTGATGCATGCCAAGATGCTGTTGGCCTTCTTGGCTACCTGGGCACACTGCTGACTCATGCCAGCAGTAGACCAGCACCCCCAGAAAAATGAACATCTCTTCTACTGCCTTTGCTTTGTGCCCAGTTTGGTTTCCCCCCCCAGCCCCCCCCGTCCCCAGCAGAGCAAGCTGGGAGCCTGCAGTGCTGGAAGACCTGGAGTGTGTCATCCCCACGGTCAGACACGATGGGCTTATTTCAGCAGCTGCAGAGTCACGTTTTCAGTCCAGGTATTTTCTTTCCTGTTAAGATTATGTGACTATTTCTTCTTGAATCCACCAGAGGGAGTAATAAGCTCTTAGTAGCGTCCTCCCATTTTAGGAGAACTCTCAAGACAGTGAATATAAAAAATGTGTGCTCTAGTGAGGTGTGTCCCAAGTATATACAATTCTCATAGAAAATTATTGGAGCAGCTTTGTTTCTTGATACTCTCCTGGTTTTGAGCTTTTGGTTGGGTTGGTTTTTTTGTTTGTTTTTTTCTTTTTAATCAACTTCAAAAAAATCTTCCCTACATAGAAGTTTTCATTCAGGAAATCTACAAAGAAATTAGATGTCTGTAGAATACATTATGGATGCACTGCTGATCTTCACCTCCATTTCATTTTGATCAGCTAACCTGTATTGATGGGAAAACAAGTAGGTTAATGCTGATGGTTTGTAACATCCAGAAGACAACTCTGACAAACTAGAGACTGAATTGAGTGAGAGATCTGCAAAAAATTAACTTTATTCGAAACTGTGACTGCTACATTTTCAAATTATGTGTAGTGAATAGGATAATAATAGAATAATTTGCTGCTGTTGAGAGTGATAGTTCTGGGTCCTGTCTTTTTTCCCCCCTGATACTTCATCGTCTAATGGCTCCAGTAAAAATTGGGCTGGTCATAATCACATCAATGTGTTATCTATATGGGAGTGTTAAGATACTGTTGGAAAGAGGAGGGTATTTTGGATGATGACAGCAAGAGAACCTGTTTATGAGACACTGGTGATAGTTGTGTTTTCATGACCTGAAAGAATGTAGTTTAGGTATTTGGGTCACAGGAGAAGGGGTTATATTAGGCAAGACCTTGGCAGATAAGGCTACAATGTCAGGTAATGCATCACTTAAAAACCAGGAAGAGTGTGTGTGTGTGAAGCTGAAAAACGAGATGTTTTGCAAATATCAGAAAACTGGGTATTTGGGATGACTGAAACGTTTTCTTTTCTTCTTTATCTTAAAGACTTTGTGTGTGTGCTACTTAGGCCTACCAGTATTGCCCAATAAAGCGATACTGGCAGAAAGTTGCTGACAAATCTACCTGAGTCAGTGCTGGGAGTAGCTGAAGGTTCAAGGTGTCACAATTTCAAGGTAGAAGTGAGTGGGCTGTTTAGAGTTGCCTATTTGGGGTGTTCAAGCTTTTTCCTCTGGAATTCCCTCATCAGTACTTCAGAGAGATTCAGTGATTTACTACAGGGTGGGCTGTTGTACTGGTTTGAACACTGATTATAGACATAGGAATCCCACAAGCCAGCCTGCACAGCTGGATTTTGTTATATGGATCCTTTTCATGGAATCACGGAATTGCCAGAGTTGGAAGGGACTTATAGAGATCATCTAGTCCAACTCCCCTGCTGAAGCAGGATTGCCTACAGCAATCACTCTAGACAGATCCACTTCTCTGAAAGTAGGAGAGAAAGGAGGAAGATGTAAATCACCACACCACTGCCAATTTTTAGTATTTCCTAATTCCTTTCTTCCTCGCTTCTTTGTATTTTCTAGAAAGGGTGGACTGCATCTTCTTTAAGGTATCTACAAAACTTCTTGAAGTGGGATATTGTAATTTTATTTTTGAAGGATTATTTTTTCATATCATGGTTGTGTACTTTCTTTTGTGTGAGAATTAACCTAATTTTTAGCAGAAGTTGCATCTCATTTAATCAATCAATAAAACTTACTAATATATAAAATTATACAAAAATGTTTTATTCTTTTCTAGGTCATTTTGAGTAAGTATCTTTCTCCCTACAATTCCTACTATATTTGTTAATCCAGTGATCTGTTTTTTTCTATTTCAGTCAAAAGACAAAATGATGAGAGGATCACGCCGGGGGTGTGTTAGACTCAGGGTAAGTGTTGTTTTATTCAGTACTTAATGACTTACTGTCTATAATATGGCCTAATGGAGAGAACTGCAAGGAGACTTGAGGTTTGGGCTCTATTCCTGACTCAGCAAAATACTGAAATAGGGAAAGTATTTAAAGAAAGAGAACATTAGAGGTCAAGTGACATTCGGTGCTAATTACATTCTGTAATTTTATATGTCATATAAAAGCATTATATACATTGTATAAAAAAACCCATTATATGATAGAGTAAGATGGGTTAATATTAGCACATTATGAAAAAGTTGCTGTTTGCAGTTCTCATTTCTTCGTGTGGAGATATATATGGGTATACATTATATATATGTTGTGTCATAGATCATTGCAAGTCGGCTTCCTTCTGTCCTTTTGATTTGCCTTTATTCTATTCGCCTTTATTCTCTTACTGTGTCCTCCATTCTGCCAGCTTGGACTGTAGGACTTCCACTTGGTTGTGCTTGAGTTTAGAGAAGCAAAGGAGGGCTGGAAAGAGAAGGTAGAACACAGCAGGGAAAGTTTTTGAAATATCAGCTGGGGGAGTAGAGCATGGGAAAACAGAGGTAAGAAGATGGAGAGTGGAGAGCTGAGAATTACCTGCTGGAGGCACTTGGGTTTGGGACATTTAACCTTGAATTCCTGCTGTTGTAGCTTGAGGTGACGGTACTGGAGTGAGCTAGGAAGGTGGCAATGTCTTTGCATGTACTCAGTTCTACCTTGTGGTTATGTGTTTATCAAAAATATTTCTCACACAAGTCCTTCTTTGGCAATTTTCCCATTTCTCATAGAATCTCTGGTTCCAGCATGCAGTGATATTGTGAAGAGCAGATGTAAACATGGGGAAGGAGTGAGGAGGATAATGTGTATAAACAGGAGTAGTTTGAGTCTTGAAATAAGAGAAGTCTAGGGATAGGGAGCTGTGTCTGAGANTGGCTTCTAATTTGTCAATGCTTTTTAAATTCCAGTGGTGTAGTGATAGAGTGTGTGCTGCTGATGTCACTGCCTGCCTTATCAGGATTTTGTTCTTTGTTTCACAGGGAGCTGTGATTGGTATAGACGATGAGGACGACAGCACCTTCACAATAACTGTTGATCAGAAAACCTTCCATTTTCAGGGTGAGCTGAAAGAAGAGATTGCTTTTTTCTTATAATAGATTCCACTTGTATTTGATGGATGATTTTAAACGTTTGGCAAGAGAACAGCATGAATGAGCACTCTGAGAACATTCTGGATTGAGGGGTGCTGCAGGTTAGGCAGGGATTTACATCTGCAGTGGATACATATGTGCTAGAAAGCGACCGTAGCTCTGGCAGGATTCGGAGATTAAAAATGTAAAGAATAAATCACTCAAGGGGAGAAAGTAATGGGCTTCTGATTGCTTCTTCCAGTTGTTGCTTCCTTTGGTTGTTACTCCTTCCCAGTCTTTCTGTGGGCCTAGTAATGGAGTACCGGTCACCTTTTGGGGGTTCATACAGAGAATCTCCATTCACCTGGATTCCAGATTACTTTTTTTGCACATTATCTTGTTTAATGTATTGATACTTGAATTTAGAATTTCTCTAAGGGCAATGTAAACTCCAGCTGCTGTCTAGAACATTACATCCCCAAAGGTTAATGAGGATGTTTTTTGTGTTGTGTAGAAAAATTGAGTCTGAAAAATTGTGCCTACTTTAATAGTGTTGTGAGTCTGTCAGTGTGGAGGTTGGCCTCAGCCTGTCAGTTTAGGAAATATTAAAAGTGAACAATCTGTTCAATATTGCATGATCCATCTTTATATGTGTGTAACATAAAACAATCCCTTTCTCTTCCACCACCTGCCACTCTCCCACCCCACATTACTCTTTGGAGTTTTCTGAAGATTTGGTGACTCCCCCTTCCATTCTCTCAATGTGTGTGGGGCTTTTTTTGTGAGGGAGGAAGGAATCTTATTTTTTTTTCCTGCTTTTGTAAAGCAGCTCTTCTGGCAGATGACAGTGATACCGATAACTGAACAGATGGGCTTCTGCAGTCTGAAATTCTATCAAAGAGGTTTTCTGTTTAGAGTAATTGTTGATTTGTAACTGTAGGTGTGAACATAAACACACATGTAATTTAAGCAATTTGGCTAAAATACTTCCTTTTTTTCTTCAATGTATTTTTAAAAGCTCATTCCTCACCTCTTTGCTCTTGGTACCAATGTTTCAGAGGCCTGAAGTTTCACCTTCAAATTCTTCTGTTGATTGTCACAGTGTATTCATGGAGGAATCTATGTTGTCTATACTATGCTTAGACCTCTGGAATATACACTTAAACTTTCATACCCTAGTTTTTCTTTTACTTACTCGTATGTATGATCTGCATGAGAGCAGAAGCATCTCCTATGCTTACGCTCAGGGCCTTTTGCCTCAGCATTGCAATTAGAGCATGTGCAGTTTATGTAGCTTCTTGCTGAGGTCACGCAGCGATGGGCTTTTCTAGCTCCTCAGTTCCCTCCCACCACTTGGGATGGAGGCAGGACTTAGCTGTCCTAGTCTGACCTTTTTAGCCTTACATTAGTTTTACCTATATTCTCTGAGGAGAGTATCTTTGTTGTGTTCTCCCTGTCTGGCTCACCAGATTTTTGACATAGCTAGTGAGGAGAAGCTGGACCATGATTTTATACAACTTGCTGTCATTTATTCTGATTTATTGTGTTACAAAACATGTACTTCAACTGCCAGATATTTTTTTATCTATTCGTATGTTCAAAAAACCCCAAACATAAAATTGTTCTGGCAAACTGGATCTGACCCATCGTGTCATGTCACTGGCACACTACATGATTACCAGAAAGTTTCTGAGTGTAATGGATAGTCATACGGGTTTTGTCATGTCCTGGCACTAAAAATACTCAGGATTACACTGGTTTGTGAGTACTTTTTGGGAGCCACTTTTATAGTGATCACAGAGCTGGTTTTGAAATACCTATATGGAAGATGCTGTCTTGGAGAAGTTAAGTGGTACATTTTTGGCGGTGGAGGGGGAGAAAAGCACTTTGGAGCTCTCCTTTCCTGCAGTATAGCCTTGAATGGTTGTTGCTATTCTTAAATAGGACCTGTTCCTTCCACTCTGTCTTGTGGTGCTCGTGATAGTCCCAGCCGTACATCAGTTGGTACCACTGGCCAGAAACCTCATAGAGGGGCTCAGAAGCATGTGTGTGAATAGGATTGGTTACCAAAACCCCTGCTCTGCAGTGGCTGTATGATACTTGGCTGAATGCAATGAAACACTTGTTGGAATTGACTCACGAGTGCTTGTAGGACTGTCATTTGCTATTTACTCTGACAGTAGGGGCAGAATTTACCCTATAAATATGTGTACCTTCCAGTGATATCTTTCTGTTTTGTGGGAGGGGGAAGGCTAAAACAGACCCAGACACTATGTCTCCTGGAGAAGGAGAAGGGAAACTGAGTAAATCTGTTTGTGATTTTTGAACTAAATGATATAATTTCTTGGAGTTGTCAGAGTCATGGAATGGTTCTTTTTCAGGGTCGTCTTGTCCTGGGTAAAAAAAACCCCGTGTTACATATTAATTGTTTGGATGGGGGCAGGAATGAAGATGTGGATGGGTTTGTAAACAGCTAAGCACAGATGGCCTTTAACTCTATAATTTATTTGCATTTCCTTCAAATCATTCATGAGGAATTAGAAGACAGAGCTAGCTGCTTTTGATATATCCTGTTGACTTACTGCTAATGTTTACTTAGGGACTGAAAA
>VZTM01039331.1:198077-213179 GCA_013400555.1 Jacana jacana | reverse complement strand
AACTACATCTGTAGTTCTTTACTATCACTGTAAATGTATTCTTACCTCATGCAACCCTTATGTCATATATATATATGTAAAATGTTTCTTCATTAGATCAGATTAATTTGGTATTACATGGGCTTGCATTGCTGTGAAATATAGGTCACTGTCAGTCACGAATGGTGAATGAGTAATAAGGTAAATACTACAATAAGTATTCTGAGACTTCAGAGATTATGTAGAATAGTTTCCCAGAATATTCTGGGAATAATCCAAGAAAACAGACAGTACTAATAACATTTTCTAAGCTTCTTTTTTTACACCCAATCAGATAGATCTTATGGTCTGCAAGATAGTCATAGCTATAAATAAATTCACCCTTTATAAAAGAAATCTTATACAAGAGAGGACTGCTTCAGAAATGGCAACTTTTTTGAAAGATATAATCTCTTCCTTCTTACTCTGCTTTCCTTCATTCTCAAAGACAGCCAGAGATCCAAACAATGCAGAGCCTAGTTGGGAAAGTGACAGAACTTTAAAAATACCAAGATTTCAAAGATCTGCTGACCTGTGTGTAAGTTAGGGTCCCATCTGCAGTGGAACAGTTTCTCTTTTGGGCTGCAGAAGGAAAATGTTTTCTTGTACTCAGACTTCAAGTGCTGGTTGGTGGAGACTTGAATCTTCTTTGACCTCAGTGAAATTTTGCTGACAAGCAGTGCTAGAATTTGAATTTGGGAAAAGAGGGATAAATTTCATACTGGGTTCATTAATTATTTCTTAATGTCAGTGGCTCAAAATTCCACATCTGTCTAATACTCCAGAGATACAAGGAATGAGGTGAAGGACAAATAAGTCATTTAAAGATGTCTGATTGACTTCTCACAGGGATGCTGTTTCCAAATGTGTGTAAATGAATTTTTGAAGCACTAAACCTCCAGCATCTCCCACTAAGATTTGCCTGTCATTGGATCTTGGGAAATTCAGAGTCTTTACTGTAGTTAATATTTTATTGCTGCCTGTGACAATCTTCCCCTATTGTGTTTGCAAATGTCCTTCCTAGTGGCCATCTCTGTATAGAACATTAGTAAAAGGTAAAAAATCTGTATTACAAAGAAAATGTTGGCTGTGGATGATGCCTGCATACGTATCAAATGGTATCCATATATTTGGTATCTGGGTATAAAGGAATGAAATAAATTTAATAAATATGGGCAATAAAACAAACAGCATGTTTTGGGCTTGTGAGCTTAACTTTAGCTTTGCCTGAGTGCCCAGAAGGATTATTCCCTGTATTTTGTTACGTGCAGCTGTATCGATACCTGTTCACATGGGAGGGGGAAAGGAGGGGTAGAATGTGCACAGAAATTTTAAAATATATTTAGAAGTCATGTATTTCATCTCCCATTTGCTCCTTGATTAGTCATACTCTATATCCAGTTTTGTGGCTTGATTCTAAGGCTTCTGAATTAGGTAGATCTCCAAGAACTCCCTCCTGGGTTTGTTCAGATTAGATGCAAAAAGCCATTCAAGTTGCTGCGAGACATTTGGGATATTAGTCTAATGTACCTTCCTGTCAGGAAGCTCTTTCTTGATAATACATTTTCTTTTTGCTGTAATACATGTCCCAATTCTAAATGACCCATACCCTTCAAACACTGTGGGGGTTTTGGGGTTTTGTTTTGTTTTGAACATCTTCATATCATCACTCTTTCCATTTGGAAAGTCAGTTCTATCCTTCATATCACTTAGCTGCTCTTTCTGCTCACTAGGATGCTTGTGGCTTAAATTCAAGAGTGGGAACATGATGTTCAAGATACTCCATCAAGGGCATTGTATTCTTGATATTTGAATTGCTGTCTAACCTGAAGCAATAGCAGCTTTTATTTGGACTGAAATACTTCACTAAACACACATTATATGCAGTAACAAGAATACAGATTTTTAAACTCCTACCTGAAAACCCAGCTCTTATTTTTACAGCCTGCAGCACAGTTCCTTGGAAGGCATATCAGTCTTGTATCCGCTGTTTTCTGTATTAAAGGACTGAAAGATTGGAAGCAGTCCAGTGCATTGATCTGAGATGATTTTGCTTTAGCTTTTGTCTTTCCTTTACTATTCCTGCCACAAGAGTATTTGAGAAATGAAGCGTGAACGTTGCTGTGCAACTTACTCTCCTCTTACATGAAAGCTGTCAGCTGGGAAAGGTGGGTTTCTCCTTCTTCCCCATCCTGCCCCAGTTTCTTGCTTGATTTGTGACTGCCTACTATCCCAGCTGAGAAAAGAGGGTTTTCTCACAGGTTGCCTGAATGTTATAAAAGCAGTGAATTTTTGTTAATGTGGGACACAGCTATTACTAAGGATATACTGACGTCCACAAAGGGCTCAGGTTGCTGAATAGTATCAGAATTTGAGATTTTAAGTATTTGTATTAAGTATCAAAATTAAGTATAATTGCCTTAGACCCATGTTTCACCACTATTCAGGGAAATACTCAATATTTGTAGTCTTCTATAAGACCTTTCTGTTGTTCATCACATAGACGACAGGAAGCTGATTGCCCTTGTGGTATAAAAAGGCACTTTACTCTATCAGATTACCCTATTTAAATAATGATTCATAAATTGCAGCCTTTCCCCAAAAAAGTTTAGAGAGCTTTTTAAATTTGATATTGAAAATTGCCTAGAGGGGGATGTTGGTGTGAAATCTTGGTCTGTGCAGCTTTCCTCAGTGATGCTTATAGCTGCTGTGACTGCATCGTTTGCCCTAAGCTAACTTTTTTCAGGGCCTTTTGAGGTGAAACAGTGAATTGCTCTATTTTCTGCTCAACAATGCTCTTATATTGCAGAGGAGGAGGAGCAGCTCTGTAAATCTTCCAGCCCTGTCTCCTCATACATTTCCACGGGAGCTGCACCACCTCTCCTTCCCCTTTCCATAATACAAACGTAACTGATGCCCCTCAGTTCAAGAAGGACAGGGAACTGCTTGAGAGATTCCAGGGGCAGGGCTACCAAGATGATGGAGTGGAGCATCTCCCATAGGAGGAAAGGCTGAGGGAGTTGGATCTCTTTAGCTTGGATAAGAGGAGACTGAGGGGGGACCTTATTAACGTTTATCAATATGTGAAGGGTGAGTGTCAGGAGGATGGAGCCAGGCTCTTCTCAGTGACATCTAGTCATAGGACGAGGGGCAATGGGTGCAAGCTGGAACAGAGGAGATTCCAGTTAAGTATGAGGAGAAATTTCTTCACAGTGAGAGTGACTGAACACTGGAAGGGGCTGCCCAGGGAGGGTGTGGAGTCTCCTTCTCTGGAGACATTCAAAACCTGCCTGGAGGCGTTCCTGAGTGACCTGCTCTAGGTGTTCCTGCTCCGGCAGGGGGATTGGACTGGATGAGCTTTCAAGGTCCCTTCCAATCCCTGATGTTCTGTGATTCTGTGATGCTTTGTGATCCTGACCACGTCTATGCTGCACTAAGTTCTGGGCTTTGAGGCATCTTGTCCTCACCCTGGTTGGCAAAACTGCAAAAATTGCTCTGTGAACCACATCTAGGTTTAGCTTTTCCAGTATGATTTTTCTCTCTTCCTTTCTCCTCTGTCTACCTGCTTTTTGCTCCTAATGTATTGTACTAACACTGGAGCACAGAGAATGGCGCGTGGTTGTGCTTTTATGGTTTCATGCCAGTTCCTTCTTGCATCCGAGGCATCCTGTATTTGTAACTGTCTATTTTCTAATCGTACCATGAGTATGCCATTTTCAATGGGCCTGTCTGCACACCAGTTTTATATATGAGGACCTCGTAGTTTTCCTTTTCTTGTGGTTGAAGTAGCAGATTTATAAATGTATGTTAAACTTGAGATTAGCAAAGAAAATAATGTCTTGAAACAGTATCCCCGTGATGTGTCCGGTTGTTTTCTTTTTTCCTTCCTCTGGAAGAAACAGCATATTTAAAATAATCCTTGTTACTTTTGGCATTAACATGAATCTATTATCTCAACTCTATCTGTGATACCTGGCAATTATTTGGGAAAGATGAGCTTTGCCAGTGGGAGAGAAAGGCATATTAAAAGGGGAGAATTGGTCAGAAAATGTCTCACTCTAGGGAGGGGAGAGATACAGAGAAGTTCAACGCTCTTTTCCTTCTGTTTTATCAAGGAATTCCAACTAGCCATAAACTTGAGTTTGACCAGTTAAATTGAGGATTATATTATTGGCTAAGGAAAGCAGTTGTGTTTTTGTTGTTCTGGTTTGGGGGTTTTTGTGTTAGTTTGAACCAAAATACTGTTTCTACCCTAAACTACCAGTTCCTGACCTAGTTCAGGGTGATCTGCAAAGGCTTGTAGATGCAAATATACCTTGAAAGACATTTCCACAGACTAGGCTATATAAAGTATATTATTTAGTGTTTCTACTATTACTAATACTTAAATACTGACATTCTCTAGTGAAAACCCAGAAACTTGCAGGTTGTCCCACATTCAGAAATGTTTCCTTACTAAATTACACATCGTTTATGAATTCCCAGAGAAAATGAACAGCGTTTTATTGATGTATTTCCTTTGCCACACAAGTTTCCACCTGAAGATCTGTTTATGGGCTGAATAAAGGTTGCTAAAGAAGCTTTTGAGCTTCGCTAACAGAGAAACAGCAGCTTGGTTGGTTTCTCAGGATCACAGATTAATTTTACAAAGGGGTTGTATACAGGACACCATGGGTTTTTTGGACAAGACTAGACTTTCTGTCTTGTGCCTGCACTGGAGTCTCCAGTCCGTGCAGGGAGAGCAGACTGGTCAAACACCTGCAGAACAAAATGAGGGTTGATTTATACATGTGGGTGGAGAATGGCATCAAGAGGCAGATTAGTAGCAGGGAGAATAATGATTGTGGCAGCTCCAAAATTGTGACGTGGAGGAAATGAGGTACTGAAACTACATTCAGCCTGCTGAGGGATCTGGGAGCTGCATGTGGTAGAAAGGTATGTGTAAGGAATGAAACTATAGTATTTTTGTAGCTTGTATGAAACCTTGCTTCATCTTGCATGTTTTTCTATGGTTTGGGAGGCCTTCAGTGACTTTAAAAAGACATTTATTTAGCTGCAGAGCAGTTCATTGACGTGTGACTTTTCCACCTTATTGGGCACTACTGATAAAATCTCTCTCCATTGAGAGCAGTGGCATAAATCCTACCAATCTTAATATAGCCAGAATTTCACCCCTATCCTCTGGTTATTTGTGTGTAAAGATACTACATTACTTCTGTGCTTGGCTGAGAAAATACAGGGATTTTCCATAAAAATCAGTGGAGGTTTTGTCAAAATGAAGGCTGCATAATTGACTCTATTGACTCTGTGGGTGTAATAGACTTTTTTTCCTGAGTTCTGCCTGTAAGTAGGTCACAGGGAATGAAAATAAAACATGCATTTCACTTTGTGACAGTACCATGTGTTTATAAGTAATCTAGTGACTTTTTAAACTAATTCTTGAGATTTTTCTTTCATCCTGATGCCCATATAGATGCACACCAAAAAAACAAAAACAAAAACAAAAACCAAACCAAAATAAAAGCACCAGTCTGCTCATTCTGAGGTGGTATGTTTTGTTTATTCTGTCTTCCAAGTACTGCTGTGCATGACCTAGAAATGCTAGTGGTAAATGCTCTGGCGTGGAGCAGAGTTGTTAAACTTGTTTATATCTAATCTTTAGATGCTATCAAGCTTAGGCTAGAAAAAGTAATCTGTTTTATGCTGTACTTTAACATTTGGTATACGTTATATAAACACATATAATCTCTTCACAACAAAGTAAATGTTATAGAAACTCTAAATTACAAAATTTATTCTCTATCTGGGAAATGAGCAGAGGCGGAGAGCGTTTAATGTAGTTGCATTTCATTTGCCTTCTTATCCTAATAGAATAGAACTTTTTGAAATCCCTGCCATGTCTGACTCGGCAGTTTGGGAAATTCAGAGATCAGGGACTATTTTAGGAGTTGTAAAAAGTCGTTTTTCTGAATTACAGAAATTCCTCAGTAGAAGCAATGATCTCGAGTACTTTTTTTTTATTCTGCAATTTTCTCTTTGGTAAAATATTGGCTTTTCTTTCTTTGTACCTCCTGTAGGAAGGAGATGAAAAATTTTCTTTGTAAAAAATGGATGGCAAAATATTTTATGAATAAGCACAACCAGACAGATTGAAAAAAAAAAAAAAAAGCACATCTTTATGAACATTGTTATCATGTTAAATCTCAGGGTAATGTTACATACTTTTCAAGTGTGTTTCTCTGAACTAGTCATAAATAGGACTGTGATGGTGTTAAGTACCCTGGGGTTGTCTCAGATGTGCCTGAGACATCACCATAAAATATACATGTTGCTTTCGAAGGATGCACTATAGACACAGGGCAGTGAAAGGTTAAGCATATGGGAACAAATCCTAACGGAGCTCATAAGTACTGGTTGGACTAGGAAAATGTAACAGTAGTTTAACTGACCTAATCACAGCAAATCTGCAGTGTTTCAGCCAGTAATGACTCCAGCCTCCTGCATCCAGCAGTGAAGAGATAGCTCTATGTGGATTTAGCTGGTTCCATGTGCCAACGTTCGCTGGTAAATTGCAGTACCAACTGAGTTAGTGATTCTGGCACCTAAAGGAGAGAAAAACACAGGGTCTGTTACTGTTCTCTCAACTGCAGACAGCCTTCAAATTTTTGTGGATAGTTGATGCCGTAGTAAAATTTGAATTTCAGCTGATAAGGTAACTATTGCATTAACCCATCAGACTAAGAGCCACAGGCAATATCCATGTAGCATAGTGGGCTCCTCTATTTCTTTTTCTAATTAGTGTAAAAACATTTGAATCACTTTATAAACAGCTGAAGTGACATCTTCATGTTTTTTAAATGCCAGGTATTTCCTACATGGGTGTCTGTGTTTCTTACTTGTCTTTTGTAATACTGTTATTCTAGAGTCAGCCCAGGAAGATGTTTCTCTCTTACCCCCTGCCCTTCTCTTTCTAGAAGTTCTGTGTCAGGAGGGACCAGATACCATTCCTCCATTTTTACAGAAGCACAGATACTAGTGAAATTCTTTGGTCTAGATAATAATGGCCTTATTTAGATAATTGTGTTATTATTATAATGTGTTATTATCTAGATAATTACTGCCTTATGTTTGCAGAAAGACATTCTGGAGTAGCTTTCCCAGAGGAGTTAGGGGGGTAGGAGTGGAATTAACTTCAAAATGGAGCCTGATCCAATAGTGGAAAAGGTTGGAGTGATTTCAGGGTACTTGAGGCAGGAACAAGGACTAAGGAGCAAGGCGTTCTCATCCCCTGTCTGCTGAAGAGAGGCTCCAGCACTTGTTGATGTAGGGTGGCTGTTATGCTGTGTGCATCACAAACTGATTAGCTGAAAAGATATTAGAGCTTTTTTCTTTGGCCAAAGTCACCCTCTTTAAATGAAAACCAGCTTGGATATCAGGCTTTCCCTACAGATGGGTGGATAATGATCTCTGACCATTGTGTGTAGACTTTTCCCATAAATTGTTTCTGGGTGTGCTGGCTAATCTCTTTTTTGAATGTTGCCATTGATTTATTATTTTTTTTTTTCTTTTTCCAGCAGTGATCTTTTGGCAGCTGTTCAGTTCTAAATCGCTGTTACCATTAGAGGGCTTTTACTTGCACCTAATCTCACAGCAGCCATTTTGATTACATTTAATACAACTTTTCTCGCAGCTTGCTTCCCGAAAAACTGCATCCCACTGCTTTCTCCACGGTTTTCTTAGAGGAGTGTATGGAGGAGAGCCTGGAGGATCTGCTGTTGGATGATAGATGACTTGGAAGTTAAACCAGTGTCACAAACAGAGAGTCCTTCAAAGGTTACGAGGCTGTGTGTTTCTCCCTGCGGTAGGGAGTCTTCTCATGGCAGAGTTCCTGGATTTCCCATGGCTCAGACTTTGTCTCGCTAGCAGCGTCGATGAGATTCGGGTGTTCTACCCAAGGATTGATCATGCCGTGCCCTGAGTTTGCAATGTCTAGTATATGAGGAAACAATACAGCTTTTTTTTCCTTCTGCTGAAATCTGGTAGGAAGAGCTATAAAAAGGGCTATTGGCAGAATAGAAGCATCAAACGTTTAGTTTATTTATGAGCACGGAAAAGTCAGTTCAGTTTTGGAGCCGTACTGATTGGCTGGTTTCTAGGTCTTCCCTGTTGCTGGAAGCCCTCTCCGTTCTGTTTGTGCTTTGCCTACAAGTCTTAATGTGATAACCTTTTTTAATGGGTGACTGTCTATTGAGATTAGTATTGAACTAATACAGTGACCTCTTTCTGCTGGCAGCATGGAAGGTCAGAGGAAGTCTGGTGCAACACAAGGAATAATTCAGTGCTCTGCAGCCTAGCTGTTCTTTTTTTAGTTTAAATAATCGTGGGCAAAAAAACCTTGAACACATGATTTTTGTATCCTGTGCGTTACTTACTCGCTCCCCGGTGACTTGTACCCCAGTTCCCCAGTAAGATGTTCTTTGGGACTGGGAGATGGTTGATTAAAAACCACAGAAAAACGCAAAACAAACTCAAGAAACCTTACACACATTAAAATATGTTAACTGCTGCCACTTTGAACACCCATTTGAAAACCTGAAGTATCGATACATTTATTATGGAGAGATTAGTGACACGGGTGACCATACATGTTAGCTGTTCAGTGGAAGCATAAACTTGATTAATGTGTGTGAGGACTAGGCAAAGGGGCCCGTTTTTGATAAGCAGAATTCATGTCAGAGGAAAATACAGCTAATTCTAATTGACTAATTCAGTGATTGAAATTAGTGTTAAAGTATAAGCTACGTGGTGGAAAAAGAACAGGGTGCTTGTTTGTGCGTGTGTGTGCAGAATGTGAAAAGAAAACTTAACAATTTGCACACTGCAAAATATATGGCTTAATGCAGTTATCTGGGCAGAGTTCAGAGGGTTTCTGTCCCTTCATCCTGGCTGCTTTCACTGCACTGTAAACTGGTACTCAGCACCTACTGCAGATTTCCAATTACAATATGAAGAACTAGCAGGAAGAGCCCTTGGAAGTTAGTTCTTCCTAAAGAGCTTTTGAGAGTATTAAAAAGCTGGATTTTGCCATTTGTAATACTTGCTGCAGTTCCTGCAGGAAAGTTATTTACCTGCTGTTCCAAGCAACATTTAATTACCATAACTTCTTCCCACAGGCTTCCTTTGTGCCTGTGAGTGCACTTTGGGTAGTCACTTTCCCTTCAGCGTTGTTTTTATTTGTGCTAATGGTTAATGGCATCATTACCAGAATACCCCTGGCAATTGATCACCCTTGACTATTTTAAAAGACAACGAATAGGGATTGACTTGTAGTATCTGGGAAAGTACATACTTTTTTTTTAAAAAAAAGCTAGCCAGATTTCAAACTAGGCTTTTACTTTTACCTTGTTTTTAATGGAAGTTTTGCCCCGTTACTTTGTGAGACCACCCCATCAGTTAGAGTTGGAGCAAATTTCTATATTAAAAAGATATTATTATGTATTTCTCACAAAAAAAATATTGTCAATTCTTTCCTGATTTGTTTTATTGATGTGACATAGTTGGTGTATATATACTGAAGTAAACAATGCAGTATGTTTATCTCGATATTTATAGGGTTTTCTTTGGGGAGTCTTAAAAAATGCACAGCTTCTTCCTCCTTAAGACAGAGGGGCATAGGACATAGGTTCTTCCATGGATTTCTGATTCTGCCTTCCTCATCCCTTCCTCTGGCCAATGAAATACCCCTTATAGGAATGGATTTGTGAAAAAGTAATAATTAATTTCCTAACAGAGGGTTTATTTAACATATTTGGAAGACCTGTTGTGGTCTTGATTATGGATGGGTTTGAGCTGCAAAGTTCCAAAGAATAAAAGCAATGGAAACATAAGGTTGAGAAAGGGAACATTGACAACAAAGCATTTTGAGGCTGGAGAGTACATTTCAGTATAATAATTCACAGATATTTCCTCTGAGCTCCATAACAAAAAGTCAGATAGGAATCTCAGTTCTCTGATTCATAATAGGTGCAAGCTCACTTAAGCTTTCCTTGTTTTTAGCAGGCTTCCTGTTTCTTTTACATTCCTTCCACTTGAATGAGGAACTAGAAACAATTGTCAATACCTATTCTAAATCTGTGTATGGGCCAGTTTGTTTACAGCCTATTTAAAGCTTGTGGATTTTCCTCTTCTTTCTTCACCTGGAGTCCACTAACTCTGCTCATGTGTTTTTCAAGCTCTTTTAGAGCACAGCAAGGAACTCTTTCAAACTAGCAAAGTAAGGGTGGCATTGCTTATTACAGTCCCATTCAACATACTCATCAACGAACCTGGATGAGGGGACAGAGTGTACCATCAGCAAGTTTCCTCATGACACAAAACAGGGAGGAGTGGTTGGCACAGGAGAAGGCTGTGCTGCCATTCAGCAAGGCCTGGATAGCCTGGAGAGTTGGGTGGCGAGGAACCTGATGAAATTCAAGAAGGGCGAGTGTAGGGTCCTGCATCTGGGGAGGAATAACCCCATGCACCAGTACATGTTGGGGGCTGACCTGCTGGAGAGCAGTTCTGCAGAGAGGGACCTGGGAATCCTGGTGGACAACAAGTTGACCATGAGCCAGCAATGTGCCCTTGTGGCCAAGAAGGCCAGTGGCATCCTGGGGTACGTTACAAAGAGTTTAGTCAGCAGGTGAAGGGAGGTCATCCTCCCGCTCTACTCTGCCCTGGTGAGACCACATCTGGAGTACTGTGTCCAGTGATGGGCCCCCCCAATTCAAGAAGGACAGGGGTCTGCTGGAGGGAGTCCAGCAGAAGGCTATAAAGATGATCCAGGGACTTGGAGCATCTCTCTTGTGAGGAAAGGCTGAGGGACTGTTTAGCTTGGAAAAGAGTGAGAAAGGAACCTCATCAATGTTTTAAATATCTAAAAGCTGGGTTCAAGAGAGTGGTGGCCAGACTCTTCAGTCGTGCTCAGTAACAGGACAAGGGGCAACAGTCACAAACTGGGACACAGAAAATTCCATCTCAATGTGAGGAAAACCTTCTTTACTTTGAAGGTGACAGAGCACTGGAGCAGGCTGGCCAGAGAGGTGGTGAAGTCTCCTTCTCTGAAGACATTCAAAACATGCCTGGATGTGTTCCTATCCACCCTGCTCCAGGTGACGCTGCTTTGGCAGCAGGGTTGGACTAGATGATTTCCAGAGGTTCCTTCCAACCCCTGCAATTCTGTGATTCTGTGATATGTCTGTACAGAAGGGTAGGAAGGAAGAAAAGTAGTATTGAGGAAAAAAAAAGAAAGAAAAAACAAAGCGCCAGTGATAGTCCTTAGACTGTTTTGATCTGTTCTTCATCTTTCTTCCTTGTCCCCCAGTCCTTGAAAGCCACCCACTATGTCCTTTAATCATCACTAAATATGTTGTCTCCTTAACTATCACCATCTGCAGCTGACAAGCGTAATCATCACCTTTTGTCATCACTTCCTGACTTGGATTCTTAATTAAAACTGTAAGGTGGTCTGTTGCATTAATATGAAAATATTATTGTGTGTTGTCATTAACATATGATTGAGGTTCTATTTTAGAAATAAGATTGTCTTGACTTTAAAAAGTGTTTATTATTTCAGTATTTCAGATTATTCTTTGTGCTTCATTATTCACACTGGTTACCTGTTAGAGTTGGTGTTTGTCCTGTCGTATGAATCCATACCTGAAAGGTTAATTTACTGAAAGTTCCTGTGTCCACGTGGAAGTAGAATGGCTGGATAATTTATTACAGGTTGATCAGCTTCTTGTAACTAAGAAACTTTTAAAGTTACTTAATAAAGTGAGGAACATCTACACAAACTCTCCTCTGGTGTATGCTGTGCCCCTAAAGGCAGACAAAGGGCAGATAAGCACAAACAGCAATAACACAGAACTTTCTTATATTTTTCATATCCTGATATTTCATTTTTTTATTTGACATATGTGGTAGAGTCATTAGTACAAGAAAATTTCCATCAAAGCCTCAAATCTTTTTGCATGCGTGATTATTTAATCCATCTCTCTGGTACCATGGAGTAGGTTAACACAATGTTTCAGAGCTGTAATGGAAAAATAAAGAGGATATTGGGACAATTGTGGAATTACATTTTTGGTCACTTTAACAAAGTCAGTACGGTTTAATTTCCATATTTAGTGAGGACAGCAGATCTGCTTGTTTGTGGCTTTTTTTGTGTGCTGCATATACACTAACAGCATTTTTGGAATACTTTTTCAGCTCGAGATGCTGATGAGAGAGAAAAGTGGATTCATGCTTTAGAGGACACCATTCTCCGCCATACCCTCCAGCTTCAGGCAAGTTTCACTTTCACTTTTAACTTGTACCTTTTTTTTCTGTGTAACACCTGGTCATTCTGTAGTCTATGCAATGTTTTGATATAGTCAGACATCGGTACAGGTACCTGAGATTAGGTTGGAGTCTTTCTGTTACTGTTTTCTTGTCTTACTATCATGAAAAGTCAGTATAAGAGTCATCTTGAAGAGTCAGTATAATAACTGCTATTTTTAATTGGTGGTTCTAGACTTACTGTTGTATGTTTCTTTCTTTTTTTTTTAACTGGGAGTTAGTCCTTTTTGGGTCAAGCCTGTTGTGTAGCAGCATTGAACCTCTTTCTGTGTGACAAAAGTGGTAAATAGCTTACAGCTGAATCCAGTGTGTGAGCTGGATAGCAGCAGTTTTCTGGTTATAAAAACAGATGGTTAGACTGAGGATGATTCTTAAAACTGAGGTCTTTGCTAAGATCAATTCTGGTGATGTTCTAGACTTGGATGTGTCTATAAGGCTTGCTAACCCTTTTTTTTTTGCCTTGGAGAGAAACCTAAACTCTTGGTTTTTACGACAAAGGTGTCTGATGACAGTGTAGAAATCTTAAAACAGGTATTCATTATTTGAGTTGAATAAAGGTTTGGTGTGCTTTTGGAGCATGGCCAGCTATTTAGGTCTCTTAACCATTGAGGCTGTGTGAAGAAAGACACATTAAAATACCAAATACCACAGAAAGAGGAGCAGCTTATAAAGACTGATTTTGATGACATTTGCTCATTCTAAAGAGTTAGAACAAGCCTGAATTTACCCCATCCAGGTTTAGGCACTTGTGCTATTCCAGTCAATTTACTTTTATTTTCCTGCTAAACACTGTTTTTCAACTTGTTTTGACTTATTAAAGATCACTACGTGTTTTCTAGTGGGTAGCAGATCCCTGGATAAAAATTGAAGTTTGACAATCAGCTTTGTATCCCTAGTAACATGTAGTGGGTATTTTAGAAGTAATCTCTCCATCTGGACACAGTAGCAGAGCGCTGCCTGAAGGACTCTGCTCTGCAGTGGGTGCAAGGAGACAGAGATTATCTAAAGAAGGTGTGGATGTAGAAGCACCAAGCTGCCTCCCAAGGGATGCCTCTTTTCCCAACCTCTCCTCAGAGAGAGAAGGCGAGGTTAACACAAGCAGTCCTATTTAGGGTGTGAAGCGAAGTAAGAGTAATCTGTGCAGTTTTCTCCACACAGAAACCTTTTCATGACTTGGAGAGACAGACTAGAGAAATGAAAGACCAAAATATACTGCAGTGCTATCGAAATGTACACTTCCACGATCTCTAGAAATTGTCATTTTCTTGGGAGACGTAGATTTCATGACTGCAGCTAAGGATGGAACTGTTTCCCTTTACATAACCCGTTCATATTCCACAAGTTTTTAAAACACAGAAAATCTTTAGATTTTTTAAAAAAAGCCCCAAACTAAATTAGTAGTTTATCTGGTGATATTTGAGGGAATAATTAAAATTCCCAAACTGATTGTTAAGAAAAAGAACCTCATCCCTCCCAGCATTTATTACCTCGTGAGCTGCTGTTGTGTGCTCACCATTAATTTTCAAGCATCTTCTTCAACATGCTGGAGAGAGGAGCTTTTTGGACCCTTATTTGGCCCCTGAAGCCCTTATCTTTGGACCAGCTGGAACACTGTGTGCTGACACCCCGATTCAGGAGCTGTCAAGGCTCACCATCTTGACATCAGCTGCGGAGCAAATACTACTTTAAGACTTGAACAAGATGGTATGGCTTGAGAAAGCCACAACAGTTTATTGTCATTTAGACAATGATTCTGTCACCCAGTGACCCCTCCCCACCTGGGAAGGGGAATCGGGAATAAAACAAGGAAACCCAAGGGTTGAAATATAAACACGTTGAATAGACTAAGACTAGATAATTAACACAATACCCCTAAAGAGTCAATATTGATCCAAATACCAATATAAAATATGCAAGGATTATCCTCAGCCCACGCAATCACAGGAAGCTGTGCGCTCCCAGCGGGGACAGCAAATGTGGGACACTGCGACCTTTGGGATGAAGGGCTCAGGGGTCCAGCACCGAGGGGAGAAGTTCTCGGGATCTCAACCACCATAGGAGCGAGAGAACACCTCTGCAAACTTTCTAAGTTACATGGAGCGTGATGTTCGTGGTATGAAATAATCCTGTTGTCCAGCCTGGGCCAAGCGCCCGGGTCTCACTCCTCATCCCTGCACCTGGTGAGCTGCAAAACACCGAGACCTTGAAACCCGCATACCAGAGCTGGCTGTGAAGTAAATATTTCCACAAGTTCTGGCACTAGAGTCTTCTAAAAGCGTGTTTTCTTCAAGCAATAGGAGATAAATTAGTCCTGTGTTGCTGGAACCAGAACATGAGCTTGTACCTCACTGCAAAATGTCTTGTTGAAGCGGTCTCAGACACGGGTCACCCTCAGGGCGCTGGTGCCCCACGGGCGCCTCCATGCAATCCGGGAGGGCGCCTCGCCGGGCCGGGCTCTGGGTCTCTCCCACTCGGTTCTGCCAGCCGGCCATGCCCGTCCCGAGCCCGTCCCCCTCTCTCGGGAGGGCCGCTGTCCCCCCCGCCTCTTCCCGTGACCGCCATTCTCCGAAGGGAGGAGCGCGCCCCACTCGACCGCCAATCGCCGGCCTCCTTACTCGTGATGCGAGGGGCGGGGCCGCGGGCCCCCCTCCCCGCCCGCCCCCCGCCCCGCTGTGGTGGTGGGGGGGGTGGACCTTCCCCGCTCTC
>VZTM01039331.1:179957-198026 GCA_013400555.1 Jacana jacana | reverse complement strand
CGGCCGCTGCCCTGCCCCAGCCCCCGGGGAGCGGCGGCGGAGATCGGTGTTGAACTCCCCCCACCCCGCGGTGGGGCTTCCTGCGCGGCGGGACTCCGGAAAAGGCTCGGGCTCCGTCCCGGGGCGCCGCCGGGTCCCGGTGCCGCCGGCGGGGATGCTTTCAGCCGGTGACAGGAGCCCGCTGTTTGCAAACACGGCTTGGCTTCCATTAACAGTTAAACCCCAGCGCCGCTTGGTGCGCTTGGTGTTCTTCTGCTTTCCTTTTCCTTTGGACGAGAAAGTCAAACGAGTTCCTGGGGAGGATTATTGGCTCAGCGGGCAGGGGTGGGAGTTTGTGTGCTGTTGCAGGATTATTTCCTCTAAGGGTATTTTCTTAGGTTCTTAGTTTAACGTGGTTATCTGTCATATAAAAGCTTTATTCATCTGGGTTTTTTTTCCCCAAAGTGATGTATCTTTCCTGAGTCTTTTCAGATTTTCACGCCGCTTTCAGTCTGCCTGTTCTGTCCCTGGAGAGTTCAAGTTTGGAAAGTCAGGCTTTGATTAAGTTTTTCAAACACGCATCTGTTGGATGTGAGAAAATGTACTGGAAACGCTGCAGCGTACTGGTGGTTGGAGTGTTGTGCCAACCAAATCAGACAGGATAAGGAGTTAATGCGAGGTGGAGAGGTGAAGTGGTGTTGGAGTGTTCTCTAGTCTGATTAGTCTTGCTAATTCTATTTTTGCCTAAATGTCCTGCTGTATTGTCCTTCAGTCTTTACAATGGATGTGTTTTTGAAACACTTAAGAATAATTAAACACACTTCCCGCTCCCTGCTCCCCCCTCCCCTTCCCAACCCTAAACTTGAAAGAATGAGCTACAGTCAAGGAACTGAGAAAGAAGTGAATCATAAATATATAGAATGAGTAAAGGGATCCTAGCTGTCTGGAGGGCTGACAGTTAGTAATGCTGTATTCAAGTGAAAAAGAATAGGGAGGAAACATTGGAGATACACTCGTCATCTGCTTTCTCTGAATTTTGAAACTAAAGTCTGTTTTTCTGCTTTTCTGTTTGCCATGTTTTTGTATGTTCATATTGTAAGGGCATCACTAAAAATACATATAGTTCTTGTAGAATTAGCTTTGTCCATTGAAAAGTCCTCGATCAGTAGATGGTGCGATGGTATTGGAAGTACCTTTCTGAATGCACCAGTGGTTTCCCCCTTACCCCTCCCAAAATGTCATTGGTGTGGCATTGCCAGGTCAGTGGCTTTGCAGTAGCAGCACATGAGTTGTCTCTTGCCCACAAATGGTAAGGGGAAGGGTGTGGGGAGGTCATGGTATATTGTGGCTTGGGTTTCTTGTTTGTCTGGGCAGAGGCGGGAGGGTGATAACTTATCTGAAGTTTTCTTTATTTCCTCACCAGAATCTTGTATCAAGAAGCAATTCCATCCAAACAGGAAGTGTTTCTAGTCTCCTTGTTTAGTGTAAATGTCCTGCTTTCCTCATCTGTCTTCCTTTTTGGCTCTGGAATTCTCCTGTGCGAAAACCCTGTGAAGATAACTTATGGCCTTTAGGACCACAATAACTTTCTTCTTTGATCTGAAAAGTGCAAGACCATGGTTACAGTAGGAATCTACCTAAAAAACCCACCAGCAACTATGTTCTTCTTATGTCTGAAGGGAATTCAGTAAAAAAAGTGACTAGATTTTAAAATTCTAAATGGCTGATGTGTGCGTGTTCGGATTCTGTCTGTAGGAGTCATGCTCACCCTGAGCTGAAAGGATAAGCTTTGCTTTATTTTGGGGTTTGCCTTTTTTTTTCCCCAATGTTAGCTGAAGCTTTCACGCTCATTTTTGCCTTAAATCCCATGTCTTGAAATATACTTTTCCCCTCTGCTGTTCTAGTGCTGCTAGAGCATCTTGATAAGTGTCTTAAAGTGGCAACTAGAGAGGCTGTTGAGAATCGCATAAAAGTCAGCTAACTACCAGCTTGATTTAAAAAATAGATAAAAATACAAAGCTGAAAATTGCATATTCTGCAAATAAGCTGTCTTTCATGCTTGTGGGGTAGATGTGGTGGTGGTAATCCACATTAGATAGTCTTCAAATACTTGCAGGCTACAAAGGATTTCTTACCCAAACTTAGGAAAAACCCTTCAGGTAATGCCCCAAACTGCGTCAATCTTTAAGTGGACTCACTGTAGAGACAAAGGAGCTGAAATTACTCTCAGTACGAAGGTGGGGGGGTTCCTACCACAATAAAAATGAAAGGAATTAAAAAAAAATAAATTAAAAATTGCTGTGTAGCTTGATACCCCCATAATTTAAACAAGGTGTTTGCTTCATAAGTAGCAAGTAGTAGAGTAAGAAAACTCTGTTCTAAGAAGTGGATCTGGAGTGGTTGCTGTGAAGAATGGTACAGGGGCTTAGATATTAGGAGTTACACCATGGCTTCACCAATACTTAGAATCTGGTCCTGCTGCTGGAAACATCCTGTCTCGCTTCTCCCTGCAAAAGGGAGGAGGCAGCGCGGCAAGAAGAGATTAATTTGGAACTGGATTCAGAACTCACCCAAATTAAAGAGATTTTTCCCGCTGCCCTCCCTTTCCCATTTTAGTTTTAACCCGCATTAGTTCCCACATGGAGTTGGTTGTGTGGCAAGGTAAATGTTTATGCTGACTCCAAAGAAAGAGCAGACTAAGGGTGAGAATAAACAACAAGGAAACTCTTGTTGTTTATTTATGCTGGTATAAAGTGTTGGTGAAACTGTGTTGCTGGTAGCAATTTACTTAAGATAACATTAACCAGTATTTTTGACAACCTTTCTAAAGCTGCAAACAAGAATTAAAGGTAGAGTAAAACTTTCTTATATGTATCTCTTAAGTATATTATATTGTTATTCACTAACTTTCCAGTGCTGTTTCTAGTGTGAGTCAAGAATGCTCACATAAACCTGAGAACGGGTTCCTTTTAGATGAAGATGGTATGCAGTATAGGTTTATTTCAGATGCTGGTGGAAGAGCATAGAGTTGATGGGCATGCTGCCAATTTTCAAATTTTGCTAACAAAGTAACTGAGATAGTGAATAAGTACCTTAACACATGTCCATTATCTGCATCTGTAATAAATCATGTAGGCAAATCAATGGGACTCTAGGATATACTTAGTATTTGTGAGGTTTCAGAATTGTAACATAGGCTTTAGAGAGAGAATTTTACATCACTATGTATATACTTCTGGGTTTTGAACTCTTTCAGTTTTCCTAGAAGACCAGATAATATCTATAGCTACACAGGCTTTGCTAAGCATTTTGTGTTTTGCAAAGCAGAAATACTTGTATTTTATTGTATTAGAAGTGCGATATTCTGACTGTTTAGAAGGCTGGTATGCCTTCCATAACGCATACGTTTGTTTTAATACCTTTACATTTTGAGCTTTAAATAGTGCTTAAGAATCTAGCAGAGGAAAAAAATGTATGGGTGTCTTTGGCACAAATAAAAGACAAGAAGGTGCCATGGTGTAGAGGCCCAGTCATCAATTTGTTGATTTTCTTCATTTTTCTGTCAGTGGTTGTTACGGGCAGTGTCCTGCTCGACAAAATCACACATGAGGTAGGCAGGGGATGTGTTTCTGATGAGGTATTGTGGATGAAGCGAAAGCCCTCTTACTCACTTCTTAAAACTAACTTCCACAAGATTTTTTTGTTGGACTTGGATTCCTGATTAGATGAAGAATCTGGCTGTGAGTATCTTCAAAAAGATAAGGAAGTCTACTCTGTCCAGCTTTCGCTTTTCCTCCCCAAGTACAGCTACTCTACAAGGGCAGCTCTTGTCAAGTCTTTGCTGTTGCCTCTGTCCTTTTCATTGTTTCTCTGCCTTCATTGCTGTTCATTTTCCACAGAGGTCATTATTGCAATATATTTATTTGAGAAATATATTTGAATTTTTCTTCTGTGCTGTTTCTGCAGATCATGCAATCTTCTCATCCCTTCCCAGTTTGAAAGAGCTAGTTAAAATTAGTCTGGAATTACTTCTCAGCATGGACAAGTTTTGAATACAGATGCATTAGTGATATGCATGACTTCTAATTTGGAGGGCAAGGAAGCAACACAGAAACTCCCGCAGTGCTGTAATAGAAATAAGGTTCATAATATGTATTTTTTATTGGTTTATATTTTGTTCTTGCCCCTCCTGCTTACCCCCTCCAAAAAAAAGGGTCATGTCTGAAGGGAATAAATTTGCAGGAGTCTTAGCACATGAATTCTTTACTCAACCCCAGACAACCAGCATATTAACCCTTTCCTAGGGATAACCATCTTGTCTGCTCACTCCAAGTTACTGGGTAACATGCAGATCATACTGAGAGACCGCTAATGGGGTAGGTCAATGTGCTGCTGGGCTCTGCTTTCTCCTTTCTACCTATGAACATCAGGATTGGCATGTGCCCTGTAGAATTTAGTCTTTAAGCTTTTGATAGGTCCTAAAGAAGGACATCCCAGATGATGTAGGAAGAAGGGATGAGGGAAGGAATCCTATCTTAACAGAATCGCAGAATCTCAGGGATTGGAAGGGACCTTGAAAGCTCATCCAGTCCAATCCCCCTGCTGGAGCAGGAACACCTAGAGCAGGTCACACAGGAACGCCTCCAGGCGGGTTTGGAATGTCTCCAGAGAAGGAGACTCCACAACCTCCCTGGGCAGCCCCTTCCACTGTTCAGTCACCCTCACTGTGAAGAAATTTTTCCTCATATTTAAGTGGAACCTCCCGTGTTCCAACTTGCATCCGTTACCCCTTGCACTTTTTCCTCTTTTCTCTAGAGTTAGCAGTGCAGGTTTCTTTGTGAGGGAAATAAAGTGTGCTTACTGATAGATCTAGTTATTCAGGGAAAAAAAAGGTTGTATTATTCTGGCTTGATACTGACAGTAAGAAAGAATCAGTGTATTTCTGAAGATCTAAAATACTCTGGGTTCCTTCTCATAATTTGAAGATACTTATTTAGAACCACAGCATAACTTAAGCTGGAGACCTCTGGAAATCACTAGGTCCAAACCCTTCTCATTGTGAGACCAACGTGTTCATTAGATGAGGTTGCCTGAGGTCAAATCCAGTTGAGTTTTGAGATCTGCCCTCCAGGGGTGGAGATTCAGCAGTATCTGCGGGCAACCTCTTTTGTCAGGTTATGAATAGGTGAACAACATGTAAGAAGTTTCTCATAAAGATTTCATTGCTAGTTCAGATGTGCACTTTCCTAATTTACATGTTTTAGAAGCTGTTAAATGCCATTCTATTGACTCTGCTCACCCTTTTCTTTTGAAACATCATTTCCTACATGGCAGGAGAGGGAAGAAAGGGGAAGAAAGAGAAAGGGTCCCCTTTTTTTCTCTGTGTCTTTGGGTGACCAGATAATGAAGACATAAGGATTTGTAATGCAAATCTGCACTTTGTATTTCTGCTGGGTTTGAAAAAAATGGTTGATTTTGTTTGCTATTTATAGTGGGTTTTTTTCTGTGCTGTTGCTAATCTTGATATTTTTAACTTTCCAATTATCTTTTGGTTTTCAATTTTAAAACTATACCAAGAATTTACAATTATTAACCTAATCTCACATAACACAGACTAGTAAATTTGCTCAGTAGGTTGTCAGATTTCATGTAAACTGTCTTTATGTAAACCAAGAGCGAACTAGTGAAGTGCTACAGCTTTAAGTAACCCTACTTACGTTCAAAATCATTTGCATGTTTCACCTCTATACTATGCCAGCTTGACACTAGACTTGGTTTCATGGCTTTCTCTTTACATTGATTGAAGGTTTAACTTTGTAATAGAACTTTTTAGGTCACAGTTTTTGTTCTGTGTTTGATGTGGATGTCTGCTCAGTTGTGACACTAAATGTTTTAATCAGCTTTTCCCTTCATGCTAAGAGGCTGAAAATTAAGAGTGGCATTTTATCTTTAAGCTACGGTAAAAATAACATATTAGTGGTCATAGACTGATGCCTGAAATAAAAATCAACATTTTTATCCAGAATACAAATAACTTGCACCATAAACTGTTGTAGAATCATAGAATGGGTGTGCTTGGAGGGTACTCTAAAGATCATGGAGTTCCAACCCCCCTGCCATGGGCAGGAGCACCTTTCACTAGACCAGGTTGCTCGAAGCCCCGTCCAGCCTGGCCTTGGACACCTTTAGTGATGGGGCATCCACAGCTTCTCTGGGCAACCTGTTCCAGTGTCTCACCACCCTCACAGTAAAGAATTTCTTCCTAATATCTAATCTAAATCTCCCCTCTTTCAGTTTAAAACTATTACCCCTCATCCTATCACTATGCTCCCTCATAAAGAGTCCTTCCCCATCTCTCCTGTATGCCCCCTTCAGGTGGCCTACCAGAAGGATGCTATAAGGTGTCCCTGGAGCCTTCTCTTCTCCAGGCTGAAGAACCCCAACTCTCTCAGCCTGTCCCTATAGGAGAGGTGCTCCAGCCCTCTTCTGGACTTGCTCTGACAGGTCCATGTCCTTCCCTTATGCACCAACACTATAATGCTGTTGTAAAAGGCCACCAGATTTGTCAGGCACGATTTCCCCTAGATGAAGCCATGTTGACTATCACCAATCACCTTATTTTCCATGTCCTTAGTATGGTTTCCATAAGGATCTGCTCCATGGTCTTGCTGGGCACAGAGGGTGAGATTGACTGGCCTGTAGTCCTTTATTTCACTCTTTAAAAATGGGGGTTATGTTTGCCTTTCTCCAGTCAGTGGGGGCTTCACTGGACTGCCATGACTTCTCAAATATGATGGATAATGGTTTGGCAACTTCATCTGCCAATTCCATCAGGACATGCAGATGTATCTCATTAGGTCCCATCAGCCTGTGCACCTTCAGGTTCCTTAGATGGTCTTGGACCTTGTCTTTTGCAATGGGCGGTTCTTCATTATCCCAGCCCCTGCCTTTGCTTTCTGCAGCTTTGGTGGTATGGCAAAACTATATTCCTGTGCATAGAATCATCAGCAGAAATTTTCTGGACAGTTGATGCAGTTTTGATATATGTAACCTGACCTCCAGAATTTTGCAGTCCAGACCAATTGTTGAGATGATAGTGTTGGCTGCCAACTGTACAAACAACTCCGGTTTCAACAAGGAAATGGAATACTAATTTCATACAGTTTCAGATCTAGTTTCAGTGTAACTTAAACTTGACTAGTTTGAGGGAGAGTCAAAAGTTTCTTGGTTGAGAGGACTCTCCCTTCTGCCTCTTAGTTTCTTCTTGATAACTTGTTAGGTTGGGTGTGCTTTTTCTCTGCTCTTAATTTCTTGGCATAGTCAAAATGGTTGCTCCCCTCTCCCACCTCCCTCTCCCACCTCCCTCTCCCAAATTTGCCCAGTGTGCACTGTCTAGTACAGGGTGAAGTGTCTTTGTTTTTTTTTATATATGCCAGTTTACAAACTAATCTGTACAGGTACATGGACTCACACAGAAATATAGTCAAGATGTGGGTGTTAGTCTATAGCAGAGGTTAAGATTTGGCAAACGAATGAAGAAGAGTATTTTCTGCAGTCAGTAGATGGCTTCATGTTTCAAGGTGTGCCTGATGCTGCGCACAAAGTTTCACAGACGTGAGCAAGAGCGGGTCATTCCTCAGTTGCACAGAAGTGTTCGTGCTTCTAAAGAGCCATCAGTAAAGCTCTTCGTGTGATGGTCTGTAATCATACAAAAATAAAATGAAGTGTGAGTGTTGACAAAGCATATAACATCAAAGAAAAAGTTATGCTAATATGGAATTTCAGAAATATAGATTGCCCATCTTCCCCCGTCGGAAATACTTCTTCCCCACTGTCTGATCTTTACACAGCCAGACTCTTGAGATTCCCAGCAGCTGAAAGAGCACAGTTAGTGGCTTCATAAGAGTTTGAAGTGAAGATGTTCTATTTTAGATCAAGTGTTTAGGCTTGTAAGAAAGTCTTGTCACTGCTGTGTGCTCAGGGTGATGCTTCTGTTATAACTGATGTTTGCTTCTTTATACTCTCTGGGTTTTTCCTCCTAGATATTTAACTTGCATTGCACTTTTTTTTTAATCTCTTAAGCTGGGAGCCTCCAGTATTTGTTTTGCAGTTCCATTTGCATTCAAGGTGTTACATAAATAAACCTTAAATGTGTTTACATAGCAGATGTGCATGAAGTCAGAAATAATAAATTTCAAGAATCCTCTCTTTTCTTTCCTGTAATTAAAGTTATAGTAACCCTGTGGGAGTTTGTTTGGGCCTTTAAATACATGATTTATCAGTTTAAGGGTAGGAATTATTTTATATGCAGAAACATGCAAGCAAGGAAATCTAAAAGTAATCATTCTTGTGGCACTGATGCTTTGTCCTTGTTGACATATGTGCCACAAAATGTAAGAGATCAAATACAGTGACAAGGATGCAGGTCATTAGAGCTGTAAAGGAACTGAGGCAACCAGGAATAATAATTTCCCCTTTTTCAGCTCAGAGGTGGGTCCATATTTAAGAGGAGAGATAGCGCTTGTTAGCTCAGTTTTTTGCTAAGAAGCTGCGAGTTGAGCAGTGATGTCTGAAGTGTGATCAGAGCAGTCATCCAGTCGGGAAGGGTTCAGTCTTCCCTATCGGAAAAGTTAAAATACGGAATCACAGGGCAGACTTCAGAAAAACTTCAATTCCCCTTTGTCTCCAAAGAGACAATAATTAGTGTAACGTAAGGGAATTTGTTCAATCATAAGTAATGAAATATTGTGGTGCAGGATGATTATACCCCCACTGAAAATGTGTAGCAATTTACTGTTACTGATTTAGCTGCAAATAGAAGACAAATGTGTTCAGCTGCGTGCCTGTGTTTGCACATGGCAGGATGAGAGGAAAGGCAACATTTTATTAGTCAGTTGGCAGGCAAAACCATATTTTTGTTATCTCTTTTCTCCTCTGAAACTCTAATTATGTATTTGATTTTTTATTTATTTATTTCTATCCAGGGTGTGGATTCAGGATTTGTTCCCAGTGTTCATGACTTTGACAAGAAACTCACCGAGGCCGACGCTTACTTACAGATCTTGATAGACCAATTGAAGGTATGGTAACTAACTGGTGTATATACTCTATAGGGAGTCTGCTTGTCAGTGTAGATTTCAAGGTGTGGCTGAAAGGAAGCTCAAGAGAAGAAGAGGGTCATGTTCTATGCTTGGCACATGTTCTGGTCAGTGTGGGAGGCAGAGAGAGCTCTTCTGGCTGAGCTGACTGTGAACTGGAGGAAACATACCTTTTTTATACATAAAGTCTGCAGATGATTGAATTTTATTTTCTCTTTCTTATGCTACATAAGCTCTGACTACTTTTGAAATAAAGAGATTCTTTACTAGAAGTATAAAAATGAAAAGTTCTAAGCTAAGGGCTGAAATAAGCTGAACATTACTTTCTCTTAGAATGGATCTTGGGATTGTTAAAATAGAGTTAGGAAATCGGAATAACCCAAACATATTTTATANTAACCCAAACATATTTTATAGAATGGCTTACAGTGGCCACACAACATTCTTTTGTGTATATATGGCTTCATGGAAAGGCAGAGATGACTTAAGTTTAATTTTAAGAGCATCATTAAATCGTTGTATTGCAAAATTTTTTTCAAGTAATATGTAACCACAGTTGCAGATGGTTTCAGGTTTTGTTGCAGTAGTGATAGATCATCTGTTCTTTGTCCTTGAGTAAAAGCATTCTGTAGAAATTTGGTACAGATACAGTTCTTTTACACTTTGTACATGTATTTTAAGAGTAGGTGGGAAGGTGAGGAATGATGAGGTTGTATGTCTCAGTACTCACCTTATTAAGAAAAACAATGTTTGTTGCTGGTTAGGGCACTTTTTCCCATG
The DNA here is from genome assembly GCA_013400555.1 of Jacana jacana. Classification (NCBI taxonomy): domain Eukaryota; kingdom Metazoa; phylum Chordata; class Aves; order Charadriiformes; family Jacanidae; genus Jacana; species Jacana jacana. The sequence goes on along the minus strand of VZTM01039331.1, from coordinate 188,169 downwards.
ACTCAGGAGGTTGAAATTGCTGTTAAGATTGCTTCAGTTCTGCTGGTTTGGATATTTTTTTTTCCCCCCCCTGATATAATAGGCAAGTATTGCATGTGGGATGTTCAGCAAAAATGTGGTTGCAGGGGAGGGCAGAGGGGGACGAGCATACCAACAAAAGTGGAGGTATGCAAAAGAGACGCAAACACAATTCAAAGCTAAACTGCAAAGACTTGACCAGGAGTCAGCTTTGTCTCTGCTCTGGAACCATCTAACACGCTTCACTGAAAGAAGGTATTTAAATCTTTGCACCTTCTAATTGTTATTTCAGGGCAGCAGGAGGGAGGAGGTATAGGAGTTAATTATTAATGAGAGAAGAGTGAATCTGGGGATGGACAGAGACCAAGACTACAGTCTTTTTTTAGAACCAGAAATCAGCCCTCAAGGGAAAGGGAACACGAGTAGGTTTTAGGCAGGCAGTTGAGTGAAGAACTGTAGTTCATCTACTGAAAATTACAGCCTCTGCTCTGAGCAAGGGTGGTTGTGATGAACTTTTGAGGATTGCCCTTCCTTTTTTCTTCCTCAAACAACTTTAACTTAATGGTTATTTGTATGTGTACCTTGGAGTGCTCTAGGGACAATTCTTAATTGTTTGAGCTCAGCTTGTGTTAAATATGCAGGTAAGCTTTTCAGTAAGAATTTGTTTCACTTGGCTTAACTGAATCTCATATTCCTTAAGAAAATAATTAGAAGTTAATGCTGGGAAATCACTAAACCTCCCCAAAGAAGTGCTTACAAATCTTGCGTGATTTGAATCACATCCCTGAATAACAAGCTACCTATAAGGGTTGAAGAAGCACTTTATATGCCCAAAGATCTTTGCTGAAATAAAATAAAGGCAGTTTGAGGTGTTCTGATGAGTGTTGATATTATTACTTAGCACCTTTTTCTTCAAGCTGTGTTAGGATCATGCCAGGCTGAGCTGTGGATCTAGCCAGGATTTGAGCATTTGGTCTATTGCAGGATGAGATAATGTGAGAAATTAGTTAAAAAATTATTACATCACAAATGCTGTGAAGAAATATTAGTCAAGGACTGCTTTGAGTCATAATACCAGCTTAGTATAACTTAAGTACATATTAAAGGCCCTTGATTTTGAACTTGGGGTGTTTCTGGCTGATTTTATATGGAAAAATAACACTTCCATTATTTTCACAATTATGTCTTTCTTTTAGCTCTTTGATGAGAAACTCCAGAACTGCAAAGATGATGAACAGAGAAAAGCAAGTACATTTTGTCTTAAGTATTGCTTATTTTGCTTAATCAGATGGTTTTGTGCATCAATTTTGCTGTAGTCTGTAGAAATGTAAACACTCTTGGTCTATTTTCATATTCCTCGAGCTGTCAGAATCACTTAAAGCAATTTGAATAGCTGATAACATTATTTATGTTGTGAATAGATGGTAAACAGACTTTTTAGTAATACTGGATCATAATGTTAAAAAATATTTCAGTCTGTAGGTAATTGTGACTTCTCTGTTATCCAACCATCTGAAGCATTTTTAACTTAAATTTGCTATCTTTTCATCTTGAACAAGGATGGGTGTTTAATGTTTGTAGGACTAGCAAAGCTGTTCTGAATAAATACTAAGAATGATGTATTTCACATAATGAGTCTGCATTCTGTGACTATCCTGCCACATGTTGGAAGTGTGAGAATGCCATAATTCACTCATTTTAGGTGAAGGTGCCAAAAATGTAACTTGCTGTGTGGGGAGCAGTACTTTTTTTAGGGAGGTCGTCATTCACTTAAGTGTTGTGTATTTTTTTTTTGCATCCCTTCCTATTCCATTTCAAAGTGAAGTTTGTAGGTCAGAATTCAATCTCCATGGTTTAAGATTAAAGGCCAGCACCAAACCCTTTGGTGGTTTGACAGAAAGAGAGATTTAAGAATTCCTTATGAAGGGTTTATTACTCTGTTTTTTCAGCAAATGCAGTATTTTCAGTATTGTAGTGGTGTATCTCGTCCTAGTTTTCCAGCCTGCCCCTAGTTTCACTTGTGAGAAAACAAGCTGATGTTCTCTTGGTGTTTGTTTTCAGTTTTGCAAACAGTGTGATGCTTGCTGGGCTTAGTTTATTTCTTTGTGATAGTTGTGACCTTTCATGTGTTATCAGTCTTGTTTGATGCGTTACGTGGCATCTTAGGGACCTCACCAGTGATGGTCTTTCTGGAGTTCTTTTGCACATGCAGGCTTTTAAGATAACTGAAGTACAAGCGTTCTCTGTGTAAGCATGGTTGATCTCTACACAACTGACCAAAAGAGTTAAAATCTAGAGATTTTATATTTCTCCTTTGGTGCCTTTTGCTGGGAAGAGTTCTCCTTCAATTTTGACCTTTCTCCAGATGCTACTTTGCAGATCAGGCAGGACTTTCTGTTTCCCTGTGGCAGTGCTTCTAATCCCTGGAGACATTCCACGTGTTGTGCTGATTTCTTTCTTTCTTTAACTCTGCAAAGTATCTATGGAGCAGACTGATGGACTTTAGAGAGAGAGCGAAGGACGCTTGTTCAGAATAGGTCAGCTTCCTCTGGTTTTAAATCTTGATGAGCGTTGCTATTACTATAGATTCCACTTATTATCTATTAAAATTGAAAAAGACTTGGCAAGCACTTTTTAAATCATGTCTCTTCCTGTCCTGAAGCAGCTAAGAGGTTTTATGATAAGTGTATTTAGTAGTTTTCCTATTTGTTTATGGAAGCATGGCTCAGCTAGCAGACTGTGAACCCAGTGTAACCTGCAGTATCCTTCCATCCAACCCACGGATTTTTTTGCTCTGAGTAGAACAAGATTTGGTTGTTTGAGTGTTACATGCTTCCCAAGCAGTTGAGTGATGTTTTTTGCAACTGTTTATGGCCAGGCATTTAAAACCTGAGCAGTTGCTTTTCAAAGTGTTACAGAGTATTGGCCAAGCTGGTTTTCAGTAACAGAGTATTTGGTCTTTTGAAGATAATGATATAGGGTAGGTGTTCCAACATGCTTGGATATCTTTTTCCTGAGACATGCTAATCTCTTGATCTTGGAGGACGACGGTGGAGCGGGTCCAGAGGAGGGGCACAAAAATGATCAGGGGGTTGGAGCACCTTTGCTGTGAGGACAGGCTGAGGGAGCTGAGGTTGTTCACCTGGAGAAGAGGAGGCTCCAGGGAGACCTAACAGCAGCCTTCCAGTACCTGAAAGGGGCTACAGGAAGGCTTGGGGAGGGTCTGTTTACAAAGGCCTGCAGTGACAGGATGAGGGGCAATGGCTTCAAACTGGAGAAAAGCAGATTTAGATTGGATATTAGGAATAGGTTCTTTACTCTGAGGGTGGGGGAATGCGGGAATAGGTTGCCCAGGGAGGTGGTTGAGGCCCCTTCCCTGTCACAGGACTGCTGGATTCGGCAACAATCATGTTCAATGAAATAAAATTAGCTTTTTGTTGGATCACCAACATATAAAAAATACAATGTCAAGGAGGTGCCATAAGCAGCAAGTAGATGGAGTAGTTTGAGTGGCAGCCTGATGTTTGATTAGATTAGATAGAGCATGTGTCTGCATTCTGCAAATGTAAGCCTGCAGGAAATTGATGTTTCATTTGAAAATATGTGTATTCATTACCTAAACTAAGGAAACAGCCTTATTAAATTTTTATCTTTGTCGGTTTTCAAAGAGTAGGGATGTTGATGAGAAAAATTGTAATAACTTTTAGATGTAAATTATAGTCTTTGATTTTTATTGGCAATTTTTTTTAATATTCAACATACCTCTTTCTACCTGTTCCTGATTTTTCTTACAATTTTTGTTTTCTAAATTATATTACTTTAATGCAAATTTAAACAAAAGATAATAAGAATCACAGGATGGTTAGAGTTGGAAGGCACCTTGAAGATCACTGATTCCAACGCCCTGCCATGGGCAGGGACACCTCCCACTAGAGCAGGCTGTTCAAAGCCCCATCCAGCCTGGCCTTGAACACTCCAGGGATGGCGACACTCCCAGAGTGATGTTGCAAGGGTTGTAGCAGTGCCTATACACAGGAGTGTAGTTCTGTACAGTTGGTGATATGATACAAGCATTGTCCTAACTTTTTCCTCCAAACCAACCACTCCTGTCAGCACACTGGTTTTGTTGCCAGTGATTGCCCACTTGTTTTTCCTCTCCCCAGTGTCATGTGTATAGTGTGTTTGTATAAGGGGGAGAGTTCACAGACTTTATTTTATGGCAGCTTTCATCATCACTCTGCAGTAACACATTGCTCATGAAAATCCAGAGAATTCAGTATCAATGTTTGCTTAGCCCTAATAAAGAGGGCCAGTACACTTCAGAAGGGTCTTCCAAGGAACTGAGTCTCCCTGATCTCCCTGCATTGTTTTCATAGTTTTGTGGACACATGAAGAAGACAATATTCCAGTTCTGTGTGCTGTATTCCTGTAAGGCAGCTATACAGCACAAATATGAAAAATACTGGGTTAATGTGTACTGTCACTACTTAAGTTGGCCAGCTCACAAAATGCATTTTTATAGAGGGAAAAAAATATGATTCTATAATTTGTGGATAAGCCTTGGAAACTAGGTGTGCTGAGGTTTTACCCATCTCAGATCTTCTGTGTGGACAAATTACCCATTCATCCAAGAATATTGGTGTGTAAGAATAACAATGTCATAATTAGTCTATTGCTTGGAGCATTACAAATGGGTGGGTGGAAAACAGTGTGGCTGAATTACATTTATATGGCCTGACACCACTTTCAATTTTTCAGCAAAATGATATCAGTGAAGGGAATGAGATAAGTTTCCTTAGTGTGTAAATGCTCTATAACATGTTTGGGGAAAAATTAGATAAAGAATAATCGGAGCTGCTGATGGCTGGCTACACTTGGCTTATAAAGCTTTGAGGGTGAATGATTTATTTCAGCTGCATTAATCTTTCATCTGACAAGAGCTGTATGTTTGGGGACACTGCCTTTACTATTTTGGTGCTAAAAGGCTCAGGACTTCACTGCTGTCACTGTATTTAAAATGCTTTTTTCAATATGCGTTGATTAAATGTGGACTGAAAATATAGTAGAGACATGAAAAAAAAACCCCAAACCAAAACCAAAGGAATTTTTAGCTGTTGGCATATTTCCTGCTAGCAGCAGAAGTAAACATAACATAACTTTGTGATACAACAGCCATGATATTCTATTTCCTAGATCAGCGTGATCTAGTTTTTCCAGTGGAAAAGGCTGAGGCTGGGTGATGTTTGCCAATTAATCATGAAGAAAATATATAGCATCCTTATGAATAGTCTACAGAATAGAGTATAACTGAAAAAGGTTTTCCCCAGGTATTGGCTGGGAAGCTGTCACTGCATGTATTTGTTTACTTCTTTTTAAATCCACAAGCTGAGATTATTCATTTCTGTAGATTTCTAGATGCGTGTTGCTCTCTCATGGTGTACAGTTTGGCTTGCAATGCTGTGTCGGGGGGGAAAAAAAGTCCCTTTATGCACCGTGATCATTTAAGAATCAAAAAGACTGACTCGAGTCACATGAGACACTCATATTAATCAAAACAAAGCAGTCCTGTAATCAAGTTAGTAGAGGTTCAGTGCCAAGTCCAGTTTAATAATTTTCCCTGCTGCAGACAGACCCAAGGACATCAACAGGATGCATGTGCTTCTGAGATAGGTCCTGCTGCTGTTGTAGAAGGGCATGCAGACGCCTTTTGCGTGCCTGAGGTGCAATTCCGTGCAGGAAACCTTTATGAACCGGTGTTTCTAGATAAAATTAAGTAGGCAGATTTCCAGATGCACTTTTACTGGAGGCTTAGAAAGAGCAAGAACATGTGTGTGCTGTTACTTTCTGTTGTAGAGTTAAGCAGTTAAAAAAAAAAAAGAAATATGTTTATTATACTGGACTGATGGTAATTTCAAGTAACATTGATCGTTGGAGCGTGCCAGCGTTCAGTGCATTGTGCAGGGATATAAACCAAACTTAGAGCAAATCTTCATTCTGCATTTCATTTTTGTTGATGTTAGTCAAACCTGAAGTGTAGACTTTGGGTAATGATGTATAATGTCACTGCTCCAAAATTCCTAACCTTGTCATTTTTAAGCTTTAATTATCAGTTTGACTTCTGCCCTGTCAATTGCAAAGTGAAAATTGTGTCTCTATACAGAAATAGTCTTTAACCTGTTGGTTGCTTGCTTTCCCTGCCCTCCAATTTAAGGTTAAAACACAGTGTTTGTACAGTATTCAGCTCAAACTAGATGCTGGAAATTCTGCCTTTAACCACTCTGTTTTGATCTTTCTTTTACAGAAAATCGAAAGTCTCAAAGAAACAACCAGTGTAAGTTTCTTTAATTTTTATATCTGTTACATACAGATTCTGAAATTCACCTCATTTTCCTGTGAAAGTTGTTAAAGGTCTTTACAGAAAAGTGGGAATCCGAATTAGATCTAACTGGGATGGCAGAGACAGCCTGGTTTTGGTGCTGTTTTCAGAGTCATGTTTAGCACCTCAGAATCATAAAATGGTAGAAAAGCTGAGGTTGGGAGGGACCTCTGAAGGTCTGTAGTCCAACCCCATGCTCAGAACATGACCAGCTAGAGCAGGACGACCTCCAAGGATGGAGGCTGTACAGCCTCTCTGGCAACCTGTTCCAGTGTTTGGTCATTCATTGGGTAAAAAAGTATTTTCTTTACATTTAAGGTGAATTTCCTATATTTCAGTTTGTGGCCATTGCCTGTTGCCCTGTCATGGGGCACCACTGAGAGGAGTCTATCCCTGTCTTCTTGACAACTGCTATCACTGTCAGATATTGATGCCCATTGATAAGGTCTCCCCTGAGCCTGTTCTCCTCCGGATGAAAGAAGCCCAGCTCTCTCAGCCTGTGTTCACATGACAGTTTACCTACTTGTAGTGGTCTGAGAGTTTGAAGCTGACCTTCATTTCACCCTGACAATCATGTGGCTTTTGGAAAGTTCAGGTTTCTGCTGGTGTGTTCTTATTGCTGGGAAAAAAAGGGGAAGGGAAAGTAGGGGTTTTACGGCCATGAGTGTCCATTTAGTTCTCACCTCTCTCATCAGGGGTCAGTCTCTTCTCCCAAGTNCTTCCAGCCTAGACAATTCCATGATTCAGATAATATTCTATAAAACTAATACAAATACTCGTAGATGCAAAGTACACAATAGTAATACGAGGTTTTTTTTCTGTTATTTTTGTTTTCCCAGAGCATGGTAGAATCAATAAAACACTGCATTGTGTTGCTACAGATTGCTAAAGTAAGTACACTATAAACTATTTGGAATGTTAATTATACAGCATTAATCTATGTAAAAACAATTGACAATCAGAAATGCCTTCTATATGGTCCAGGATAAATATACATACATATAAATTGGTGTAAGTTATTTTTGCTACTAATTTTATGGAGTTTCTGAAGTACTGAGTTCCACAGCAGACAGTCCTGTTAACGTTTGTGCCCACAGTCATGTTGATCACAAAGCTGTTCTCTTGAGATAAACTTTCTTTTGCAGAGTTTGCTATTGGACTAAGTAAGAACCTCAACAAACGTAAGGGGGACAGTAGAATCTTAACAAGACTCTTCTTTCTGCCTCATTTGGAAATGTGACTAACATCAATAGAAAACAGGAAAATTGTGATTTTAGTAATTAAGCAGGTTTGACAAGGTTTTTAATAGGTCTGAAGTTTGTGATGTTAGAACCTCTTGAAGTAAGAATTGTGTTTGAGAATGCATTATGGTTAATGCACTTATACTTTTCACTTAACTGTTGCTACTTTTTAAAATTTAGTCAGATTTGGATTTGTTGTGTGTGTATGTGTCACGTTCTGCTCTTACAGGCCTTCCCATTGGGTCTTTAGTATATTTTAATTATGAGCTGCTGGTTTAAATCTTAAGACCAAAGTGAAGGAAGTCAGTGTGTCGCAAATAAATTAATGGTATTTTCAGAATGTGAGACTGAATTTAAGCAGAACACATTCTGATTTACTCAGAAACAAGCATGAGTTCTTCAAGTCTTTTTACGTAGCGTAGATCACTTTCTTTTCCTTTCTGTAGTTCTCAACTGCAATAATGCTGTTTGTCTTCGTTCTAGATGCCAGAATTCTGCAGAATTTTGAGGCCAGTAAAAACTGAAGTATTTAGAACTTTGTAGGATCAGCAGTCATTCACTAGAAGGATCAGTGCAT
>VZTM01039331.1:107224-177932 GCA_013400555.1 Jacana jacana | reverse complement strand
TTTTTCCCCTGTGTTTGTCTGACAGATGAAGCTGTCCAGTTCTGCTGATGCTCTCTCTGTGTTGTACAAATACATGTAATGGTCTTGGTGATTTTGTAAACTACACCCTTACAACAGAAATTATACATTTTATGAAGGAGCTCTTATAACTGAAATATTTATTCTTGTATCTCTGCCTTCCCTTTTTCACTCCATCATTTCTGGTCAGTCTTGCCTACCTAGTTTTTGGGGGATTTTTTCCTTCCTTATCTCATCAGCACAGGGCATTGCTGATGGTACGTTGCTGAGATAGGATAGCAAGCCTCAGTACTAACGCAGCAGCTTTGTGTTTTATTGCTTAGGTCCTAGGAGGTGATAGCACAACATGGGAACTTTGAATGTTGAAAAACAAAAAGCTAATATATTTGGACTTTGGTGGTGGTTGTTTTTTCTCTGTTTGTAAGTTTGGAACTCATTGCCCTTAGTGTCAGTTGAGCAGCCTGTTACCTACGCTAAGGAACAACATAGAAAGTATCAAAACCTAAATACGTGCCAACTTCCGTAACACTGTTTACAGCTTTTTTTTCTTGTTCCTCTTAACAGCTGGAAATCTGGGGAAATACTCTGCAGGCAAGTCTTAAGGCTTGCACTGACCAAAGTTGTGGTTTGATATACCGGATAATACAAACTCTGCAGCAGAACTGAAGAGATTTGGCTTAGCCTTTAGTAAAATTTATACTGCTGCTGAGACGGTGCCAAAACTATGGTAACTCTAGATTGGCGTTAACTTGTCTGTTTCTAGTGTAATTTCCCTTGATGACAGTTTTATTCCATGCATTGCTTGCTCTTTCACATATGCTTCTAGCCAAAAACCTCCAAATCCTTGCCTGTAAATAACCTAGAAACATCTTAAAATCTAGTGGATACCAAAAAGCATAAGTTTAAGAACATTGAACTTAGAAAGGCACCTCTGCCTTTCAAAAGCAAATAGTGCTCTTGAAAACTCGACCCATACCGTGGTTCTTCAGCAACTGAGAATTTGTGTCTTTTGGTTTTCAGGGTCTGTCTGGTGCTAGATCCTGTTTTGGGGGAGTTGTAGTTATTTGGAGTGAACTTACATTGTAATCGTACCCTGCAGTGCAGAAAGGGTGTTCTTAAAATGGGTTGAACTTGTGTGGACAGATCCTCACTACTCTTTAGAGGTGCAGTGATGATGTATAGAGTTGTTTCTTCTTAGTTTATTTACTGTGTCACCTGATGAGGAGCATTTTATGGCTGAAAATGTAAACATTCCTGAGAGAAACTTGCTGTTCTCGCGTAACGCAGAACTGATAAGCCTGACAAGATTGTTATGTTGATATTTTTAACATTTTTTCCTTAAGGACCAAAATAATGAGGAGAAGCACGCAGATGGACTTATAGTAAGTTTAAATCTAATCTTTATCTCCCCTTACTTCTGCAGAACATGTGAACAGAGACCTGAATTTCCACTCATTTTGCAACATACTTCTTCCTTTCTCTAATTTACTGCTTCAAGTGTCTTGTTAAAATTACTGTCGAGTCGTTAGCTTGAGGCTGGCTAACACCCTTGCCTTTAGAAAATATAGTTACTGGTTTTGTATTGGGTGTCTTAAATGGCAGTATTATGACTGAACACTTAGATTAAAAACCTGCCATGTGAGCAGATGAAAGGGAAGTTATTGGGACAGAGTAGCTGTGTGTTCCATCTGAAGTACCTTGTTGTATGAAGCAGATCAGCTATCCCTGTGCTTCCAGTAGTTTGTCTGCTTATTTGAGGCAAAGTTGTTGTTACGTCTGTTTAAGCAATGTTTCTTCTTTTAATGTAACTTCTGCATTTTTAATGTAACTTCTGTCATCTTTGCTTTCGGTCACATGTGACTTCTCTTTCTTCGTTCTCTTTTTGTCACTGGAGTACGTTTCAGATACTTTTAATAGGAGATTGGTTTCAGTAAAGCATAATTGTAAAAATCATAGTGTGTTTTCACCGCAGCTGACAATTCCCAAGCTTTCTTTGTCTTTCCATTTTATACAGTTTTAGCAGTATGATTGTCTGGTATAAACTTTGGAATAAAGACCCACATACAGATTTTGGGTTCATGCTTACTGTAAAGAAGGTAAACAATTACCCTGTGGACAGTCAGGTCTTTCAGGTCTTAGTGTAAAGGAATAGATTCTGGTTTGTGCTCTGAAGAAGAGAGGCCAGCTAGCTGGACACTGGCACACATCTGTGGCAGAGGTGGTGTGCACAGGAGATGTGCTCCTCAGAAATTTCATACAGATACTACAACATACCGTAGCCCAAATTTGATTCTTCACTCTTCTAATTCTGTGGGCTGGCTTATGCTGAGGAGAAACAAAAGTATTTTTGTGAGAATATATTAACTGATAGCTCAATGACTGTGAAAACTGAAATTTTGAAGCTATTGAAGTCAATGTTAGCTTGGGCTTAAAGGGCAGGAATTCACTTTAAGCTTAGGCAGGAATATGATCAGTGTTTGATACCACGGTAAGGTGATGGTCTTCTTTGTTTCTGCCTGGTTGTTTTAAAGTTGTTATTCAACTCAGAGGAGGAAAATTTCAGGTTTGCCTTCCATTTCTAAACCACAAAGGTATACCCCAAAATATCTAACAAGAAACTCCAGTTGGTGGTGTAGTTTGGAGAATTCCTAGAATCATAGAATGGTTAGAGTTGGAAAGGACCTTAAAGATGAAGTTCCAAACTCCCTGCCATGGGCAGGGACACCTCCCACCAGAGCAGGTTGCTCAAAGCCCCATCCAGCCTGGCCTTGAACACTTCCAGGGATGGAGCATCCATGGATTTTCTCGGCAGCCTGTTCCAGTGTCTCACCACCCTTACAGTGAAGAATTTATTTTCAGTTGTTCAAGGATAAGTTCACAATCCTGCATACAAAGTCACTTTGGTTTTTGCCTTTTATCACAGCAGTGTTCTGTGTCGTATATTGTTAATTTCCATAAAAGCTAGGGGAGGTAGAGATTGCAGCAGCATCCTGTATATCATAGGACTGTCTTGATTTTTAATTTTCTTAACTCTGAAAATGAGATTATGATTTTAAACCACGAAACCTGTTGGAGAGAGACCTACCTTTGTTGCGTGTGTAATCACAGAAGCAGCTGAAGTAATGTGTAAGGGATGTTGGTTTTATGCTAGAATACAGTAGAGTTAACAGTACATGTACTGGGTTGTTTATTTGTGTAATAGTTACACAATGAAAATCTGGAAAGCAATTTTCATGCCCTTTTTTTATAAACTGGGGACTTTTTTAAAAGATAAACAGGGAATACTAGTTTTGTTTTCAATTAAATAAATCCTGTGCTATAAAAAAATAGTAGAAATCTTCACTGCTTCACTGATTCCTTTAATGCAGGATAAAGTTCAGAATTACAGTAAATCAGGGGAGGAGGCAAGAAAGAAGTCTTCCTTGGCAGAAAACTGGGAAGAGGAAGATTTAAAATGATCCTCTGTTTCCCTCAGTCTGTATGCAAATAGAAATTAATAGAATCATAGAATCATAGAATCATTTAGGTTGGAAGAGACCCCTGGGATCATCAAATCCAACCATCAGCCCTACTCTACAAGTTCTCCCTTACACTAGATCCCTCAACACCACATCTAATCTACTCTTAAACACAGTCAGGGATGGGGACTCCACCACCTCCCTGGGCAGCTGATTCCACTGACTGACCACTCTCTCCGTGAAAAATTTTTTCCTAATGTCCAGCCTAACCCTCCCCTGCTGCAGCTTGCAGCCATTCCCTCTTGTTCTGTCGCTTATTGCCCATGAGAAGAGACCAGCACCAACCTCTCTACAATGCCCTTTCAAGCAGTTGTAGAGAGTGATGAGGTCTCCCCTCAAACAGACTAAAAGGAAGGAAGAGCTGTTTTAAATACTGGTCTAAAAGAGGCCAGGAATAAGCATGCTGGTTACATTCAAAGGTAAAGATGGTCTGCCTTTTTTAAAACTGGAACTTTGTTAAAAGTAGAACTGTCTGACCTTCTGTTGCTTGATACTCTTCAGCTGAAGCACAGTAGCGAGATTGCCTACCAAATGGAAGCAAAGATTTTCACAGATCTGACATGGATTAGTGGTTTTAAACGGCAGGACATTTGGAAAAGGCTTTTACGTGCCTTTTATCTGATTTACAACCCAGAAAAATATAGAAGTTCATATATAACCAATAATACTTAGATGATTAAAAAAATACCCTACCAGGCCAGTGAAGCAAGGCAAAATCATGCTAGCTTGGATTAAAAGACATTGCCATTTAGATTTCCAAGAGGCTTGTTGTAGAGAAGCCAAGAATACATACCAGAGTCAGGGACTGTCATGAGTGTCTTGTAGAATTGGTGCTTCTTTTTCAAAGTGCTCTGCTGGAGAGGCACTGAAAGCTGTCAGCTTACATTGGAAAGAGTTGGGGCAACAAAGCCACTGCCTGGCCATGAGCATGCTGATGATTCTTCTTTTAATTTATGGGTTGATTTACTATGGATGGGGCAAATTAATCTTTTTGGAAAAAAAATGGTTTTAAAAGTACAGATCAACTATCCTAATTTTTCCTACGTAATTTGCGTCTAACTTTCCACTCTTTGCATGCAGTATTTATTAATGGACGTTGGAAAGAATACCAGAAGCTAGAACTTGAAATGAGAATTCTTTATAGGGCAATTCAGACCTCTAGCAAATTCAGTTTAGTGTAAAGTCTGTGTAAAGAACTAAAGTACTAGCACTTTGGAAGTATTTCTCATGTCCTCAGCTGTCAATTTGTGTTTTACTTTCTTTCTCAGGAATTTGCTCTTTTGCATTTGAGCAATTTCTTGTGCTCACAATGTTCTTGCTATCTGTGCTTTATTTATTTTCTTTTTTTTTAATTGAGAAAAAACATGTGCTTTTCTCTCTTTTGCCTCAGAGCACGATAAACCCGGTTGACGCAGTGTATCAGCCCAGCCCTTTGGAACCGTCAGTGATCAGCACGATGCCTTCCCAAGCAGTTTTACCTCCAGGTATGGTGTCCAGGAGGAACCTCAGTGGAAATAAATAGTCATGGGCAGAGCAGGGTGCAACTGCAGTGCAGGTGGAGGGGAGGGGCTGCATCATGATGGATATGGGCATATACACCGCAGTTAGCTGTGAGCGCTCACCACAGGGGTGTAAAGGCAGGCAGAGGAGCAGGAGGCACTGAGCTTCCTCAGCTTCCCTCAGGGAAGTCTGCCTCTAGCTCTGTGTGTAAGCTGGTGTATTCTGCTGCTCCAGGTCACTACCTTACATTTCTAATATCCTTCCTTGAAATAAATGACACTATAATTTTCAGAAAAGACAAACATTTTCTAGTTAAATAATGGCAATTATTTAAAATGCTATCTATTATTATTGCTTAATAATAAAAAAGGAGTCAATAACAATGATAGCAACCTTTTTTCTGTCTGAATGGCTTTTGTAGAAAAGTATTTAATATTTGAAGGTGAGCTGAAATAATGTGGAATCTCCTTCCCAACAAAAATATAATCCTCGTATTTAAATAATAATTGTGGGTTTAACATACCAAAATATCTTCCAGAACCTGCACAGTTGTGCAAGTCAGAGCAGCGACCCTCGTCTTTGCCAGTGGGACCTGTAGTAGCATCGCTTGGAAATCAGACTCCAACACCAAATAGTACAGGTACAGTTTGGTATAACTGACTTAACGAATATATACTGTCTGTAACCTAACGTAATTAGCTCTTAAGACAACATCATATTGTCCCCCTGTGCTCAGCTCTGGTGAGGCCACCCCTTGAGTATTGTGTTCAGTTCTGGGCACCTCAGCACAAGAGAGATCTGGAGGTGCTGCTGTGAGTGCAGAGGAGGGACACGGAGCTGGGGAAGGGCCTGGGGCATAAATCTTATGAAAAGCACTTGAGAGCTGGGACTGTTTAGCTTGCGGAAAAGGAGGCTGAGGGGAGACCTCATCACTCTCTACAGCTACTTGAAAGGGCATTGTGGAGAGGTTGGTGCTGGTCTCTTCTCACAGGCAATTAGCAATAGAACAAGAGGGAACGGCTGCAAGCTGCAGCAGGGTAGGGTTAGACTGAACATTAGATAAGGGGAAATACAAAGTTCTCCACCCACCTATGATGGGTAGAGCCCTCAGCCTGCCCTGTTGCATGGGGTTAACTGCAGTTGGACAGAGGAGAAGCCAGAGGTCTTGGTGAGACACAAGTGGAAGATGGGTCAGCAGCATGCCCTTGTGGTGATGAAGGCTTTGCTGCGTACTCGGCTGGAGTAGTGAGAGTGTAAAGGGCAGAGTAAGAGAAACAATGGTTCCTCTCTACTTGGCATCTGTGAGACTTGAGTACTATGTATAGCTCCGCAGTACAAAGACATGGATGACAAAGGTTAGGAACTCAAGGCCCATGATGTACTTAGAGGCAGACAGAACTGGGTTTGTTCAGCCTTTGGAAGATCAAGCTAAAGAGGGATGTCACTGCTGTCTTCTGCCAGCTGTTGGGAGGTTATAAAGAAGATAGGACAGGTCTCCTCTTGGAGATACACAGCAAAAGGACAAGGCAATCAGCACAAGTTGTAAGAAGGGAAATTACAGGTAGATGTTAGAAAATGGTTTGGTTTTCTAATGGCAGTGACCAAAGTTTGAAATAGGTTCTCCAGAAAGATTATGGAATCTTCATCTTGGGAGATATTTAAAACCTGCCTAGAAGTGACCTTGAACAAATTGGAATAACTGAAGTTGTCTGGGTGTCAAGTGGGGAGTTGGGCCAGTTGAATTCCAGAGGTCCCTGTACTACTTTTTCAATATTGTTTTGGCTTTAATTGACAACTTTAGGGAAAACATGTCCTTGTGCTGTACTATTTTTCTGTGTTCTTGATTTTCCTCGAGACCTTTCTTTTGTTACCTGTTAAATGAAACTGGATATGAACCTGACTAATTAACACTTCTAATTTTGTAAGATATCATGCTTTCTGCATTTATGTTGGTCTTTAGTCTATGAGTTAGAACTGGTGAATTTTAAACTCGTTTGTTTATTAAATGTGTACATTTTAATACTCCACAGGAAGCGGGCAGTCGGCACCTAGCAGCAGTCTCACCTCTCCAAGCCATGTCAACCTGTCTCCAAACACAGTCCCAGATTTTTCTTACTCAAGCAGTGAGGATGAATTCTATGATGCTGATGAGTTTTATCAGAGCAGTTCTTCCCCAAAGCGATGTTTGGAGTAAGTAGCTGAGATATTCAGTGTGTGCTGAGTATGATTTTTATCTTCAAGGGCACAGCTTGTCTGCTTGTGGAATTTAGTTGAGCTACACAAGTGAATAAGCCACATTGGCTTTAAAAAGCAAACAAACACAAAGGCAGGGGCAGGCAAAAAAACCATACCATGTAGCAGTAAAATTCCCCAGCACAGTCTGTGAGGGTAACAGTTTCTTCCTCTGCTCCTTCCCATTCCATCAGGAATATATGCTGACAAAAATCAGAACATAAACTGAACGTGGGAAGCCACCAGCTCAGAGATCTCATCTGAGGCTGTGGTGTGTTTCAGAGGCTTTTGGTGACCAATAGCCAATTCCTCCTTATATTTATTAAAACAAATATTTTTTGAAGTTGACTGTCTTTCTTCAAAATCTCTATTTACTCTTCTTTTCTGTGAATTGGGAAATTGATTTTAAGAGATGCTACATCTTTCAAGGCAGGATTAGTCAGCTGTTCTGTGCCTTCAGGTGCTATGATGTTAGACTGCAGGCTTTCCCTTTCATTCAGCTACAGTCCGTTCCAAGCGTTCTGTGAATTAGCACCGCAGCGTGTCCGTCACTGAACTCCCTAGGGAATTGATGTCTCTGTACATCAAGTGATAATAATTTGATCTGAATTAGCTCATTGAGAATTGTGAGAATTTAGGACTCTTCTTCATCTTCAGTTCTTCAGGGTCTGCTGCAGTCCTGACTCGGAGCAGCACAGGAAGCAGTCTGAAACGTCCAGATACCACAGAGTCCCTCAATTCTTCCCTCTCTAATGGGACTAATGATGCTGGTAAGTGCACTGCAAGAACTTTCAGGTAGGAGCTCTTGATTTTTTTATCTGTGTATAAACTGTGTCAATATAAGCATGATTATTTCTATGTGTATATATATAAATATGATGAGGTACTTAGAGAAGATGGTTTATCTGCTATTTCTTTACTAATGGAAAATTGTTGAATTGTAGAATCTAAGAACCTTAGTTTTATAATCAAGACCTTTTTGACATACGTATTTCATATGTATGCTAATTAAATACAGTCTATTTTTGAAGATTTAGAGAAAAACAAAGGCAATTTGGTCTTTCTAGATCTCTTCGATCCTCCTGATGATCGGGATGATGATGGGGAAGGAGAATCGGTGGAAGAACATAAGAGTGTTATTATGCATCTATTGTCACAAGTTAGATTAGGAATGGATCTAACGAAGGTAAACTTGCTGATTGATTGTGGGGAAGGGAGGGGGAGTAAACCTTGAATTCTGTGTAAATCAGTTCAGTGTTAACAGTTTAATTTTTTATATGTTCTAGGAGCTATTTAAGATATAATCTCTCTAGCAGGGTAATTTTTTAATTGAAGTTGTTATTGACGGGGGAAAATTGAATGCTGAATAAAAATACCCAGCTGCTAAAATTTGTTTGGGGAAATGGTCTGCTATGGGAAGTATGTTTGTTGTCTTTGAACCTGATCCTTGGGGTCCCCGGACAGCTGGGAGGAGAGGAATGCTCAATGCAGTAGTAATGTTTCTCCTGTCCTTTAGCTTCCTAGGACGAGGATCTACAAGATCCTAGTGTTTGATGACATTCAATGAGACATGAATAAAATAAAAGGGGGAATTAGGCATATAGTGAATTGTTTGCTTAATTGGGATCTTGATGAGTGAGCTGCTTGTGTATTTTAGAATGCTGCATGTGGGCCTGGCAAGTGAAGAGTTGGATTTTTCATGAATCTCATTCACATTGGTGTGTTAGGGTTAGAGGAACAGCATTCTGAAGGTGTTGATCTTTCTAGGCAGCTTGGTTGAACTTAAGCAAGTAAATTCCAGACTGAGAGAGTAGGAGAGATGAATTCTATCGTTAGTTTCCTGAAGTGGATGACTCTTAACTGTTCGGTCTCAAACTCACAATAGACAATAAAAAGATAAATTTAAAATGCTTCTGGGGGAACAGCCAGCAGCTTGCAAGCAAACTATGGAAGGTTTCTGGCAGTTATGAATAGGAATTGATCCTAAATGTGTCTGTTTTGGGAACTCCTGGAATAGCTGAAAATTGCTGGTCTCCAGTTAAGCTGCCGAGGAGCAGCATGAGTGTGCATCTTGTCTGCTTCACTTCAAAGTCAACAGCAGCAATCAGCACTGCTTTCAGCCATGGTCTATACCACACTAAAGCAGCAGATCCACAAGAATGGAACCTGCAAATGCTGTTGGGGAAGGAAAGTAGTAGGGAAGAGATCTTCATCTTGATACAGAGGGGATGTGACTATATGGAATGAGAATTTGCCTATAACTGAAATTTGACAGAGTACATAAAGATGAAATTAAATAATCAGTGTTACTGTACTCAAGAACATCTTTTGATAAGCTCAGCCATGTAGATGGATTTGCTCTAAGGGAGACTCGAATATGCATAAGGCAAGAGATAGTTCCTCTGAAATCTTTGGTTTTATAGAAGATGCCAGCTGACCTGCATATGTCAGAACTCATTGGTAAGTTAGAGAACACAATCAGCTCACAGGCATACAAAGCAATGGGTGCTTTGTTGCTGTTTACAGTTGGTACATAGAATGCTGTTGTGCAGGATGGTAAAGAATCTTGATCTCCAAGAGTTGTTTTTCTTCACCTAGGTGGTTCTTCCAACTTTTATCCTGGAAAGAAGATCACTGTTGGAAATGTATGCTGACTTTTTTGCACATCCGGACTTATTTGTCAGGTATTTCTTTTTGAAGCAGAGCATTAACTGGTTGTGATATTGATAGGATGGTTTGGGTTAGAAGGGACCTTAAAGATCTTTTAGTTCCAACCCCCCTGCCACAGGCAGGGACACCTCCCACCAGACCAGGTTGTTCAAAACCCCATCCATCTTGGCCTTAAACACCTCCAGGGAAGGCAGGGATGCTCTACAGAGGGACTTGGACAGACTAGATAGATGGGCCAATGTTAATGGCATGGCCTTCAATGAGGCCAAGTGCCAGGTCCTGCACTTGGGCCACAACAACCCCATGCATCGCTACAGGCTTGGGGCAGTGTGGCTGGAGCTGCCTGGCAGAAAAGGACCTGGGGGTGCTGGTCGTCAGGCGGCTGAACGTGAGCCAGCAGGGTGCCCAGGTGGCCAAGAAGGCCAATGGCATCCTGGCTTGCATAAAGAATAGTGTGACCAGCAGAAGTAGGGAGGTGATTGTCCCCCTGTACTCAGCACTGGTGAGGCCACACCTTGAGTCTTGTGTCCAGTTCTGGGCACCTCAGCACAAGAGAGATATCGAGGTGCTGGAGCGAGTACAGAGGAGGGCAACAAAGCTGGTGAGAGGCCTGGAGAACAAGGCTTATGAGGATCGATTGAGGGAGTTGGGGTTGTTTAGTTTGAGGAAGAGGAGGCTGAGGGGAGACCTCATCACTCTCTACAACTGCTTGAAAGGGCACTGTAGAGAGGTTGGTGCTGGTCTCTTCTCACGGGCAATGAGCGACAGGACAAGAGGGAATGGCTGCAAGCTGCAGCAGGGTAGGGTTAGGCTGGACATTAGGAAAAAGTTTTTCACAGAGAGAGTGGTCAGTCAGTGGAATGGGCTGCCCAGGGAGGTGGTGGAGTCCCCATCCCTGACTGTGTTCAGAGTAGATTGGATGTGGTGTTGAGGGATCTGGTGTAGGGGAGAACTTGTAGAGCAGGGCTGATGGTTGGAGTTGATGATCCCAAGGGTCTCTTCCAACCTAAATGATTCTATGATTCTTTGGGCAACCTCTTCCAATGTCTCACCACCCTTAGAGTAAAGAATTTCTTCCTATTATCTAATATATTGTTATCATTCATGGCACTGTGGGCTGCCAAAAGTAAGCTTGTAGTTTTGAAGAATATTGCTTGGGTTTTCATCTGAATTTGAAAAATAGTCAAAGTCGTCAAACTTCTAGCTGTAAAACAACCAAACATGCAGAAAGCTTTCCTGTATTTGAGGTACCTGCTTGTGTTTCATTTTGCCTGTCCTTTCCTCTCTCTTTGCCCCATGTAGCATCAGTGACCAGAAGGATCCCAAGGAGCGAATGGTTCAAGTGGTTAAATGGTACCTCTCAGCTTTTCATGCAGGAAGAAAAGGGTCGGTTGCTAAAAAGCCGTACAATCCCATTTTGGGCGAGATCTTCCGATGTCACTGGGTATTACCAGGCACTGAAGGTGAAGATGATATGGTTAGTTTCCTGTGGTATGATTTTTGGTTCCTGGAATGCGAGTAATTCCCAAAGTTTTATTAATTTGCTGACTGAAATGGCTTACGTTATGCATTTAAGTAGAAAAATTGACAAACTGTGGCAATTTTTTACTCTTTGGACAGAGGTTTCAAATATCTTGCATAGCAAAACGTGAGGGATTAATTTTTTTAAGAACTATTTGATAAAAGTGTTCTTTTTTTTTCCTGAACTGTTTTATAGCACAGAGTATGAATTCCTTTTTTGATTTTTTTTCCCTAAATCTCTGATGTATATCAGCTCCTTAAACCCTTCTACTTTTAACAGTGGGGTTTCTTTCCCTCCCTTGCAGCCTGCAAAGCAGTGCAGTTTCTCCAGTATCTTTAATTCTTCTTTTAAAATTCTTTTGTAGACGTCTCCCATTCTGAGCTTGGATGAGATTCCAGTTGTACATCTGTGCCTTGCCCCCCTATTCCACCTTTTGTACTTCACCAGTGAGCTCTGGTCAGGTGAAGGACACGGTAGCAGCAGTGCAGCTTGTAATCTGAACTCAACCTTTAGCTTTTCTCTCACTTTCCCAAGTTGCAGTGAGCCTCCAGGATTAATCAGACTTATTCACATGAGCTATACCCAACAAGGTCCCCCCCTGATTCTGGAGACAAGCTCTACCACTTGCAGTGCAGCCTGGGGTGGGCTTATTGGGGGGTATGGGGTTTTTAAATCTTTTTTTAACACTTCATTTGGGTTTTTCAGCCTGGAAGTTGCAGACAATGATGTGGGATAGTGCTGTTGTGAATTGCTTCATGTAGCCTTAGTAGGTGTGATTGTTTAGCTATAAAAATGTGTTTTCCCACAATTAATTTGCTTCCCCTTCCTCTGGTTAATTCATTAGTTTGCTCAACTCTTTCTTCTGTTCCTGAGGTGAAAGTTTGGACTCCTGTTTGCTGGCATAAAGACAAGATTGTGTTTGTGCTTCCATTGTTTCTGATGATGAATTATGATTTCATGATTTGCCACAGGAAACGAATGCTTTTACGGTTTTGCGATACGTACGATCCCATCGTTATTAATACACACATCAGAGCTTCTCAAAGCAAACATGAAAACTTCCTGCCACTCAGTAGTTAATAACAAATTAAGGGGATTTAAATATTGCTTTGTAATTGGTTTTATACATGACTTTTTCAGTTTAACTGTTGTATTTGGGAACAACAACTCGGATATATTTATGCTTAGAAGAGTAGAAGCAGCGTGTTCTTCAGAAAGCATCAGAGTTTCAGGAGCGAGGAGCTAATCCCCCATCAAATGAGCAAACTCACAAATAAGTTCCAATGACTGCAACACGTGTTGAGAAGCCTTCTTTAAACATGGAAGCAACTTCTCTTGGAAGCATCTGGTTGCTTTCTGCTGTTTTGTGACTGCTCTCAGTGATACAAACCCTCTCTCTTGCCCTGCAGGAGCCGGTGTCAGAAGGGCCGATCCCGTGGGTCAGTAAAAGCAGCGTAACGTTTGTGGCAGAGCAGGTCTCTCATCATCCCCCAAGTAAGTTGACAGTTAATCTGCTCAGAGATGGCATCTGGAGAGGAGCGACAGGGAATGTCAGCCCTTGGTTGAAATCTTGGATTTACATTTTCTCTCCAAATCTAAAAGCTGAAAGTTTTCTCCATAAACTGATTTTGTGAGAAACAAATCGCAAACTCTGTTGCCACGTAACTATGAAGCACTTTGAGATGTTTCCTGATGAATGAATTTGGAAACAATAGTATGAATGTCTTGTGCTGCTATTTTTAATGCCTTTTTCTTCAGTTTCAGCATTTTATGCAGAGTGTTTTAGCAAGAGGATACAGTTCAACGCTCACATATGGACCAAGTCAAAATTCTTAGGAATGTCCATTGGAGTTCATAACATTGGCCAAGGTGGGTGTGTGTGTCTGTTTAAATTTAACAACAGAAGAGAAATTTACAATCTCCAACTCAAATTTTTAAAGAAATGACTTAAAGTCATCCTGTTAAACATAAAGAATGTTTGATTTTATGTCATTTTGACCCTCTGTATCTGGGAATCGGCGATTCCTTCTACACGCTGTGTGCTGAAATCACTTAGGGCAGAGTTTTTCACGTCAGCACACTCCCCCTGCTTTCTCTGGAAGCTGGGCATTCTCAGCCTCTAAGAATCAGTGAATTATTGCAGGAGCTCAGCACGGGAAGTTTGGTTGAGGTTTCAGTGCAGGCTTTTAAAATCTGCTTTTATTTTCTTTGCTAGGGTGTGTCACATGCCTAGATTACGATGAACACTATATCCTGACCTTTCCTAACGGCTATGGGAGGCAAGTAAATGCAGGATTTGGTATTTTCATTTGTAATGCTGGGTAATAGTTCATTGTTAATATTTATCAGTTTATATGTATATATTTATTACCTTTTTTTTTTATATATAATTGCAGGTCTATTCTCACTGTGCCATGGATAGAACTTGGTGGAGAATGCAGTATTAATTGCTCAAAGACAGGTTATAATGCTTCCATCATCTTCCACACAAAACCATTTTATGGAGGAAAGAAGCACAGAATTACAGCTGAAATTTTGTAAGCAGGGGTTTTTTTTTTCCATTTTTTCTCTACTTATATGCTGACAGTGTTTTTTCAAGGCAGTGAGGAGTGTAAAATACTGGAACTGCTACAGCCAATAATTTGATTGCCTCTCATGGGATGGCATTTTATAGCTGAAATGTGTGAGAGGAACCCTGTGAAGGCCTGGGTCCTGCCTTGTCCTGCTTGAAAACATTCTCAGCTGTCACAGAATCACATAATGCTATGGGGTTGGAAGGAACCTCTGGAGATCATCTAGTCCAACCCCCCTGCCAAAGCAGGTCCTCCTAGAGCAGGTTGCACAGGAATGTCTCCAGAGACAGAGGCTCCACCACCTCTCTGGGCAGCCTCTTCCGGGGCTCTGCCACCCTGAAAGTGAAGAAGTTCCTCCTGTTGTTTAGATGGAACTTCTTATGTTCAGGTTTGTGCCAGCTCCCTCATGTCCTGTCACTGGGCACCACTGAAAAGACTGGCCCCATCCTCCTGACACCCACCCTTTAAGTATTTAGAGGGGTTCATCAGATCCCCCCTCAGCCTTCTCTTCTCCAGACTAAAAGGACGCAAGTCCCTCAACCTTTCCTCATAAGAGATGCTTCAAGCCTCTAATCATCATTGTGGTCCTCTGCTGTCCCCTCTCCAGCAGTTCCCTGTCCTTCCTGACCTAGGGAGCCCAGAACTGGACACAGGACTCCAGGTGGGGCTTCACCACAGCAGGGCAGAGGGGGAAGATGACTTCCCTGGACCTGCTGGTCACACTCCTCCTGATACACCCCAGGGTGGCACTGGCCTTCTCAGCCACAAGGGCACTTTGCTGGCTCATGGTCATCTTGTTGTCCACCAGGACTCCCAGGCCTTTTTCCTCAGAGCTGCTCTCCAGCAGGTTGACCAAAGAATTAAATTAAAAACCTGATTTATCCAAAATTCCTTCATCCCTCTCTCTCCAAAATGCTGAACAGGCCTTGGAACGCTGCTGTTCCTAGCGTGTTCTTAAAGCTCTGCTGCACGTTTTTATGTACCTCTCTCTGAACCTGGGGTTCAGTGGGCTTTGGTTAGACCCTGTGCACGTGCCCAGAGCAGAGAATTCAGCAGAGATTCTCTCCTTATGTGGAGATCTGTAGTGTCACTGCTGAGCCTGACACAACGAGGTCCCTAATGTGGTTTTACATCACTTCTTGATGCACTTTGGTAGATGCTATTTGTGACCCAGCCTTGGTTTCCCATTAGTCTGGGGAAGGAAAACTTTAATCGCCCTAAACCCGTTCCGAAAGCCTTTCACCAGTTTCCTAAACTCTCAGTGCAGATACAGCCCCACAGCAAGACCTTGCCCCGGGACAGCACTCCCTCTTAAGCTTTATCCAGTAGAACCAGCTCATGCAAAACTTCCCACTTGTAAACAGAACCCTCCTCTCTTCTGTATCTGCCCTGGACGTTTTCAGGGCTGCTACAAACCCGACTGTGCAGCGACTGGGGTAGAGTTTTGATGCTTTAGGGTCTGTCAGTTACCATAATTCAACTGAGAAATGTCTGTTTCCTTTCTGCTTAGTTCTCCCAATGACAAGAAACCCTTCTGCTCAATTGAAGGAGAATGGAATGGTGTCATGTACGCAAAA
Organism: Jacana jacana; assembly: GCA_013400555.1. Taxonomy (NCBI): domain Eukaryota; kingdom Metazoa; phylum Chordata; class Aves; order Charadriiformes; family Jacanidae; genus Jacana; species Jacana jacana. The sequence goes on along the minus strand of VZTM01039331.1, from coordinate 162,322 downwards.
TACACAACAGGGGTAAAGCAGCTCTTTTTCTTTTCTTCTCTTTTTTTTTTTCCCTTTTAATCAGAAACAGAAGATTGTGATTTAAAGTTTTTTGGATGTTTTTTTTGGTTTTGTTTGCTTGGGTTGGTTTTTATTTAAAAAAAAACACCACAGATGACTGGTTGGGAACTCTCATGAAACTGCCCAAAAAGATCACAAGAATGCTGAATTTTTGATAAAAGTCCTGAATTTAATTAATTCTTAAGGTAATTAATCTGATTTTTATAGCAAGAACAGTCTACAGAACGATGGGTTGTTGGGTGTAATTCCTGAAAATCAGTGTTCTAGAGTCAATCTAGATGAAATGATTTGGTTTAGCTTATTTTTTAACCTCACTCCCTAGGAGAATGCTGTCTTTATAGATACCAAGAAAATGCCTACAATTAAGAAGAAGGTAAGGAAATTGGAGGACCAAGACGACTTTGAATCTCGCTGGTAAGAACTTTAATTAAGCCTGTGATTTTTCCCAGAGTTAGACCCAAGTTTGCAGTTCCCAGTCTGACTAATGGGACACTTAATCCATCCATTGCCTGGACAAACTCTGCTCCAGGAACAAGGTACAAGCAGGTTCAGGTTTTAATTGGGAAGAGGAGACCTGTAAATCTCAGTCACATCCTCATGGGGACCAAACGTTCCAGGGAGCTTCACTGCAGCCTCCTCACTCCTGGCAATAGACAGTGCAGCTGTGGTTTAACATCTGTTGGGCTTTTTCTGCCCTTTCCATGAATGAGACCTGCTTCAATTCAAACAAGTATCGATGACCAATAGCCAGTAACATGTTTCTACAACCTTGTAGCGCTTTGCTTCTGTAAAGCAGTCTCTGTTCGCGTTTCTTTTTTAAGCTTGTGGAAGGATGTAACCTACAACTTAAAAATTAGAGACATCGATGCAGCCACAGCTGCAAAGCACGCGCTGGAAGAGAGACAGAGAGCTGAAGCCAGAGCCAGGAAGGAGAGCGAGACCTCATGGGAAACAAGGGTGAGCTTTATTCAGACAGCATAAACACCCTCTAACCTGGAGCATTTGTTCCTTTCCAACTGAGTCATGAAAAGCTTCTATCTGATTATTGCATTTGGGGTTGTTTTTTTTTCCCTAGTTATTCCACGAAGATGGAGAGTGCTGGGTTTATGACGAGCCGCTGTTGAAACGACTTGCTGCCAGTAAACATTAAATGGGTTAGAAATGAACCAGAAAACATTCAAGCCTTGGCTTAGCAAAGTTTACATCTGATACCAGGATAGTCACCAGTTATCACGTACGTACCGTCTGGAGAGCCTGACCCCTCCAACTGCAGTGGTTCCTATCTCAGGGATACTGGACTTACTGATGCAGATAAGCAATTAAACGAAACAAGCAACGTCTTGGCTGTGCAGTAACTTCTGTGGGACTCTGCCCTCTATAAAGGCAGGCTCTTGAGCCCCGTTACTGATGCCCCTAAAGCGTGGAGAGCCTGGGCCGGGAAAGCATTTACACTTTGTACAACCACTGTGAAGGCCATGGCATTGGTATCAGTTGCATCATATTCCTGGGTCCTACACGTTTGGAAAAAAAACCACAAAAACAACCAAGAAAGGAAAATGCAAGACATCATTTAATCTAGCTAATGTTTGCAAGGTGTAAATATGAGGGTTCCTTTGAGGGGACAGTTTGTTAGGAAACGCTACGTAAATGTTACTCCCACCTGTATGATAATCAACTCTTTTGGCATTTCAGTGTCTTGCCCAAAATAACTTTGTTATTTTGAGATTAAAAATGTAACCGTAGATAATTCTACCCAGTGCATCTTAAAGCTTCATAAAATAGATTTTTCAAACTTCTCTTATGGACTTTTTATTTATTTCATAATAAACCTTTGCAGCAAGACTGTTTCTTCAGCTGAGTGATGGATCAGTTGTTTTACGTGAATTGGGTTAGTATTACTTTTTTTTTATCCCCCACTGGGAGCCTTGCACCTAAATCTGCTCCTTCAAGGAGTTCATGAACGAGCAAAAGGAGCAGAACTTGCAGCTTCCATGGGAGACTCTACATGCAGCTTTGCTTCAGTGGAGGAGCTCAGCAGCACGTATGGGATCCTTGCATTTCTGTGCTTTTGCTATAGAGAGTAAGTAATAGTCAAGTAAGTAGCTAGATGTAGCAATCAAACTGTTCTTCTTTCCACAGTTCAATCTAGCTTTTATTTGATTTCATCTCAATTTTGTCTATGTTGCACATACAGAAAAACTGAAAAAACCAAACCCAGTGTGAGATTGAAGCCTTAGGCTTTTTTACCCCTCCCACCCGCTCTGTAACCCCAGGAGAACTGTGGAATTGTTCTCTCTGGGAGGTGGAACTGCTGCAGCCCTGCGGGGAGGAGGCACAGGACAGGCCCAGCTGGAGAGGAGAAGGTGGCATCTTTCTGGTGGTGGGGAGATATTCTCCCTGTGCTCCAGCTACACCTCCGAGTTGGGCCTGTTCTTAATGAACTTGGGAGATGAATGAGAAAAGTTGGCTGGAAACTTACTTGAGGAAAGCTTCCACGGTATCTGACAGGTTTGTAACGTTTGTGTTGCAGAAAGCACCTGTATTACACGTCACTGCAGGGCACGATGTCGTTTTATTTCAGTATTTTATGGTAAGGGAGAACATTCAGAGTTGATGTGTAAGCTTTGATGTCCTTGATGGAAGTAACACCTGCCATCAGAGAAGATGGGGGCAAGAACACAAGCTGAGGTATTTCACCAGATGAAGAATTCTGTAGGTCCGAGGCAGCTGAAACCTCCGAGTCCCCTTCGTGTTTTCCATATCCAACCACCTGGGAAACACAAACAATTACCCAAAAAACCAAGAAGTTTGTCTCTAAGCTTCTAGAACTTGGATCACATTCAGTGTTGATCAGTCCCAACAATTACAGATCCCTAACTGTGATTCAGACTCTAACAATTAGAAATGTAGAGGGTGTGAGCAGTAACGTGGATAACCACCACGTGAGAAGCTGGATGAGAGCCCTTCTCCCCCAGCCTTTCTTATCAAAGTTGGGCATTTTTGGAGGCTGGCAGCCTGGAGCTGGCAAATACTCACGTGGACACTGAGCATCTTCTTCTTGTTGCTTCTGTGAGCTTGGAACCAGCTGACCAGGTCTGATTTTTTGACAGACTTCAGAGCTTCAATCTGCAACCCACAGATTGAGGTTTAAGTAACACATAAATAAGGGTTTCTCTACAAACTAATTCCCCTCAGCTGAAAGAGCCTGTGTAAAAGGGTGTGTAGGTTTAGAATCGGTGTGGCTCTAGTAGGGTAAATCCCCCTGTTTCTGCTTAGTGTTTCAAACTGCTGCCAAAAGTGAGGTGTGAGGGTTCCTTTTGGCATCCCTTGACAACAGGGAGGGGCCACTAACCTCCCGGGCCAGTCTGTCGAAGAGGTACTGCTGCGTCACCACCTCGTTCCAGTTCCTGTCCACTTCCTCGCCGAGGTGGGAGTCTTCGCATTCTTTCAGCTTGATCAAAGCTGTAACCTGCGTTTAAAAAAGGCAACAGAAGTAGTTTCAAAAGGTTTGCACTCCCTTAACTTTGCTGTCATGTTCACTGGAATTGAGAGAACACCTGAATTACATGAACAAGGTAGTTCTTCGCTTTCAAACTTCACTGTAAATGGCCAGAGAGCAAACAGTGAGGGGAGAACTGCAGAGGGCAGCAAGAGGAGGAGATGAAGAGCAGAAAAACCTCAGAAATACACCAAAGGGGTGTGATCAAATCCCCCAGCTCAGGTGGTATTTACCAGTTCAAGGAAGAGCTTTTCAAGAATACAGAATCACAGAATCTCAGGGATTGGAAGGAACCCTGAAAGCTCATCCAGTCCAATCCCCCTGCTGGAGCAGGAACACCTAGAGCAGGTCACTCAGGAACGTGTCCAGGAGAGTTTTGAATGTTTCCAGAGAAGGAGACTCCACAACCTCCCTGGGCAGCCCCTGCCAGTGTTCCCTCACCCTCACTGTGAGGAAATTTTTCCTCATATTTAACTGGAATCTCCTCTGTTCCAGCTTGCACCCATTGCCCCTTGTCCTATCATTGGATGTCACTGAGAAGAGCCTGGCTCCATCCTCCTGACACTCACCCTTTACATATTGATAAACAGTAATGAGGTCACCCCTCAGTCTCCTCTTCTCCAAGCTAAAGAGACCCAGCTCCCTCAGCCTTTCCTCCTATGGGAGATGCTCCACTCCCTTCAGCATCTTGGTAGCCCTGCCCTGGACTCTCTCCCGCAGTTCCCTGTCCATTATCATACGAGAGATGTGTACTTACCTGGGTGCTAAAAGCATCTTCAGTTAATTCCTTGATTGTCTCTTCAAAGCAAGACAGGAACTCCTCTATTTTCTTGTCAACCAATTCAGAACTAAAAGAGAGTTAAATAATTAAATCAGGCAGGAAAGAGCAGCAGAACAGCCCTCAAATGAGGAGGGAGTGTTTGGGACAGGCTCGTTTCCCTCCTCCCCTGAAAAGCTCACGCTCCTGGGAGCACCATCTTTTCTGTCTTCCCTGGGGTCAAGGAATAAACCCTGTGCTCTGATTTTTAGGTCTATTGAGGGGCTAAAGCTGTTGGTGCTGTGCTGATGCCAGGGACACAGGCTGTGCTGCAGCCAGCAGCAGCTGTGCTGTACCGTCAGCCCTGCACACAAACACCCTTTGCTGCATTCACAGCAAAAAAAACAACCCCCCAAAACAACCCAAAAACTCCTCAGCTTGTGAGGCTTCTGAAACACAAAAACCTCCTAGATGACACAGCCCTTGGAATGTCAACCCAACCCTGCTGCAGTTTGAAGAAGCTTAAGGCTATTGTTCTATTTAGGTGTCACACTGGGATCACTCCCTTTTGACAATCCCTTTGGGTTTTACATCCCCCAACCCCTCACAGAGCAAAAGACCCCAAACCATCTCAGGCCTGAAAGGGGTGTGAGCTCCTGAAGGAGAGCAGGTGTGGAGTGAGGTCAGCTGTGACCTCACCTAAAGGAACAAGTGCAAAAGTGCAACCTCCCAGTAAGAATTCTTCAGCTGGACGTTGTGTAAACACACCGTTTCCACAGAAATGCCACACACAAACACGGTCACACTTTGATCCCTCATGATCCGTGGGCACGGTGCTACGAGGCCACCAGCAATGGGTGCTGTCACCTCAGGGACAACTCCCACAGCCCAAGGCTGGGACGGGTGACAGAGGCAGCAGGGGGCATGCACTTACTTGTATTTAGTTGCCTGGGTTGCTACTGTGACCGAGAAGCCAAGAATCCCAGAAGTATTCCTGCAGGTAGGGTACACGTGGTAGCTTAAAGAGAAAAGGAGGGGATGACAGTAAAGTCATTCTACAAGTGCAATGAAAACTGTATTTACAGGACACGCTACAAGTTAAAATAAAATAGTGGAGTAGTGTTGGTACTTCAGAAAGAAAAATCTCAGCTATAAACTCCCAATAATCTTTCCTTTATTCCCTGCATCACTGAGCTTTGGTGTTTTCTCCTTTTGAGGAACCCCTTTTAAGCTTGGCAGAGCCTCTCTGTGGGGGGGTGTGTGTGTGTGTGTGTATGTGTTCCTGCAAACCCATTCACCAGCGACGCACCCAGAGCTGTGAAAAGCCGGTTCCAGTTTCCCGAGGCAGAAGAGTGCCTCTGAGGGAGGCTGCTGCACACCAGAGCTGCTGCAAGAACAGCCCTGGGCAACGGGGAGCTGATTGGGAAAGGAAAAGGAACCACCTGAGGCTGAATTACTCTGAATCAACACACCAGGAATAGGTGCAATTCCTACAGGGCTCCAAAGCCACTCGGCTGCCGCTTGTGTCAATGCCCACTCTTGGGTTTGTGGGTTTATGTCGCTGGTTCCATTCAAAGAACAGGAATTGGTCACCTCTCGGCGCTGTGCTGGTTTCCCAGAGTAAAAATACCAGGGAAGGGCAAAGGCAGGCACCTAAGAGTCATCCCCCACAGCAAACTTACCCCAGGGTCTGCTTGGTCCTCAGGAAGTCGAAGCAAGGCTCTTCCATGTGCATCTGAAACGCAGCACAGAGGCGTCAGAGGGGAACCCATGCTCTTCTGCAGCCACCCTCGGGCTCCACACCCAAACACAACCCAAGTGCTGCCTTTCCCACTGCACCCGCTCAATCACAACAGGACTCAGTCTTCTGGGGCCAAGAGAACATCTTCCCTACAGCCCATCAGCTGCAGCGGCTGGAGATCCTGTCCCAGACACTCACCAGTTTAACCAGAGTGAGAGACAGCCACCTGCTGTCCTCTTTGTCCCCTTAGCCCCATGGACCTATCTGAGTTCCAAGTGCTGTTTTCAGGAAAGATGCTCTGATGAGTGAGGAGATACAAACACCCACTTACCACCAGCAGCTCCATAAGGGTATATTCCCTCAGGTTCCTGGCACCTGACTAGAAAGAAAATGAGGCATTTAGGGCAATTTCATGGAATTAAATGCTACAGTTCAGACCAAGGTGACAGTTGTGGGACACACCTCAGCCTGGACCATGGCACTACGTTACAATTCACTACAGGGACAGATGGAAAGTTCTTGTTTTCCGTGGAGGCCTCAATACGGCCTCCATAAGAGAGTGGAGGGGCTCAGCCCAGGACCATGAGATTGGTGGTGAAGACACCAGGAAATCACCAAGACACAATCCCAGCTGCTGGCACAGGCTGGGAGAGGAAGATGCTGTTTCAGGGAAGCCCCTACACTGCCAGAGCCCACCTGGGTTCAGCCTCTTGGGCCCCAGGTGAGTGCTCACAGGAGGTTTTGGTGTGCCCTCTGCAACGCCCCCGTCCAGGGGCTGCTCTAAGGCTGTGACATACGTACAACATGAGCAGCTACCAGAGGGGACAGGCCAGCGCACGCCAAGCTGCCACGTTACCTGGTAATAGACTGTCACTTCGGAGTTGGCATCGCCCCTGTTGAGAGTTTTCACCTTACAGAGCAGATGTGTGTTTGGCAAATCCACCACCTGGAACTGAACAGGGCAGGGATGGACCAGGGGGGAGAACTGGAGCTTTCTGAAGGGAGAACAAACAGCACAGCGTCAAAACCCCACTCCCACCTTACCCAGAACCAGTACAACACCCAGGCATTGAAAACACTTGGTCTGACATGATTTTTCCCTTCCCCAAACCTGAATGATGTCCCAACTTGAGCTGCCACGATGGCCAGTCACCTCCCACCAACAGCGGCAGCACCGTTTCCAGGAGGGGAGAGGGGCATTTCCACACGGCTCCCCTCCCTGGCCCCCTCCTCCAGAAAGGAGCCCTGACTGGGTTAGGGTTTCCACCTAACGAGCCATGCGAGAGCCAGGAGATACTCACTGAACAACGTAGTTCAGAAAATCCTTCGCTTCCTGGAAGAGAAGGCACAAACACAAGTTTTATTCAGAAGAGAATTATTACCCCAATTCACAGCCCCCCACCGCAGTGAGACAGCGACCTCCCCCCACCCCGAGAGAAAACCAGCCGAGCTCTGTGGTGCCACCTACAGTCCCCTGTCCCCTCTCCTCATCCCAAGTCCCTCCTCTGTGCCAAGCTGCAAAGCAAAGGGGGTCTCCCGGCAGCTACTTGCACTGTGACTTCTCCAGAAGGAGAAGGCAGAAGCCAGAGAAAGAGTGTCACCATCCCAACAGCACAGGGTGCCCGCAGGAGGAGATAAGGCCCCTCTCGTGCATGAAGTTGGAACCCTGGGAAGAAGACTCTTGGGAAGTGGAAGAAATGGGAGGAAGTAAGAGAAAAGGGTGAAACAGCTGTAGGAGTTACAGGGCTGCTCGTGCCACGCTGTGGAAGGAGCTCAGCTCACAGAGGCTCCAGCAATAAAAGCATTTTGAATGGAGGTCCTCAGCAAAGCACAGTTATCTTCTCAGACCTCCTGTTCCCCACAGCCTGGGGGGACACAGCTGGGATGACACAAACCTGACCTCCCCAAGGACATCAGCACCTTTTCTTTAGGAGGCTTTAAACAGTTTGAGGACAAACACCACCAGCTAAGACAAACTTCTTGGCACCAACTGTAATTGCAGGAGGTGCCACATGCAGGCACTCACCAACGCTGGATACACTGAGCCCCATCACAACCCTATTTTGAAACGCCTGACCAGGACGACGTGTGACCCAGTCCCAGGGGAGAAGACTTGGGCACAGGTGTTTAACAAGTCTGAAGAGGACTGGACCTCACTGAGGTTTGATCAGACCAGACAGGCAACCAGATTCCCAGGATAAATGCACTTTGAGGGGAGCTTCCACCTGTGGCCCCACCACGGTGATGTCTCAGTATCAAATGTATGGATACACCAAACACTATAAGAACGGTGACAACAGGGGAAAGGGTTACTTCTGTTATTTCTACCATGGTTTCCCCATTGAAATCCAGATTTCCCCAGTTTAAATCCAAATTCCTCAAAAAAAATAAAACCCACCCCTCACTGTTTAAATTTTCAACTAGGGGCTCCCCAGGGGCTTATCCAGATGAGCATTCCCGAGTCCTCAGAGGAGAAGCTGCCCTGTGCCAGCGATTCTCCAGGTGGCCAGCAGAGCAGTGGCACTCTGGGTGGGTGAATCCTGGAGCTGCTGCAACTCTGTGAAAGCCCATTTTAAGAGGGAGTTTCCGCGCGTGCGAGGCGCTGGAGCTCTACTTACTCTGCTCGTGAAGTTTCCTTGGACAAGACCCTCTACAAAGAGCTGTGATTTGAAAGCCTTGACAAAGGAGGAGAGAGACTCGATGGAAAGGCCGTTCATCAGCGTCTGGTATTTGTCTATCATGGACCACCTGCCGTGTTCCAAAATCAGGAGACGGGCGTCCCTGCAATGCACAGAGGAGGAGAACACCACCACAGGCCATCAAGAGCTGTTTAACATGAGAGGTCCCATTTCTGACTCAGGATGGTACCAGGGATGGGTAGATGGTCCCCAGGAGCACCGCTGTGTGCTGCTCCTGCCCTCCCTCAGCACCTGCTGTTGGCCCTAGGTGGCTTCAGAACAGCACCTGCCTGGATGTCCAATCTGACCCAGGTTTGATGTGCTGGCAGCATAGCTGCTTGAGCTCTCTGACCCTGGAACAAGCCTCCAGGAGCACAGAGCAGTGATTCCTGAGCTCTTCTGCTCAACCTCAGCCCTCCCTGCAGCCACCTCCTGCCCTGCCCCACAACTCACTTGGCCAGTGTCTCGGGTTTGATGAGGATGTTGAAGTACGTTTTCTTCAGCTGCTCCGTTATCATTTCAAAAACGGCTGGAGTAAAGCTGAAGTCAGACAGGTAATCAATGATGAGCTGAAATAGGAGCTGTAAAAAAAAGAGTTTTCAGCTTGGGGTATTTTGTGGTTTGGGTTTTTTTTTTAAAGAACTGATTTAAACTTGATCCTACATAGTAATAATAATAAAAAAGTAATCATTATTTGGTCAACATAAGAGACGTGCAGGGTTACCAAAGCACATTCCTCAGTTCTGTCAGACGTTCTGCACTAAACACTTCAATTACAGTCAGTTTCAATGAATGAATTAAGCTCAATATTCCAAATCAACAGGAGTTTCTGAATTCTATGGAAGCGAAGCTGGCCTCTAACTCCAACATCGACGTATCAGACAGTCCAGCTTTTGCCTCCACAAAAAAGTTGGCTGGCACAATGACATCCCAACAGAACCACATTAAAGAGAATATTCAGACCATGCTATTTAGAATCTTAGAATGGTTCAGGCTGGAAGGGACCTTAAAGATCGAGTTCTAACCCCCCTGCCATGGGCAGGGACACCTTCCACTAGAGCAGGTTGCTCAAAGCCCCATCCAGCCCTGCCCTTCAGGGATGAGGCATCCACAGTTTCTTTGGACAACCTGGGCCAGCGTCTCACCATCCTCAGGGTAAAGAATTTCTTCCTGATATCTAATCAAAATCTCCCCTCTTTCAGTTTCAAACCATTACCCTTCATCCTACTGCTATACTCCCTCATAAAGAGTCCTTCCCCATCTCTTCTCTAGGCCCCCTTAAGGTACTGGAAGGCACTTATAAGGTCTCCCTGGAGCCTTCTCCACTCAAGGCTGAAAAACACCAACTCTCACAGCCTGTCCTCATAGGAGGGGTGCTCCTGCCCTCAGATTTTCATTTGCACCTCTGGCTTTTCCTGTTAAACCTCACATTAAGAAGTCTCACAGGAGATTATGACAGCGCCAGCCAAGCTCTTGCAAGACAATTCTGAGGAAGCTGCTTGGCAGTTCTCTCCCCCTTGAGCACTACGTCCTCTCTGTGCCATGTCTTACACAGCCAGCATTTAGAGAATGGGAACAGGGATCCCCCCCAATCCTTGTAAGCTCTTAGCAACCCAACAAAGGAAAACTGCACCAAACCCAAGTCTGTATCTCCACAGCTGTAGATCCAAAGTCAAATTGTAAACACCACCTACTTTCAGACATACTTCTCCAGACAGCAGTGAGCTTATAGCTGGAGAGGCTCTAACACCCTAAAGGGACATGGCTGTTTTTTAAGGCCAAGCTGCCCAAGTCTCGCTCCAGCTGCTAGGACAAAAAGCACAGACCCTGAGAAGCAGTGTGCACACAAGTGTTTAGCAGAGGAGCAGCACTTACAGGTAGTTTGTGATTGAATCCTTTCACCCGGATGACTAACCCATGCTCTCCAGCCACCAGCTTGTACTCCAGCTGAGCCACGTCCGCTTCGTAAGCCGGTTCTCCAAGATTGTGGGAGAGGATGCTTACAAAGGTGTCAAACAAAACAATGCTGCATGGAGAAAAGGGCAGAGGGTTAGAGAGAAATTAAAGTAGGAAGGAACAGAAGAAAGGTAAAAAGTCAAAGCCAAATGAGTTTGATGAGACACGCACAGGTTCTCCGACAGAAATGAGATTCAAAAAGAAAGTTTCAACAAACCTGGAAATGCAGAATGCAACTTTCCCTTTATCTCAAAAGCAAACAACCCTACTTAACAATTATTTTAATATTCAGCTATTCTTTGCAACTAGTAAGATTCCAGCTTCATGTAATTTCAGGTGTCTCCGAGATGGAACGGCACACGGTAACACGTCAGTGCTCAAAGCACTGAGCAGCCACAGCAAATGGAATGACCTCGTGTTGTGTGAAGGGGTGGGGGGTGGATGGACTCAGCTATGCTGAATGCCTCGCTGGGTAATGAGATGATTAATCATCTATCAAGATAGAGCAATAATTTGTTATAGCCATCCAGGCTGCACAGTGTGGAAATGGCAGTCTGTGCTGTCAGCCGGGATCACTGCTCAAAGCTCCAACTCACAGAGCCCTGATGAAAAGGGACTTAGAAAGGCTCTCCCAAAGCATCACTTGTGCAGGACTCTGCAGGGTTATTGAAAAGCACTATGAAATTTGTTACAGATGGCAATGCCAGCCTAAGACCAGCACAAGTGCAGGACGAGCAGAGCTACAGTCTTCAGGCCTGTCCAACCAACAGCTGGTTTCCAGACGCTGCCCAGAGTCTCTTCGCCTGCTCCTACAGGCTCCCAAGGCTCCTACAGGCTCCTGAGTTGCCAGTTCATGGCATGACCCTGGACTGCTCTTTTCAGGACTGGCTCCTTCCCTAAACACTCCCTTCTGGTGCCTGCACTGTTGCTGTTATGTTAATTTTTCCAAAACTTGCACAAAACATCCAAAAGCACACCATGGAACTCCTACACGTCTCTGCTACAGCAACCACCCTTGCCAAGCACAAGAGACATGTAAGAAAGCGAGAAAAGGAAGCCTTATTCCATTCCAGTTTAAAATTAGTCTCTCTCCATTGTTTTTCTCTAGGTGTGGGAATTTACCCTGCAAAGTAAGTACAAGTAAAGTAATCCTTACTTCTCTGCAGACTGCTGTATCAACGGAGAGATCAGATGGAAACGAACATACCCTGGTGGTGGGGAAAGAGAAATGAGCGTGAGCGGCTGTATAAAGCGTGACAGCTTTCTGAAGTCACACCCATTTCCATCAGGCTGTTCCTTTCAGTCTAATGAAAATGGTCATTTTTCACTCAAAAAAAATCCCTTAAAAATACCAAATAATGGAAAATGCCCGGCTCTGCTTTGCAGAACACCAACAGACACGGTGTGACCAACATAAATACAAAAGAAAACTCCACAAAACATCTGCTTAACTAACAATAAAAATTGTGACATTCTGCTTGAAAGCAGCAATAGATTTTCCACATTTGTCTCAGACCCAGGCTACATATTTCTCTCTCTGTAGAGCAGATGACAGCCTCCTCTGAGTCACGTGTGCCTTCATTTTTAAGCCCTTGTCTCAGTATCACACTGCCTGCCAAATTCTGCCCGTGGTCGGACATGGTCCGAAGTCAGTCCATCTCAGCAATTCCACTTTTTAACCTGAGGTATCAGCAGGATTTCTTTGTAGTTTCCTTGTAGTTTACCTGCTTTTATTGTAGCTAATAAACACATCAAAAGAACCAGAGAGGAGCTGGCACTAAACACCGAGTTTAAGCGGTGAGCACTATCAGGCATTATTTGCCTTCAAATAAATTCCAGCTGGTAAAAACAGGGACTTCCTACTCTTTGGGAAGCCCTAAGGAGTTTACCTTTTGGGATTTTGAATTTATCATCCTTCCTGTACCAGAGACAGCCTTGTTGTGTGCTTTGTATTTTGACTGGATATTCTGTCTCAGGGCAGTCGGCAACTTTCAAAGCAAAGTCAGTGGCTGAAGAAAAAAACCCAAACAACAAACCAAACCCAGAAGTTAGTGGGTTTCACAGACACACCCAGGCTTCAATATTATAAACATTAAACATTTCCCCCCTCCCATTTGCCAAATTATATGTCATAATGCTTTCCAGGACCCAAACAACACTTGTTTTTCAGTTCCACCCCGGACCAGTGGCTCAGAAACAGTGCAGAAATGGAGATGTTGCATTCCACCCAGGAGACACAAGTTGTGGGTTTATTTTCACTTGGTTTTGGCAACAAACCCAGATGGTACTTAGATGCTTTCAAAACCAGCAGGATTAAGTAAATAAAATTGCTCTTTTAGGGCATCCAGAGCTCTGTGTGAACTCTCAGTTTGTGTGAGGCCTGCTCCGTTAAGGATACGTGACCTGTAAGTTTACATCTTACATCTTAATATTCAGTTTTTATAAAGAAAAGAACATTAAATAAAAAGTATGGGGGCTCTGTTCACCTGAATGTTAATTTTCTAAACCAGGTGGATGTGCAGATGGAAATTAAGATTGTTTCTAAACCACAGAAAATTCTCAAATAAACTGCTGGGGGGAAGATTTCGCTCATGCTCAGGTGCCTTACCTATGTATTTGTTTTCTTCTGGAAGGTGTAAATCCTGATTTAACTCAAAGTCACTGGCCCATAAATCACTCCAGTACTTGTCAATATCTAATTAAAAAAACACCATGAAATGCATTTAGTTCAACCAGATGGTAACACCATCCTACTTCCTAGAGCAGTCATTTCATCTCTTAGCTATCTCCATGAAGATTTGCAACACAACAGGAGTTTCTTGATGTCACCTGGTCCATCCTGGCTTTTTCTAAATCCCTTCCTGCAAACTCCCCTGGTGCAGGACTGAAGCAGTCATATTAAAAAGCAAATCAAACCCATCTGCACTATAAACCCAGGGACCAACACATCCCATCTTCCATTGTTTGTGGTTTTTCCTGTTCAGGACTTGAATCCAGCCAAGGGGATTCCCACCTCCTCAAACAATTGTAAACCAGGGAGTGGGGAATCAACTGATACCAAACAAAGGAGAACAATTATTGAGTAAAACAGAGTATTTGACTAATGACAGGTCAGCTTAGCTCTGAGGATTCACTTCTCTGCTTCCCTGTGGTTGTATTTTGCTTTGTCAACCCTTTAATGTCTCTGCTGGGTGAACCAGACATTCTCCAACACTCTGGCCTTGTTTTACCTTCCATGCTGTACTGTGTTCCAAACCACCTCTCTTTTAGATGACACTGGCCCTCGTTGGCAGCAGACAGCAATACCAGGTTGGCTTTCTGAGGACTCAGCTGGTTCAGGGCATCAGCAATGATCTGTAAGTTCAAGACAATACTTCAGTTCAAGCGCAACTGGCTCTGCCTGAGCCAGCACAGACTTCTCAGTCTGAGCACAGAAAGAACAAGACATAACAAGCTTCCACAAAAGATTTGCTTTCTGAATATAAAGTTAGTGTTTCAATTAATACAAAACCTGTGTCTGTTTTATGTTAATTACAAACACCCATACGTGTTGCCTATATTACACCCTATGCCTGCATTCACCCTGCATCAAAACATGCCATCAGAGTTCAAAGAGTATTTACCTCGGGCTTGTATTCAAACAAGAGCTGGTCTCCTGTCAGAAAATCCTCCTTCTGAAACAACTGCATGTTCTCACAAAGGCTTTCCACATAGTCAACTGGATCTGTCTGTTAGCAAATAAATTCACAGCATCAGAAAACTAAAAAAATCCATTTTGTCTTCTGAGAAGACCGACCCTGCCTGGTCAGGTATGCTGAGCATTGTTGCACTCTGCCTTTGTTACAGCATTTGGTTTCAGTTATTAAACTAAATATATTTCATAACCATATCTAATGGTCAGGGCTCCTCTGAGGATCCTGCCTGAAACATCAGACACATCGTCCTTGTAGAAGAAACCTTGAGCAGGCAAGTTGACAGTCACTAAACCTGCTAGGGTAAAGACCCAGTAGAACGAACTCCCTGCCTTCAGAGAACACAAGCACAGTCCTGCAGTTCAAGATTTAAAGTCATCTGGAACCTGGAAAGCACAAACCAAGGAACTGCTGCTGCTGCATGAGTATCTCTGATTCTGCTGCTTTTCTAAGTCATCTGCCATGACGTACAGCGTGAGGAGGAAAGGATTCTCCTATTGCCTTTTAACAGTGTAAGGCTACCTAGGGGAGAGCTGCTTCCTGAGTGCCTTTGGGGTTTTTTGAACCAGTCAGCATCGTAGTGTAAAGATTCTGTGTCCAGATACAGACCCCAGTTTGCCTGAAAACAGCTGGAACATGGGAAGCTGGAACACGGGAAGCTGGAACACAGGAAGTTCTGCCTGAACATGTGGAAAAACTCCTTTGCTTTGAGGCTGGCAGAGCACTGGAACAGGCTGCCCTGAAAGGTGGTGGAGTCTCCTTCTCTGGAGACATTCAAAACCCACCTGGGCATGCTCCTGTCCAGCCTACTCTGGGTAAACCTGCTTTGGCAGCAGGGTTGGACTAGATGATCTCCAGAGGTTCCTTCCAACCCCTGCAATTCTGTGATTCTGTGGGAAGAGGTGAGTTTGACACATCTGTGTCTTATAAACATGGTGGAAAACATGACCAGTAAGTTTTTTAAGACACTGTACACCTGAGGAAACATTAAACCTTTTTTGGGGCACAAAAGTGCTTCTCTCACAGCCAAGCCTCTGTGACCATTATTCTTTAGGACAGCCACGTACCAGCTCCTTCCACCAATCAGAAGGGTGAGTGCTGTGACCTTCACCTGTCCCTGAGGAGCACAACCCCGTCACAAAAGGAGATACCTATCTCTGTTCCTTGCTTTCTGAGTTCAGTCCCTGCACTGTCAGTAACCTCTTAACAACCACCCAAAACCAACTGGCCAAAAAGACAGGTATTTCCCCATTGTAAACTTGGGCGCTTTGGTTTGACACTGGGAGGTTACACACTCTATTAGAGCCGTAACAGATTGGGGCAACATAAAATTCTAGCTGAGAGAACTAAAAAGAACCAAGAGGATAAATAAAAACCTTTCAGGACTAAAGGAGCTTCACTTTGATGAAAAAGTCAAACTTCAAACTGGCCAATCTCTGTTGGCAATGACTAAAGACAGAATTATAAAACTGTACATAGGACCACTGGCATTGATTCCTGTTCTGTCCAATACACTAAACAGCCATCCTGCACAGAGTTTTAGTTCTTCTCTACTGGTCTGGGGAAAGCTTTTGTTAGAAGAAGACAGGCTGGTGTCATTTTGGAATGCTGGACTTCGCTGACAAATTCATCAAAGTTGGATCCTGCTAAAAACCCACCACATGGCACTGAACAAAGTGCACTTGGAAATCAGTGTAAACTTGTTCCTGCCAAAGAAACCCACCGCTCCATGATCTAGCATTTGGGGTTGTTGGCAACAGTCTTGGCTGCCTGTATCTCTTGTAAAAACCACTCCTGCTATTCAAAGGCCACTCAAGACACTCGATATCTTCCGTAAGCTATTTTGAAGGTAGAGCTACAGATGTAAAGATTTGCCAAGTGTAACATTTTTAACATCCTGCTGATCACAGCAGACTGGTGGGTCTGAAAACACTTGGAGCATCTGGAAAGAAAAAGAACCACCTCCACTTTCAGTATTTCCTTTTTTAAAATCTTTTTCTCCTCCCTCCTGTATCTGTGTATCTTCAAGAAAAGGACAAACTTCAGTGATGCTTTCAAGCCACACGTGTGGTATATAGCTCTGTTTTCCCAAAGGGAAATTTTAGTGCCACTCCTAAAAACCAAGTCACCTAACAAGACACAAAACGTGGCTAAATATGGTAGGAAAGTCAACAAAGTGAGGCTTCTCAAATTATCTCAATTGGGCTCCCTTCTTTCTCTTTCTCTTTGATAAAAACAAATGAGATCTCTGCTAACCGCTATTGCAGTAAGCCAAGGCAGACTTGACACAAGCATTTAACTGTGCAGTGTTGTTAAGAGGGGACAAGGGGGCCATTAGCACCCTGCTGGGTCACCAGAAGGTCACCCCTCTCACACAAGGCTGCTTTTCCTGTTTTCCCAGAAATCAGAACTGAAACAGCTGAAAAAAACAGTGAAATTAGGCAAAAATACTGGAAAGCCCCAAACAATTTGCTGAGCACTATTAATGGGCACAGACCATCACACACAAGGGCTTAATGGGACTGTGAGTCTTCCTAGCAGGGAGAGAAAGAAACAAGTAACATTTAATTCTGTTAAGGAAAAAGTCACTGTTTCTCTCACACACAAATCCTTCTGGCAGAATGCAGCCTCATGGAGTGCATAACCTATTTCTGGTTGAATAGAACATTGAAAATGTGTTTCCAAACTAAAAAGAAATGCTTTCTATGCTTTACCTATGCCAACACAAACCAGTAAATGAATACCTGTTCCTGGTAGTGAAATTCATTTGCTTCAATCTTCTGTATTTCTTCCCATATTCTGTAAAGGAGAGAGAAGACAAGAAAATATGAAATAATGGATTTCTTCCATTATTCCACAACATTTATAGAGCATCTGAAAAAAAAGCAGTCTTCTAGGAGAGGCATCCAGGGTGAGTTCAGTGATTCACCCATTCAGGTGTGAGCCACAGAAGCCAGAATTGACACTCATTTCCCTTCCATCCAAAAGGGCATTTCTCAACTGGCAGAAAGTTCTGCTATTTTCTGTTGAGGAAGAGACTTAACTACAAGGAGTGGAAATCAGATACCGAATGAACATAAAGGCTAACACCAGAGCACCACAGCCCTGACTTCCACAGATTCAGCTCAACAAGTTTATTTAAATGAACACAAACCTGCACCTAACATCTATACCTAGTTCAGCTTAATAAAATCAGAAATCATTTCACAATAAATCCAACCAAAAGCACCAAGAATCAAGCACATTTAGCAAATCCATTTTAAATTTTTTTTTTAAACTGATACACTTCCCACACAGACAAGCTTTACTACTGACTCCCCATTTATGCTCTAGTAACTCCATGAAAAGCACAAACAATACAAATAAAAGGTTAAGGGAGCAGGACAGTCTCACAACTATCTGACGTAGTGGCAATCACTTGCCTTTTATCTGGCCCTCTCTTCTGCAGCATCTTCACATACTGAAATACAACATGGGCCACCTGGGGGCAGAAAGAACAGATTAATCGTAGAATCACAGAAACACAAGGTTGGAAAGGACCTACAAGACCACTGAGCCCAACCATCCTCCTGTCACCAATACTACCCACTCAGATACTAATCATGGCTTGTAGCACCTTGTTGAGATGCTTCTTGAACACCAGCAGGGACGGTGACTCCCCCACCTCCCTGGGCAGGCCACCCCAGTGCCTGACCACTCCTGGGGAGAAAAAGTTTTTCCTGACATCTCATCTAAGTCTCCTCTGGCACAACTTAGGAATACAGAAAGAAAGTCAAGTTGCAGTAAACCCTACCTCGTAGAAGTGCTTGTAACCTTCATCGGTCAAAGTGACAGAAATGCTGAAGATGGAGTAAGTGGAGTTCTGTTCAAATCCTGTCTCACCATTTCCTCCATATAATGCAAGGGCCCAAAATCTATGGAAGAGTTAAAGGTACTTATTAATTACTCATTTCAGCTTTACTTGAGCTCAGTTACAATTAGCATACCATAGCTTTACTTCAGTGGCTTTCGATCCGTTCACACTTTACACAAAGCTTTGCCAACATAAAGCTGTGAACCTCGGGATGCAGGATTTCAGAAAAACAGTGAGAAAGCTACGTTACACTTTGGGGATTTTATAAACATCAGTCACAGATACTGCTGATTCAAGGACTGCAGACCAAAACCCACTTAATTCCTACTTGGGTCTATCATCAATTTGAAGACTATCACTCCAAAACACTGATACAAAAAGGCAGACTTGGCCTGCTTTTATATGTATCTATAGAAAACATACACAAAATAGTTTGCCTTTCTTTTAATGATATAAAAGTATTTAATAACTATGCTTAAAAAAAAATACATACTTTTTCCTAAGGAAAGAAAGAACACTGCCTTTGCCTTCATGTCCCACCAACCAGGAAATATAATGAAGAGGCTTCACCCTAAAAGAAGACGTGAAGGAGATTGAATGCCAGGAGGTAACGTGTTTCACAGAAAGAATTCAAATCATTAGACCAATGACTGAAATATACACTGTTTCTTCTTGGCAAGTTCTGCATTTTCAGGCAGCACTAGGATAATAAGCTAAAAAATGTGGGAGTTCAGAACATAACGACTGATCTGAGTCAGTGAGGAATGACGTTCAATCCGCTGTTTACTAATTCCACTCATTTTATAAAAAGAACTGCATCTGCATCAGCTTAATTCATTTAAAAAATGTTCCCCTAGCTGAACCAAAGTCACCTGTAACACAAACAAACGAGATTCTTTGGTTTGTTGTGAAAGTACAGAAATCATTCACAGCACAAACATGGTAGGAATACAAAGCAGCACCACCTTACCTGTAATACTGTGCTTGTGGGGGAAGTGCCCAAGTGATATTCAATGAATGCACCTTC
This sequence comes from Jacana jacana, assembly GCA_013400555.1. Lineage (NCBI taxonomy): Eukaryota > Metazoa > Chordata > Aves > Charadriiformes > Jacanidae > Jacana > Jacana jacana. Next base: position 143,059 of record VZTM01039331.1, on the reverse strand, counting down.
CTGATGGGAACAACTGAACACAAATAAACTTACTGAGTATTAATATATATGATTAGACATAGATAAGAAATGTTACATAATGCAGAAAGATTAAAAGTCATTCAGAACCACACAGAATTACTCCACAAAGCATTCTGATCACACAGAGAAAACATGAGGCCAGGTGCTCAGAACATTTACACAACTGTATTTCACTTACCTCTGTACAGCTTGTGAAATTCTGGTGTGTCAAAAGGCTGAGTCAGGTGGCCAAAGCTGGGTTTGGGTAAACCACTTCAAAGCAAAATTAAGGCGTGATGTTAATGGCAAAGATTCAAGGCTACACTGAGACAATCAGCATCCATAGCTCTGAGGTGAGGGAGGGGGTACACCAGAAAAAGGCATGAACTAAGGGCGCAGCCCAGCATCCACCCAGCCCACACTGGAAGGCCAGAAGGCAACCCGGCATCCACTTGCCCACACAACAGAGTAATTACCAGGGTTTAGATACCCCATCAACTCCTCCCTCTCCTCCTCTCCTGAGGTGGTAACAATAAAAAGCTTGCTGTCCTGACTCCAAGCACAGTAAACAACTTCCTGAGCTGGCCCTGGGTTCACAGAATCCTGAAGGGGCATCTTGGGGGGAAGGAGAAATGAAAAGGACAGGGGTTGGGAGAGACACAAGGGTCTCTGTAGGGCACTAGACTGTCACAAGCCCATTTCCACACACCACAACCATAGACATCTTGCAAAAGCAGAAAATGAAGGAGGCAATAAAATGCTTTTCAAGTTAGCAAAGCTTTTGCAGAGCCCCAGTTTTAGACAGCACATTCGAGTGAAATATTAAAAAAGAAAAAAGTCAAGTTGTAACCGGCTGCCACCCTAAGGATGACACTTAAATTCAAGACACGGCCTTCATTTGTTCTGCTCCTAATTACTTCTGACATAAAGCAAAGATAAGAAATGGAAAATTGTAATCTAGGTTTGAATGATTTATCATAAAATCAAGGTACCGGTACCTGTTAAGCAAACGCTGCTGCAAGCTAGCACCAGACAGCTTGCAGGCTAAGTAACTGCTATGCATAAACAAAGTCTGTGAAACAACTATGCCAGTCTCTAAGTCCCAAAGTTGCCCCTTTTTTCCTCTAGATAAGGATGTTAATTAACAATTGTTAATTTCCTCAGCTTCTCCAGTAAGGGATGCTTTTTAAAAACGGTTATTTAAAGAACAGATAACTTTATAATTTGTAATGCCTTTATGAATCAAACCAATCTTACTTATTTGGGATGTGAGAGAAGATTTCTTTCACCCACTTTTCCAATGTATCCAGTGTTTCTGGTAAGGAGAAAAAAAAAAAAAAACAACAAAGGAAAGCCAGAACTGTAATTTCCTGAAGCTCTAAGACAATTTTTTTCTTATCTTACTAGTTCAGTTATCTTAAAGAGGCTACAAGTCAGTAGATTTTAAAATTGCAAAGTTGTAAATTATAAACTTCAAAGCTGTTGGTTTGAGCCAATTCTTAATATCCATTGAACTTTATCTTTAGTTATAGCTCTGCTTTTGTATATACTGCTGATACCTCTCACTGATACAACAGGGTTTAAGGTTCAGTAGTATCTGGTGTGACTGTGAATAGGAATTACCAGCTTGGGGATCTAAGATCACCAGGACTCGCTGGACTCGTTCCATCCCAGTCTGTTCAGAACATAACACAGCAGTTTTCACACCTAATCACAGTCCTACAGTGCTAAGGATTCCTTCTCCCCATCCTCTTTCCTAAAGGAAATAGGTCAACAACCACAAGTTTAGGGTCTTTTTGATGTGACTGATCAGACATTGCTTAAGTGAATGCTTTGTATTCCAAAAGTGATAGGGAATATGCTAAACAATAACAATACAAATCTGGGGGGTGGGACGGGTCATGGGCACAGTTTCTTTTATTTTAACAAAAAGACAGAAACACAATGTTGCCCTGGCTGAGTATCAGCCCAGGCTTTTAATGTTGTTCAACAGGAACAACGTTACAATCCATTGCTACAGAAATGATCATTCAAAGGGCATTCAAAGGGCCCTAACAATTTTTTACAGTCTAGACAGAAAGAATTACCACCTCTATTATTACCATCTCCATTTAACAGATGGTGATTGCAGTAAGTTTTTAGCATTCAACAAAACCCACAAGCACAAACCGAACTTGAACACACACTGCTTTCATTTTCAGCACAGGTCTCTACTTTGCTGAAATGAAACTTCATCCCATTTGCACGGAAATTTTCAGTCTAAGGGGAAAAAACTCAGAATCGCTATTTTTCCTGCAGAAATGTGTTTTAAGACATCTTTTGAAAGAACCCCAAATAGAGTAAGACAATTGGGAGACCCTGTCTCAATCTCCCCACGATTTCCTGTGGAAGTAGACTCTTGATGGCAGAGAAAGTAGTAGCATTAAGTCATTTAAGTGGTTTGACTCTGAGCTCCTACAAGATTTCTCTTTAAATACATCTTTTGAGCTTTTGCACTCTGTGTTAATCTGGAACCTATTCAACAGCTGCAGTTCAAAGTTTCTCGAGAAGCGGCCGGATGCCAGTTACACAGCACAATTGTTCAAGTTTCATTTGGAAACCAGGCTAAAACCTACATATAGGTACTTGCTGTAGGACTGGACAATCCACTAAAACTGCCTGGGCCACAGCTGAACTGGTGCCCACTACACCAATGAGTTTGCTTTTTAGGAACAACCGACCTTACCTTTAGATTGGACAACTAAAGTCATATAGTGAGCAGAGTAATGGCGCTGCCAGAAGTCTCTCAGCCTGGTGTAGGTATCAATATTATTCGTTTTAGGCTCATGTTTGAGTGTATCTGCATTACCTGTAAGCATTAAAAGATGGTTAGTTATCTAGAAACTGGTTGTGTCGAGAACAGACACACCGAGAACTTCTCTTCCAACCCTGCACCAAGTCTAGTCATGGTGAGCACATTAGAAACACCTAACAGAAATTTGGAATTAAAGGGACACTAACTGAAATTCAATGTTTTCCAATTTCTAGTTCCTGTTATAAGGACAGCTGATATTTCTATGACATGGTAGAAATCCCCACACCGTGTACTGCACAGCTCACCGTGTGTTGCAGAACAGGGGAAGGGAAAAATAGGATGTTCAGCATATGTCACCACAGAACTTTATAGAAATTATCTACATTTCAAAGCTGGCTAACTCAATTCACACACTCAAAACAGCACAAGGGTGAAGGAGAAAGGACTCTATTGTCCAAGAGAGGAAGGACAAATTTCCCTTCTGCTCCACTCCCATGGCTGCTTGTGCAAGTTCAACAGCAAACCACTCACATTGAACAGCCTCCTTAGACACAAATCCAAAAAGACTTCATTTTTCCAGGAAATTCTAATAGCAAAACCCAAGCCTAAGCAAGACAGAGATGACTCAGAGAGCACCACCTTTACATGAGCAGAAAGTTACATGATTGTATGCCCAGGGCAACTTAGCTTTAACATCAGCAAAAACCAGTACCAGAATGGAAAGTATCTTAAGAAGGAGACTGCTGCTTTTACTCCCAAACAGTTTACTGTAAAATTAGAGTAATTACCCTAATACTTCAGGCTAGTGCTTGCTGTGATAAGACAGCACATGTTAGTGCACCTTTTAAGTGGTTAAAAGTTTAAGTATTGTCACCACTTTGTAACATAAATTCAGAACTTACCCCAAAAAAATTTCTTCATCGGATGCCCAGGCCTGGCGAGACTCCCAAACAGCATCTCCTTCCTGTTTGCATCAGAGGGTCTTGCTAGCTGATACTCTGTTCATTTAAAGAATTTCCAGAGGCACCCATCAAAATTTGAGGTCACATTCCCACACAAAAATAACCCACCACAAAGCAAAACCCCCAACCAAACTGAAGAAATCATTTTGGTTTAATCTATGACGGAGCAGTGAAACAGGCTAAGAACCAGCACTCTCTGGCAGTAACAAACGTAAGCCCAGAGGAGAGCAAAACCCCAGCTCATTGCTGAGAAGTGCAGAAAGGGCTGAGGAGAAGCAGGTAAAGCCCCAGCCTGTCCCACCTGAATGCTCCCAATCTAATAAATTTAATGGGAACACAAGGCCACCTACGGGTCAAACCCTGCAGAAAGGGCCAGAGAACAATTACAAACCTGCTTCTCCCATAGATCACATGGAACAATTTTGAGTCTAATAATGAAATAAGAAATGGAAAGCTGAGCAAGATGGCTTCCAGAAATGCAGCTTTACAATCAGTTTATGCTTATTTAAATATGGGATTCTGCCCAAATCAAGAATTCACCCTCTCAAACTGCATTTTCCTGTTCCTGTTTTTGCTGGTAATAAGAAACATGCAGAGGAGAGCTGTAAAATAATTATTTTGGCTGGGTTAGTCTGCAGCCAGTTCATCAAGCTGACACAGTCTGCAGGGTCAGTACAAGGGAAGGAGTGGACCTGCGTGATGAAGGCAGTGCAAGTCAAGGCGTAAATTGGCTTAAGCTGGTGAAGAAACCACACCTTAACTGAAAGACAGGTTCTTGTTCATATCAACACTTATTTAAAAATCAAAGATCAAATTGCTCAGTTTTCCTTCTCAGAGGACAGATGGAGATGACTTGAAGTACATATTCCAATCAGTTGGTGTATCTGCCAATAATATTTTCCTAGAACAGTGAAGTTTTACAGGCAGCCTGGAAGTATTCATAAGACACTGGAAAATAAGTGACTGCTCCACTCACTTCTAGGCCAAGTTCAATTTCCTTCTGCGAAGCAAATTCGTAGTTATCAAGCTGTTAGAACTAGCAGACAAACATGATGACCTCCACTTATTGTCTTTACTCCATGGAGGACCAGAGAGAGCACTGGGTCTATGCTGGAGCATTAGGCATGTTGTTCACTGTTCACCTGTTTAATAAGATGGGCTAAACACACAGATAAAGAGACTCTTACCACTGTCCACAGCCTCGACTTCTCGGTCAATTGCATCCCTGATCATTAGTGGGTGAATGAAGAACTGTGCCCACCTATGAAACAGAAAAAGTCATATGTTTCTCTTCAGGGTCTACTAAGCTAGGGTGAAAAGCCAAGAGTGAAACCCAACATCCACTATTCTTAGTTTTTTGTTATTTGTTACATTGCTTGGCTTATTACAAATTATGTTATTTTTGACTGTACTGTCTTAGGAAAGATGAAATCCAGTTTTGTGACAGCACCAAAAGCCAAAAGGCAGGGCTCCTGTGCTCCGTAGGGTAGGAATGAATTGGCTGGATGCAGTAGGGTATGGCACTAATGGATGGGCAAATATCTGCCTGTGCATCCTAAAAATGATCGAAGCAGATCAGACAAGTGACCCATCCGGTCTGGTTCCTGGCTTTAACAAGGACCAGTATCAGATGCCCCAGAGGAAATCCTCCCTTCTTCATTAGGAACAACATAACCACAGGCAAAGTGTCTTCCTAGCTCCAGGCAACAAATTGTTGATTTATGTCCTGGAATGTATTTTTTAACGTCCATCACAATTTTATTACCCACTCTAAAAGTCAGTGTTGTCATCAGAACATACATATCTTCTCCTGTACCCACAGAGAGCAGAGCAATGGAAAGGGACATATCTGCAACAAATGGGGACTCTACAGAAGGCTGCCAGAGAACCTTATATTTCTGGTTTATTTGTTGTGTCTTTTTAACGATGCACTGAACTTTTTGAAGCAAAAAGTTGATAGCAATCCACTGTTGACACAGTTCTATGGCTACAGGACGCATTAAGCCAAAAACATTTGAAAGGTGATGTTTTTCAAGTGCTTGAATGAGCAAAAAGCATCAGTGGCATCAGTTTATCTTTGTATGAGGTGCTGTTCTACAGAACTCATAATTTCTGTGTTTCCCCTCCACTAAGAGAGCTGTTGTGAAGAGCTTTTGTGCTTCCCAACATCTAAGAGCTGGACCAATCTGCAAATGAAAGCTGAATTTTGCACAGCAAATACTTGGTATAATGTGCACATGCTTGTTCTCGGTGTCATCACAGGAAGATATTTTGACCAAAGAAAGTTCACAGTGGATCCTGCACTCCTCCTGAGAGATTTTACAGTCTCAAGAACGTGCAGTCGACATGCCTCTGTGAACAAGTAATTTGCTCTCACTGAAGGAAACCAGGCCAGCAGCTGGAGCTCTGCTGTACTAAGAGCACTGCACAAAAGAGCAAGTTAAATCCTTTCTGGCCAAAGACACCTGCCTGAACAACCTGGATTGGGCTAGATGTATCTTTCTGAAGCACACGTTGTAACATAACTTTCAAGGCTGCCTTTCTGCTCATTTTGATGAATAAGAGTTGTACCCCCCAAAAAATAATACTTTAAAACCCCACTAACTCTATCAGGACAGGTATTTCAAAGGATGAACCGCTGGGACTCTGGGAGCATTTCTCCTCTGAGCAGTTCTCAAACTGCATAAAATTTCTCCTGTCATCAATGCTACAGGTGGTAGCTACCACCATTAATGGTGGTGAATCATAGAATTGTCTAGGATAGAAGGGACCTTTGAGATCAAATGGTCCAACCACCAACCTGACTCTGATAAAGACCATCACCAAACAACGTCTCTAAGCACCACATCTATCCGTCTTTTAGATACTTCCAGGGATGGTGCCTCAACCCCTTCCCTGGGCAGCCCATTCCAATGTTTAATAACCCTTTTAGCGTAAAAATTTTTCCTGATATCCAACCTGAGCCTCCCCTGGTGCAACTCGAGGCCATTTCCTCTTGTCCTATCGCCTGTGACTTGGGAGAAGAGACCGACCCCAGCCTCTCTACAACCTCTTTTCAGGGAGTTCTAGAGAGCAATAAGGTCTCCCCTCAGCCTCCTCTTCTCCAGGCTGAACAATCCCAGCTCCCTCAGCTGCTCTCCAGACCCCTCACCAGCCTTCACTGCCCTTCTCTGGACCTGCTCCAGCACCTCAAGGTCTTTTTTGCGGTAAGGGGCACAGAACTGGACACAGCACTCAAGGTGGAGCCACACCAGTGCTGAGCAGAGGGGGAATGATCACCTCCTGAGCCATATTCACTATCCCGTTCCTGATACAGGCCACAATGCTGTTGGCCTTCTTCACCACCTAAAAACTACATGCATCAAGACTTATATGTGGATCCTAAGTAATGACGCAGCAGCTACACTGGCATCATCACAAAAAAGACCCCAGTAAGATATCCAGAGGGAAATCATATTTCCTTATATACAACATCCTCTGTATGGAAGTTCAGCAACAGCTTTAATCACCCCCAAAGGAAGACCTGAGCAGCTACACCCAACCTCCTGAGGGGCAGGCAAACATCTGAGAACACCTAATCACCATGTATATGAAGTTACCTATCAAGTGCTTCTTTGAAGTACTTCCTCTGCACATCAAACTGGAAGACCGTCCGCTCGCAGTCAGTCGAAGCGTTGTCGCTGCCCCCGTGTTTCTTCAGAAAGGCATCAAACCCATTCTCATCTGGGTACTTCAAACTGCCCATAAAAACCACTGGAACAAAAATCAGCAGAATTACCAACGTGATATTAACTCGTTACTCCTCACTGCAGCTGTAGTAATCCCTCATCAGCACAGAGTTACCTACAAACAGCCCACAGTTTCCATGCAGGCATTAACTACTAATTAGCAAAAGACCATGTTATCCACCCAATAACTAGTGTAATCTGCCTTTAGCAGAAGGCCCAAATAGACTGGAAATAACAACACCTTTCTAGGCACAACGGGCTTCAATCGGTCAACAGCAGCATTTTAAGATAAATTTAGTCAGAAACTTCATGTTATTTCTGTGCTTGTGTTACTAATTCATCGTCCTTTACAAGAGACAAAAAGGCCTGTGGCTCCAGCCTCGTTTATAAAGCTACAGGTAACATGCTTCCCCCCCCCATGTTTCATGGATAGCAAAGAATGTTAATACATGTTAATGCACAGCCTGCCAAAAGGTGTTAGACACCTTCTTCCATGTTAAGGTTTCCTACTATGTCAGTATTTTCATAAAATCACAAGGTTTTTTTTAACTAATGCGAGTAAATTCTGTGATAGCTGAAATAGGGAATGATACTAAAGGACTATGGAAATTCAGAGCTAGAGAGCACTCCATTTCTCACTGAAGCTGGAGAAGATGAAACGGCAGCAGATACATACTATGTTCCAGGAAGTGTGCTAATCCAGGCAGATCTTCGGGATCAGAGAAGCTGCCAACAGCAATGCAGAGGGCTGCTGCAGACTAGAGAAAATACAACACTTTCAGTAAAAGCTGCTTCAATAACCACTTTGGGGAAGTGACAGAACTATAAGATAAATCCATCAGGACAGGGACAATGAAAAGAAGGTCAAGTCTCAGTGCCTAACCACAAGGTTTCAGAGCACAAACTCTGCGTATTTTCTCACCCTACGGTTTAAAGCACGTACCTGTTTTTCTGTGCAGCCTCTCTTTCTTGTCTCTTCCTTTTCAGCTAGCTCTTCTAATTCACTGTCATCAGGATCATTGAAATCCTCATTATCTCCATCATTGTCCTCACCCTCATCCCCCTCATCACAGTCCTCCTCATCAAAACCTTCTCTACCGTCTTCGATCTCAGCTCCAGAGTCATCATCATCATCACTGTCCTCTTCAGACTCATCATCATCGCTGTCATCCTCCTCCTCCTCTGAAGATAAAGCAGTTGAGGCACATTCCAAGCAATTCAAATCCGAAATCAAAAGTGCACACAAGCCGTTTTGAAGTTTGATATACCTGAAAGAATAATTATTTGCAATTAATACCCTCATTTCCCAAATCTGAATTTTCAGAATTGCAAACATTTTTGTATCTCCTACATGAGTTCTCTGCTCTTCAACTGAGATTTCCTAAGGGTAGCTAAGAAGGAGAGCAATTTCAAAGAGGGAAAGCAGAAATGCTCTTCTGCTATTTAACAGCTATTAGAAGAAGAAAGAAACAATTCAAGGCAGTAGCAGAAGCCATTCTCCCCATAAGGTCATGGAAACTGATTTGGGCTTTTATTTCTCTGTGAAATCTTTAAGCTACCAGCACCCACTCAGAGAAAACTTCATGAACTCAGAACGTGCAAACCCAAACTCCAATTCCTTGTTATGCTTCTCAGGCTCTCGGAAACATATAATATATGAGAGATTTAAGATCTTAGTCTTTGCCTCTAAATAGGCCCCAGAGACTCTATTTTATCAATGTCTGCTATTAAATGGTGTTCACAGATCTCCTCTGCAGGCTTAGTAAGTCACAGCACGTTGGTTGGGTTTACGGCAGATCAGACCTTTGCAACACCGCCACCGTTGTAATAAAGCAGCACATTTCCAGCTCAAGCTACATGTTAAATACCCAAAAGAAAAATAAGGGTGTGTTTTGTATTTTCTAACTCCATGGCTCCCAAAGGTTCTCACAAGAAATTTCTCATGTTTCATTCATGGCTATCATTATGCAATTTCAATGTTTCCCTGCAATAAAAGCCCGTGTGACTATCAATGTATTTCAAAACATGAAGTCAGCATAAGTTTTGTTTTTCACTAGAGCTGCAGGCCACCTGCTATGGCTCTGCAAACCACAGATGAGCCTGCAAACGAATCACTCCGAGTACTTCCCTCCCAGCTGACTTCCACAGGGATGTATTTGTATGGAAGGGGGTATTGCGACCAGAGTTCAGCAGCATTGAGACAAAGAAAACAAAAACAACCCACGCTTCTTGGACTACAAAGTGTATAAAAAAGCTAAAGAACAAATGTTTAATAGATGTGTTAAGTATATAAATTATGACCACCCATCCAGCAGGAACTGACAGCTACTCTGGGCCAGGGTGTCATGACCATTAACACACCCATTTTGCCGCAGGAGCGCTGAGCAGTACAAGCCTGTTCCAATCAAAAGCACAAGTGCATTTTCGCTTGTTCAGACTACAGCACAGTGAGTGCAACTTGCAGAAACGCTGCAGGAGGCACAGGGAGAACTAGATCCACACTAATGTTAATCATCGATAGAGTTCTGAAAGTCCGAAACAGTCATATGTGTTCACGCCATATTCTCATCACATTTCGCAGCTGCAGCTCTTCTGAGTGCACAACCCAGCTCCTAAAAACAGATATACTGTACACATGGGCACTTCACCCCAGAGAGCTCAGAACAAGAGCCCCAGACAGTGACANGGAATTATTTAGTTTGAGGCTGAGGGGAGACCTCATCACTCTCTACAACTGCTTGAAAGGGCATTGTAGGGAGGTTGGTGCTGGTCTCGTCTCACAGGCAATGAGGGACAGACCAAGAGTGAATGGCTGCAAGCTGCAGCAGGGTAGGGTTAGGCTGGACATGAGGAAAAAGTTTTTCACAGAAAGAGTGGTCAGTCAGTGGAATGGGCTGCCCAGGGAGGTGGTGGAGTCCCCATCCCTGACTGTGTTTAAGAGTCAATTAGATGTGGTGTTGAGGGATCTGGTGTAGGGGAGAACTTGTAGAGTAGGGCTGATGGTTGGACTCGATGATCCCAAGGGTCTCTTCCAACCTACATGATTCTATGATTCTAAGTTAACGTTGCTACAGCACATCTTCCAGCATGGCCATCATCTCTCTGCATACAGCCACCTTCAGATTTTCATGGCCCATAAGGAATTGTGACTTCCCAGTGATCGACAGGTGGTTGATGGAAAGAGAACAGAATAGGGCTGCTTCCCCTCCAGAAGAACGATTCACCATGAAGCTGTTCAGCCAGGTATATCCAGTAGCTCTTGTTGCTTCTTTCCACATACCTCCATTAAACTAATGGAGCAAATGACACTAATTGTACATTACTCATCTCCAGGCTTGTGGGTGTTCCATCCTAGGACAGAAAGCACGCAGTAGCAAAGCAAGGACTGAACTAAGCTGCTGTTGGAGACTCTCAGATTTCACTTCAGGAGAATCTAGAACAGCACAGGAGCAGAGGCACCAACTGACATAGGTGTTCTTTACTTTTTCCATGTTTCAGTCCAATGGAAAAGGACAAATGTAATCAATACATTAGTGGCAATTAGTATGCAGAATACAGTAAAAAAAAAAATGAAACCATCTACTGTAGAAACAGAAGCAAGTGTAACAACTGCTTTTTGAAGGACTGTACAGGCATCGATGCAAATAAGGTTTAAATATAAAATACAATTCCAATTCGTTAAAATATTGTTTAAGCACCCTGGATAAGTTTGAACAGTTCTCACACCAAGTGTTTTCTTGTATCAATAATAACTGCTTCACAGTTACGTACAGATGGAAACACATATCAATGCACGGCAAACAGAAAAATGTTTTAATTTCCCAAATCACCCCAAACAAGCAATACAAGCCTGTGAAGTTCCATATATGGATGGATTTAAATAAAACATACACTTTGGTAAAGGAAACCCGCCCACTCATAGCTTTAATGAACAAAATCAACCTTGATTACGACAATAGTTCTTGTCCCAACCAACTCACTTTTGAAAATACATCCTGCAACCTCTGATCTCTGGGATATTTTTTCTGTAATGATCACCATAGTTCAGAATCTATACTATTTTCTACTAAGTTGAGACTGATATCACCAGACAGACACAGTAAGGCCACGGTGACTGGGCTGCAGTACGCATTGTCGCTGATGCATGACCAGAGGAGAAAGCGTGCATCCGTCATCAAACCACCTGCCATTACATTTACTTAGCAGGTCTGGTATACAGGTAGTGGGCTCAGGTATGCTTTACTTTCAGCCACACTTAAGTTCTCCTTCCTAAGGGTAACGTTTGTGTCTGCTCTGTGCAAGGCTCGCTTCCCACACGTGGAAACCAGTCTGAAAAGATGAGACTCTCTGCTTCCAACTGAAAAAAAATAATAAATCCAGTAAGCACAGAGAGCGGGACTTCTGGAAGATGATGGCATTAGTTTATTTTATGCTATGAGCAAACCCACTCTCCAATTCTCTACACCCAGAAGAGGTTCCTGAGCCTCAAGACTGGTAGCGATGGCTTTCAGTGGACTTTCTGAGCTTCCTCACTGTGTTGCTTCAGGTAGTAAAGACAGAAGTGTCCTAAGCTGATAGTCTCTGCGAACTCTGTAGGAAGACAAGCCTCCTGCAAAGTAGCCTGAGTAAGAACGGCAGCAGGAGAGGCAGGCAGAGATCCAGAGGAAGCAGCAAGGAAGTAGGGCAAGAAGGGAGGGAGCAAGTTTCTCCCTAAGCCAATGGGCACAGTCCTCTTCAGGCAGCCAGCTTCACTGTCAACCAATGTCACCGCAAATCCAAAACTCAGTTCCAGGCTTAGGCTGATTCTCCACTGGCTGCACAGATGAGACATCATGAAGCATAACGACGTATAAAAAAATAAAAGCAGCTCTAACAAGGGCTGAATAATCTTCTGCCTAACAAGAGAGAAGTTACAATAGCCTCCCTTCATGAACGCCTGCCTTCCAGCATCCAAAGACCTCGGTCTCCTCTGGCCGTTCTCAGAGGAGCCTCTCACTGCCAGAAGGCCACAGCTGCTGTGTGCTGCTCTCAGGGAAGGTGATCTTTTTTAGGACTTACTTGGGGAGATATAAATGAAGACACAAACCAAACAGCAACATAAAGGTGATTTCTGCCTCAACTGACTGACATATTTGTGTTAAAGTCTGGAAGCTCCTCTAGGAAGGGCAGAGCAACAGCCTTTTTTTAAGGCAGTATCTGCTCCGTAATACTTCAACCACGTCTTATACCTCAGATGAACACTCTGGGAACCGAGCTGCCTGGACCAGGGCTGAAGCTAACCAGTCAGCAGCTCTGCCCTGGAAACACAGTGCCAACAGCACAGCCTTTGAACAAGCGCTGGTTTTCCCTTTCTGTGCAAGCCCCGGGGCCTCCTACTGCACACAAACCGGAGCCCACCTCCAGAAGAAACACACCTGTCAAGCCCCAGCCTCCATTACTCCCAGACAGACCCCTATTTTTCCCGGTCACCAAGACAAGCCCGACTTCAAGCCCCCGAGGTCGCAGCCGTGCCGGCTGTGCGGGGACACGGGGCAAGAAGCCGGCACCCAGCTCCGCTCCCGCACCTCCTCCCCTGGCCGGTGCTGCTTTCCCGTGGGCAGACGGAGAGTGGAGGCCCCAACCTGCCCCAGAGACCACCCGGGGGTTGCCTCAACAGCAGCCGATCGTGCCCGCCCCCATTCCCCTGCACGCCTTCCCGAGCCAACCGCCTCCGGGGGAAGGCTGGACGCCGCCGGCCCTCACCGGTACTGCTTGGGGTCGCTGGGGGACTTGACGATGTCAGGGTCTCCCACGTCGGGGCCGGGGCCGAAGTCCCCGCGGTCCTCCTCATCCCCTTGAGGCGACCGGCCTCTGACGTCGCGGCCGCCCTCCCCGGCCTGCTGCCCCACTGCCAGCTCCGGGCAGCTGTAATTAGACGTTGACTTGTTCCTACCGGGCATGGCGGCGGTGATACCGTACCNGGAAGTGGCGGTGACGGCTTAACGACGACCGCAAAGCAGCACCACTCAGCGCCCGCCGCGGAGTCAGGTGGGAGAAATAGACCAATCCCAGGCCGGCGCTTAGTCGGGGTCAGAGCGCTGATTGGTTGGGGAACTACTGGTGGCGTGGAAGAGGTGGGGGAAACCATAGGCGGGGAGAGGGGCAGCCCCGTTCAGAAACCAGAGAGAGGGGACAGAGAAACGGGAGGGAGGATGGACACACAGAGAAACAGAGCCACATCCCGGGAACTCCCCTCTGTCCCGTCGCGGTCCGACATTTATACCCGCCTGCTGCGTTAGCTGTCCCCCTGCTCTTGCGTTGGAACAGCCCAACCGCCGGTTGGCGGCGGCCAGCCTGCTCCGTTTAGTCCCTTCAACTATTGGTGGAAGTCTCTGCCGCTCACTCCTAACAGAGCCAATCAGCTCGCGCAAACTGCTGGAGGAGGGATGTGGCGCGCAGTCCCCTCAGTGTGGCACAGGGTCCGGCTGTGCTCGCGGCCGGTTTGTCGCGGTGACGCCGGAGATGGCAGGAGGGAAGGACCGTGGCCAGTAGCCGGGCTGCGAGCCCCAGCCCCAGCCCCTAGACCGGCGGTGGAGCGCGGTAGTGAGGCCGAGCACAAACGCGCTGAACTCGAGGCCGAAACTTGGTACGAAGGAAGGGGCTGGCGGCCAACGGCCGTCGCTCAGCAGTCACCGGAGAAGCCAAACATGAGCTGGATTGAATCGGTTTAAAGAAGCGTGGCTCTTCTCAGGGTTCAAAAGGCCTGACGGCACGGGTGATCCGATAGCAAAACTAGCTTTCAGCGGGTATTTTTCAACGCTTAAGTGAGTTAGAGCCGAGTTTGCAGTTTTATTTCAACGAGCAGTGCCGCTGGTCTTTCGAGAGGTTCACTGCGTGCTTGTGGCAGATGATTGTCTTGACGTTTTGTTCTTCCTCTAAAGACGTCCTTAATAGCTTAAAGTTTCTACCCGTGACTGTTTAACAGGAAGGACTGTGTTTATTCACATTCTCACTGTTTTCCAATCTGGGAATACGCTTTCCCCCCAGGGCCGCTGCAGTGCCCATGTGGCGATTCCAAGTGCTGACAACAGGAACCCCGCTTTTCCGCTTGTCTTCGATCTCTTTGAGGCTGGCGTTTCCCAACAGCACACGTTGCCAAGATCCTTCTTCCCCTAACGCTTTGAGAGCCGTTGGGAAGTTTGCCAGTGCATTTATCACATCCCTTTTGCGTTGTTCCACATTGCTCGGCTCTCTGCTATTCCTGTAACGCTAGTGCTGGAAGTTATTGCGTGTATAACTCTGTGTTGAACCCAAAAATAGATGATGAGTGCAAAATTGAGGGGTCAGAGGCTAATACAAATCTGGGGGGAGGGCTGTCTGAGATACAGAGAGGATAATTTGGGCTGAATGCCTAGGAGGGTAATCTAGAGTGGATGTTTGCCTGGTACTTCAGTGCTTTATTTCTCCACAAGATGGAAGCCAAGACCCATGTCTAACCCAGAGCCTCCTGTACGGCTTTGACTGGAGAACTATGCAGTCAGTACTGTATTGTGTAAACCCTGGAGAAGTGCCATTCTAGCACTTCTTTTTTAATTTTGTAGCCGTACTGGTTTATCAACACGGCTATCCTGGGCCATTGCCAGCCAAAGGGAAGGCTCTAGACAAGAGTCCATCAAACATTTTGGGTTTGTCTTCAGTGCAAGCAAGTCTGCTGTTTCCCTTGACAAATGACTGTCTCACATCCTGCCATTACCCCTTACAAGTTAATACAAGTAACAGTTATTGACTTTCTGGTGAAACCGAAATCAGCTGCGTGCCAGTTCAGGCAAAAGGCTTTCTCTGTATTCATTCACGGCTTTTAATGCAAACGTAAGATGATGAGATACATCTCTCCATTAACACACGTGTCAGTTGCCTGTGGTGATTTGATTTCTTATTTGAAATAAACTGGAGGATTTCTGCACCCAATACTCGATTTCTCTGTGTGTGCAATATAGGGCAGAATCCAAAATTGCCTTTCCCAGTTCTTCAGACTATATACAGCCCATAGAGCCTCCTGCTCTCTTGTGCTGTAGGAAATGATTCTGCCCATCCTAGCTTGAGGGACCTGGAATGTAGTTGTATTCTTCTTAAAACAAAAAACCCCACCATCTCACATCTGACTTGTCGGGAATACAATGAAACGGTGATATATTGGGTAGAAAAGGGAAAGGTGGTTTTTGCCAGGGGGGAGGAAGTAAAACAAAAGAATTGGAATTTCATTTCTGCTGAATCCATTTTCTTCTGCTGTAAAGTTGCTGTGCTGAAAAATGGGTATTTGCACTGAGATTATTTGCACTCCGTTATACCTGCACTGCTCAAAATCACTGCTCCCTGCTGGGGAAGAGTTTGCTTTCTTTTTGCTAGTTACACAAGTTGCCCTAAAACCTGCTTCTGCTACAATTAAAACACCACACTGCCCATTTATTGGCCAAATAATCCTTCTTTTCACTTCATTTTACATCTGTATAGGGATTCCAGATTGCTGGGTGCATGGATCATCGCCCTGGCAAAAAAAAAACCCCAACCCAGTATAGTTTGATGTATTTTGAAAGCATTAAAAGTAGACCTTCTTTATAGATGCACATATTGCCTCATCCACTGGTAATGAAGCTCACACAGACTCTCTGGCCACACCCAGTGATTACATTTCTCTTTATTTTGCAGTTTCAGGGGTTTAGATACGATAAAACCACGTTTCACAAATCTCACTTCCAGTACTAGATCACACACACCCAAAAGATGTCACGATAAAGGTTTCCGAAAGCAACACCCAAACAAAGGAAAGGATCAACTTTAGCACAATGAGCTCGAACTACATCGATGTAGTTGCGTTTTTCACCGGAATACTGTGCTTTTTCTCTTAGAACTATTACACTTTGAGACAGAACGAAATCACAAAGGCATCTGCTAGTGTCATGATCCAGTGCAGCGGGCAGAGACTCCAGTTTCCGACCTCAGAAAGTCTCCCCGCTCAGAGGGGTTCATAGGCCTAAGGTGGAGCCATAAAACTGCTCGGACTTTTCACCCTGAGACACCAAACTCCCCGCATCCCCCCTCATCTACACGTCCAGCCACAGGTTGCCATCGCTCTTTGGAGCTGGGAGGCGCAAAACAAGCGTGTGATCACAGAGGCATCCAGCGTCTGTCGTTCCACAGACTGGCAAAAGCCGTTCTTCCAGGTATTTCAGAGGGACACCAGCTCCACCCGTGGCCAACACACACGGAGCTGTGCACACACCAGTGCAGAAAGGGTTGGAATTTTGGGAGATGTTGGAAGTGTAAGAACATTTTAGATGTTAGGTATTAAAAATCCCTCTAAGAATGATGCAACAAAAGGCCCACGCGGTAACTCCAAGAGGGCCCCTCTGCCATTTTTCATCTGCAGTTACGTGTTATTAATCAATCTTCCTATTGGTTAAGTTCTACTTTGTGGTTGAATCTGAAACCAGAAAAACTATCCCCCCCACATACACATCTAGCACAAAATTAAAAAATAAAAATAAAAATTGACAACATAATGCAGAAAGAAAACCTGATAGTCTTGGCACTAATATTGGCCAACACTCACATTTTGGCTCCTGATATCTTTTATCTTCCTGAGACAGCGCTCTTCCGAGTCTCACGTGTCAGACCTTGCCTCCCAACTAAACACACAGCTGCCGATTCTTCCTCTGCTTCATCCTGCAACAAACCCACCATCAGGCAGTCCAGGCCTGGAGAGGTAAAACCATGGGACACAGTGGGGAAAAGCTGCAGGAGAGCTGGCTCTTGTGCTTCCAGAAAGAAAGGATTCAGGACAGCAACCCCCCCAGCACCCCACAGGCTGTTACTGGTGGTGGTGGAGAAGGTTGCAGGCAAGGGCAGCCCCTGGAAGGGCTCTTGGTGCTTCACCCAGCACCCTCCAAAAGCACAGGGAAAGGAGATTATGGCTGCACAAGGCCTTTTCCTCCTCCTCTTCCTCTCCTGCCTGGCAGCTTTAATTCCTCCAGGTGCTCTCCCTCCAATTACAGGTTTGACACAAAATCAAACCACCCTGGAGTGTCTCTGGAGGACCTCCAGCTGTCAGGCAGGAACACACTGCTTTCTGCTCCACCATGCAGTAAAACTGAGGTCCGTGTCCATAGGACGATGACAAGGGCTCAAAATATCTGGGGACTGATTTGGTTTTTTTCTTGCTTTATAAGACATTCTCCCCCCCTCCCCTTACCTGGTCCCTTCTAATTGGTTTCTGTGTTTCCTGCTGTTCTTGACAAAACACCTCTTTCTGCAGTACAGGAGTTTATAATTAAAAATGCAAGGTTCTCAGTGGAAATAACATTTGCAACGTTATACAATTCTTCTTCTCCAGCACAACTCACATTAACACTAGGTGCACTTACAATGCCCCAGCCCATTTTTGGTTTTTTGGTTTTTTTTTTGTTTTGTTTTTTTTTTAAATTACTGGATGAGGAAATATAGACTATTAACACTCCAGCACATTAAACAGACACACCAGTTTCCTACAACAGAGACTTCTGCCTTTAGGCTACATGATAACACACCACCACAAATGAAAAGGTAAATTTGAGTCGGGAAAGGAGAAGGAGGTTTCCTGGTGAGAAGGTGACTAGCATGAGCAGTTCTGCTGCGAAGGAGGGGGGGTGTCTGTGAGTCGCATGCTCCTGCCCGAGGCGCCCCTGGAGGGGTCTGATTCTATACTCTCTGACATCTTCTCACAGATTATATCCACCAGACGCTCAAACACCTGCCTCACGTTGATGTTTTCTTTGGCACTGGCTTCAAAATAGTCAAAACCTGTGAGGAAAAAAAAATTATCAGTAGAGACTGATGATAGTGGAGATGGTTTTTAAAATACTAACCATTTTTATCCAGCATTTACTTTAAGAAAGCAAGGCATTAGATGATTCTTAAGCTTGGTTGATTCCCACAATCTCAGAACAGTGAGAAGAAACACTTCTAAAATTGATCAAACATCACTGAGAGTCAAGAGGATTAATGGATCCTTACTACCACCCCGATAAACACATCTGCAGATGATGCAGATCTGAACGAACCCAGGATGAGGCAGTCTGATTCTCCCCTTACATCAGTGGCCATCCCCTGGGCTGAAACAGCTGGTGATGTGTCACCAACTGCTGATGCCCAAAGAGTCCCTTCCCAGGCTGCAGGCTCCCCTGGGTGATGGGACAGACTCACCACCAACCCCTGCTGCAGCCTGTTGGGAGCAGAGAAGCAAGACCCTGGTTGTTTTCCTCCTGCTGACCAACTTCTGCGCTTGTGAGCAAAACGCTTCATGACTCCTCGCTCCAACCATCCCTCACAATGGCTGTTGCTTCTGTCCTACCAGGTTATCATATTGCCAACAGGGACAGCTCAAGAACCACGGAGAGTTTATTTTGTTGCTAGCAGATCCAGAGAGGTGATTCTGCCACTTTGCTCTGCTCTGGTGAGACCTCATCTGGAGCACTGTGTGCAGGTCTGGAGCCCTCAACAGAGGAAGGACAAAGACCTGATGGAGCTGGTCCAGAGGAGGGCCATGAAAATGATCAGAGGGTTGGAGCACCTTTGCTGTGAGGACAGGCTGAGGGAGCTGGGGTTGTTCAGCCTGGAGAAGAGAAGGCTTCAGGGAGACCTAACAACCTAACAGACTGGAAGCAGCCTTCCAGTACCTGAAGGGGGCTACAGAAAGGCTGGGGAGGGTCTGTTTACAAAGGCCTGCAGTGACAGGACAATGAGGGACTATGGCTTCAAGCTGGAGAAGAGCAGATTTAGGTTGGATATTAGGAATAGGTTCTTTGAGGGTGGTAGACCACTGGGACAGGTTGCCCAGGGAGGTGGTTGAGGCCCCTTCCCTGGAGATATTCAAGGTGAGGTTCCACGAGGCCCTGGGCAACCTGGTCTAGTTGGGGGTGTCCCTGCTGACTGCGGGGAGGTGGGACTAGATGAAGGGAATCAGGTCCCTTCTGGCCTGGACATGATTCTATGATTTTGCTAGAAGCTACATTCTGTTGTGCTTCATTTTGGGGGCATTCTGCATTGCATCTTTGAATCTGCCACAAGCAAAGGGAAAGATAAGTCACCTTAACTGATTAGTCTGACGCTGCTGGTCGACTGAGTCACCTTGATGTGTGAGGTAAGCAGGTATCTACCCCTTTTTAACACTTTTTAAAAATCATGGGACAAAGGGTGAAGTGATGGTAGAGATGTCTGCCTCATTACTAAGGACAGCTGTCCTGAATCAGACGAGGGTTCTGTCTGCCCCACTTGCCATCTTTTTGATGATGATTTATATAAAAGGCAGAAGAAATCAGAGATACTTAGATATCTGTTGGTCCCAACATTGGTTTAGCTTCTGCTGTGGCATAATCTGTTGTAGTTCAGCTCACGTTCAGGCCAATAACAACTTCTTCACCTGATTGGGAAATTATTTCAGTGATGCTAATGTCACTACACAAACTGAGATAAACCCGCTGGAGGATAACCTTTACCTGAATCATTATGGTGAAAGCTAGCAGATTAAGATAGTCAATTAAAAAGATTCCTCCCACCTAACACACCAAGCAATTTCAGATAATGCTGCACACATTAGCAAAGTTAAGATAAGGAAAAACTGACTGATAAAACAAGATACATTTTCCAGTCCTGTTTAAAAGAGCATTTAGTATTTTGGGAGGCTATGGAAGAGGAGGACTGGGACAGCACTTTCCAAAGGCAGGGATAGCTTTTGTTTCACCTGGCACTGGGGGACATTTCTCCAGGGTGAGGTGGACAAGGGCGAGGACAAGTTGGGGTCAGAACTGGGGATTCTTGGGTAGAACAGTTTCCTACTGATGGAGCTGGTTGCTATGCTAACTCTGAACGTGTGTGTGTGTGTTTGGAAGTGTCCCATACGGAAAGGATTCAGATTCTAGATGCCAAGTTTGTCTTTAAACAAACAGATGAATTTAGGGTGTGGGGGGAGAAGTCCAAATAGGAGTGGGAGTTCTAGTAAAACTCTCTGTTTGCTATTCTATTATTCTGGACAACTTTCCAATTACTAACAGTGTGATTACTCTTGCTAAAATACGTGGGTGCACGTGCATTCACAATGGTTTGCAGACTCTGCGAGCCAGGAACTGAGGTTATCCACATTCACATTTTCAAAAGCAAATACATTTCTGATGTGCAAAAAAGAGCCCATAACTGATGTTGCCAACTAACTATGTCTTCATTTGCTTCACTAGTCTTACACATAAAGAATTATCATTACAGAAATTATAAAGATGGGAAATTAGAGGGTTTAGTTTGATTTTTGTTCACTATTTATGATGGCAGTGCCTCCAGTGCTGAATGGGACACCTTTCAGCTTGCTCAGCACATCTCCAATTTATACTTAAAGGCTCAAAACCTGCAGGCCTTTGCAGACATGATTTTATTTATTTATTTTAAATGAAACATGAAAAAATAATCTGATTTCTCTTAGCTCTTTAGAGCAGGGACCATCCTTTTTTTTATATCACACAGGTCCCTATCACAAAGCCATACTTTATACCCATCTACAAGCAGGGGTTTTATACCTTCCCTTCATTAAAAAAACCAAACCAACAGTAACAAAACCTCCAACTAATAAATACTTATTACCTAAGATTTAACCATAACTGGCAATTTGATTAAGGTCACACTTTAAACTACCACAACATATTGGAACTCCAGTACCCCCAGTTTAAAAATATATCGTGCACCCTCCAGTTAGTGCTTAAGAACTGAAGACAACATAGATTTTTAAATTGGGGGTGATGGTAACTCCTTTGAGTCTTGTAAGAACCTCTAGTTTTACAAGCCAAACAAATATTTCCAGTATGCCCACGGTAAGGGTCTCCACTGTTAACTGAATTAAATTTTAACAGGATTTACTTGCCACTACGAATTCTTTAAGAGAAGACAACACTATAGTTAAATCTTAACACAGATTCCTTATGAAAAAGATCATATATGCTATAATATATAACCAAAAAAGAGAAATTAATGAGAAATTAGGATGAGTTTTATTTTGCCTTTCATTCTAAAACTCTCCTTGCAATCCCAGTTTCCTCTCAAAGGAATTGTTTTGCTTTGTCTATCCCACATCAATCACATAACGCCATTTCCATACCTGGATGGAGAAGCCTGGTACATTTTCCAACTATATTTTACTCAGGTCTACAAGTTCAGATGTGTAAGTTTATTTTTTTCATTATTTAGTTAAAAAAAAAAAGAATTCTTCCACAAAAATCAATGTTTGCGCTCTGAAAATGACTATATGGTACTTGGAGACCTGGAGACAGAACTGTGTTTATGAAAAATTTTTCTCTTTTCATTCCGCTGAGCCAATAAAAGCCCTTCTCTCCAGACAAACTTTATCTTCCTTACATCCCTAGAAAGTAGCTTTACAGACACAGCAACACTACCAGAAGGCAGTATTCAGCACTAAGCAAGTAAAATATCGACCTAGAATATATTACGCTTCTTAGTTGTGACACCATCATTAAAGTATTAGTGCCAGAAGGACTTTTTTATCTTGGGCATTAAAAGGAGCAGAACATAAAGAAGCAGAGGAAAAAGAGGAGAAAGAAAAGCTTTGACACACACCTAGCTGATCAGCCAGATGTTTCCCCTTCTCCACGGGAACAATCCTTTCATCCTCCATGTCACATTTGTTTCCGACCAGGATCACCTGTGCATTGTCCCAGGAATAGGTCTTGATTTGAGTGGCCCTACAGTAGATCAAAAAAGGTTGTTACATTCCACCCACTGTGCCAAATTGCAATAGTTTATTAAGTATGAGAACAAGTACCATTAATGATAACATCATCGGCTCAAGGCTGAATGTTGGTTAGAAGACAAATGGCCAAGCTGACACACAAAGCAGGAACACAGACTATGTGATTTATAGCACCATTCTATTTTACTACTCCTTAATGTTGTGTAACAATAACGTTCCTTGTTAAGGCTTTGCAGGTGTTTTTAAAGATCCTGAGATCCAGACAAAAAGCCAGACTGAATAATTTTTGAAGTCTAGAGACAAAACCCCCCATTCTTCTACAGCTTATTCTCCTTCATCTGTTAGCTGTTAATCAATTACACCTCTTAAAAACATTGTCCCTATAGAGAAAGCTATACAATACACCCCCCCCATGCTAGGTTTACAGCTTCTTATAAAACACATCATCATTCTCAGCAGACAAAAAAGATCCTCATTTGCTGCAGAGTTGTAGCCACACCGTAAGAAATTGTGTTTTGAGAGTCAAACTAATGGAAGCATCAAGGCATTTTTGCTTGAACAGGAAAACTGGTTCATGGAGACTGAAAATTGCTTGAGAGAAACGCGAATGTACTGAATTGGGAAGATAAAGATGAAGGTAAGTCCCTGTGAGTTAATATTTGAACGGGTGGGATTAAGTGATGCCCAAGGCAGGAAACAGCAGACGCAGTGACAGACAAATACCAACTTCAATGACGGAGGGACCAAGTGCAGGGGAGCTTAAGCAGGAGCCCTGGGATGAACTTAAAGCCTCTAAAGCTCTATGTGCCTCAGGTGCTGGAACTGGAATGGAGCTCACAGTGGATCCCAGGAGTGATAACCTTACATTTGGCCTTTTGATGGTTTTTCTCTGACAAAAAGATGATTTTTTTTTCTGTTTATCCTGAGAGATCGGTCCTTTCCCACCATCCTTGGTGTCACAGAGCCAGTGGTAGAACAGTATTAGCTTGGTAGCATTCATTTTCATCCATTTTTTCAGACCCAACCTCTTTTTATCTTCACCAAGTCATCTCTATCTTTTAAGACTCCCTCCTTCCCAAAGGTAATTAGGCTGCTCTGCCAGAAGCGATACACTCCTTCCCTCCTCCAGTCCCTAACTTGCCTTCCCACTCTTTGCCCCTTCTCACCACCCCTCCACACAGGACACCACAGTTTCAGGCAAACCTGCTGTTTCTCCAGGAGAGCCAGGAGTCCCCTCAGGTTTTCACGTGTGTTCAGTTTGCTTGAACTCCCTTAACAATAAAGCACTCAATTCCTTCTCTTTTGAATTAGGAGCAGCCTCCAGCTCTGATCCACTAATGATAATTTTTAATTAGTTTGAGTTGCTCAATTGCTTTTTCCATGGAAAGCAGCCAGTCACGTTACTCCCCAGCTATCTATGAAAAAGGGGGTCACCTCGCTGTGCCACTTGCCTTTAAGCAGCAGCCTGACTGGATCGCACTGGAAAACATAAACCCAAAGCAAGCCCACTGCACAAGCCCAGACCCACACTGCAAAACCCCAAAGACTTTATGCAGTGAACCTTCTTACTCTTCCTAGAGTCCTCCTGAAAATGCACTCACTCCAATCCCAATTTTGGCTCCTCCACTCCTGCCCTTTTGAATGCCTCCATGTAGACAAGCCCTGTGAGAGATAATACGTGTCTGTGATGAGTTTATGCGGTGCTCTGGGGTTTCTCACAGAATCACAGAATTGTTATGGTTGGAAAGGACCTCTGAGATCACCAAGTCCAACCATACACAAAAACCACAACCCATTCCCTACAATCTTGGCCAGTAGAGCATGCCCTGAAGTGCCACATCAACTCATTTCTTAAATACCTCCAGGGATGGTGACTCAACCACCTCCCTGGGCAGGCTGTTCCAGTGCCTGACCACCCTCTCAGTAAAGTAATTCTTCCTAATATCCAGTCTAAGCCTCCCCTGCTGCAACTTCAGACCATTTCCTCTGATCCTGTCATTATTCACTAGGGAGAAGAGGCTAACACCCACCTCTCTACAGCCTCCTTTCAGGTAGCTGTAGAGGGCAATGAGGTCTCCCCTCAGCCTCCTCTTCTCCAAACTAGACATGGCCAGTTCCCTCAGTCTCACCTCATGTGACTTGTTTTCTAGACCCCTCACCAGCTTGGTAGCTCTCCTCTGGGCATGCTCCAGCACTTCAATGTCCTTCTTTTAGTGAGGGGCCCAGAACTGAACACAGTGGTTCTGTGTTCACACCCATCGCGGCTCATCACGGAAGGGGATGACCTCAGGAATCAACCAAAAGCCCACAAAGATGAAATCTTCCCAGTCTCACTCCATAAGGAATATAGAGAAAGAAATAAAGTCTCTCCAGCTTAAACTTAAAACATCTCTCTCTGGATTCATTTCAGCCCCTGGCGGGGTTGTGGGGGGAAGACATAGGGACATGCTGCCAAATCTTAGCTATTTAAACAGAATTACTTAGACAACAAAAAAGAAGAAAAAAGCATGAAGAAACTCCCATAGAAAACTCATCTTTCTCCTTGTTTTGTACAAGCCAGTGAAAAACCTCACTGGCAGAACTCTGCTATCTACACTTATCAGGAATAAAAACCAAGCAAACAACAACACAAAAGTGATGACGAACAACATCTAAAAGAAATGCTAATCCCCACACAAAAAAGAAAGCAGCACATTTCCAGAAGCTTTTGGAAAGGTAAATAAATAAATAGAGGCCTGTGCAATTGAGATGTTTCGACAACTATCAGGGCAGTCCAACATACACACTTGGAAAAATGCATTTGTGTGACACGGTAACAATGCTGGGCCTTATTTGTGCCCAATTCCCCAAATTAACGATAAAGCAGGGATCTGATGCTTCATGCTTTGAAGTAAAATAGTTCCAGGTTCACAGGTACATGGATATATCAACAACCTAATTTGGAGATCAGCCTTAAAGATAAATAAAGCTGATGATTTATGAACTCAGCTGTAACTTAAACCTAAGTTAAATTTAACCAATTTTTCCTTTCCTTCTGTGAAATTGTCTAGATTGCCCAAAGCTGAGTTTCCATAACGTTTTCAATTTACTTTACAGTATCAAATGCTGAGTATATTCTAGTTTCAGTACAGTTTCAAATGAGCTATAAAACCACTGATTTCTCTACATGCAAAACTATCAAACTAATGTCAAACAATAACTGTCAAAGGAACCTGCTAAAAGAAAACCCTAGAAACTGAGCTGAAAGCCATGAAAGCTTATTTAACCCTTTCACTCGCCCTACAGGAAAGATGTCTTTATTATGCAAACAAAATAATTAGTTATTTTCAAATGTTAGGTGAAATCCATCTTTGCTTTTGCCCATTAATGCTTTTTCTTGTAAAACAGCCTGACTGTTTTCTTGCCACACTACAGTAAGGAAAATCACCCAGACTTCATCTTTTAAGGCTTCTCATACAATCTGTTATACCCTTCCCAGGGAAGGAGCGAGGGAATGGGTCATGTCCTAGCTATTCCCAGTGCTTTAAGATAATAATCATTAATTGGGGTGATTCATGAGAAGGATGTAAAGGCTGTACTTCATGTTCATATACTACATGGAGAGCTTGTCTAAATACCTGATGAAGAGCCATGATCCTCCTCAGTCAGAAGAAAAAGTGCCTCCACCTGGCTGAGGTGAAGCATTTCTGGAGTTACACAAAACAAACCAGAATCCTCTTTAGGACATCTAGCCATAAGGAAGGGTGCAGTAAAAAGATCACCCAAGGAAGAAATCAGTTGTCAGACTGGAAGAGATATTCTCATTTTCCTTCTGGGCAGGTGAGGCCAACAATCATATGGCAATGAGCCAGCACCCACGGTTGGAGCTCCAGCATGGAGCCAAGCTCCAACATCCCCTCTAAATCTGCCTCCCATGGAGCTTTGTGAATAATAAGGCTGGTGGGCACAACCTGCTGTGGTGGTTTGCCAGCTAGATGGCAAACTCTAGATATAAACTCTAAGATGATGGAGAGGTCTAGAAGCAGGACGACCTCTCTGGTGGAGAGCCAACTGCAGAAAAGCTTCCCACAATTCCAGAGTAATTAGGAAGATGAATGTTGAGATCTATGTGCACACCCCTATGAGCTCAATAGAAGGCAAGAGTTTGTCATGGGAGAGGGCTTACTTGGGGTACTAGATCTCTGGTTCAGCTTTTTGTTCGTGCTTTTGGCTTGTTTCCTGCGGGGACCTCTTCAGTAAGAGGTGGTACAAGAGAAAGTAGTGAGATGGGCCCAGACTCATGCTGACAGCCTGCTTACCCAGCACTTTAAAAAAAACCCCAAATCACTAAACAGCAGCAAGCAGGGCACCAGCAAGGAGTAATGAGCTTAGGACTGGAGAATGTCCTACTGTAAAACCCATAGATGACTATTGTAACTCGACCCATTCCAAGGTTTTCTGACAATTTTAGGACCAAGGAGTTATGTTCAGGTGGGAAGTTCTTACCAGTGAGTACAAATGGACTGGGAGGGACAGCAGCCAAAAGTTAGTGGAAGGGGCATTGCTTCACATTTTATTGCTGATGATTTTTTTTTTTGAAGTATCCTCCTAAGCTTGATTGTATTTGCTTGATGATCACGTGGCAGGTGGCTTACTCATCTTTTTATGCCAGAGAAACACTCAGATTCCATCCACACATGCTGTTTTAGAAACAACTGGGAAGGTTAACAGGTTCCTTACTGGATTTAATTCACACTAAGTGAGTACTGCTCAGTGTCTAAAGGTCAGCCGACCTGTCACACCATGCTGCATTTCTGACAAAATATTCCATGGAACAGTATTCTTTATTTTGTGTAGTTGAAAAACTGAGAAACATGTCACTAGCCAGCTAGGATAGCAGGACACTTAAAAGAGAGAAAGGAGGTATAGGAATAACTGCTGTAATTTCTGGAAACTTGCAGGATGTAAAAAGACCTGGGATGAGCTTGGCTTGTGCATAAGCTTTTGCATATATTCTAGGTGGCTGCCTCATTTAATTTCAGTGAGGGCTGAAGTATGGTCTTAGAACTAGCATGGTTTGTTACAGCCTCACCTACACCTCTGCAAGCCAAGAGGCAACTCATGTATTGGGCCACACACCTTATTTGCAAGGTCAAAAAGCAGCTTGCAACCAAATTTGCCATTTCCTGGGAATCCTGGAGCAACACAACTGAGAGTGACAGCTTCATAGGTGGAGAAGAGGTGATTCAGGCGCTTGGCCTCCCATCAGACCCTCTCACATCCCAAACACTCTGGGTCCAGCCCTCTCACTCTTAGTGAGGTCCTCCCCTCTTAGGCACAGAAGGCAGAGCAGGAAGCATCCTATCCACACAGGATGGATGAGGCAAGACAAGGCTGAGTATCAGGGGAATACTGCTAACTTTGCAGTCTGTGCAGCTTCCCAGTTGCTGCCATTCTCTCACCAGCACCCCAAGAGAAGGACTGCAGGACTGCTAGAGCTCTGCTTTTATTGTTGGGCATGCTGCTGCTGTCCTGCACTTGACCTGAAGAAGGGACTATGCTCTAGATAAAAGCTCTGAGCTAAAGGAGCTCAAGAAGTAGACACCTTAGTTTTCCAGAGAGAGCACAGCTTCTGACTGAGAACCAAATCCAGTGTAGTGTTTATTTGAAGCATAATTGTATCACCCAGCACGGTGGAATAAAACCCCCACCAAATCCTACCTGCTCACTCTGCTAGCAAATGGCAAAAGCTGATATAGAAGCACCAGACAAAATCTTTTGTTTCTATGTCTTGTCCCTTCCAAAAGTAATTTTGCAGACTACAAAAAGAAACCAAAACCACCACCAAACTTCCCTGGGCTGCATCGCCACTAGAGGACTCTGCTGGCACAGCGATGTTGGCTTTGCTACAGTCCTCATCTCCTCTCTTGTGGACCAGCTTGAGAAAGGAAGGAAACGTGTCACTGCTGGCTGATTTTATCTGCCCTGCAGCATCATGTGGGTTCGGAATCTTAAAACCGGTTGGAAGGATTCCTGGCATACAGAGTGAAAATAATCTGATGGTTCACCTCTGACCTTTGGCTGAGAAGGTGCTCTTAGCAGTGATACTCATTCAGCCCCCACGGCACTAGAAGACATGTATTCAAATACCCAAAGCTGACCTTTCCTAATTCTCACTCATGGACCATTGCCTTTTGATGGAGCGGAGGTTACAAAGCAGGACAACAAGAACAAATAACGGGCAGCCTTGGAGGACAGCCAAATTGTGAGAAACAACAAACCACATTGTTGTGGCTTTTGAGTTACAACCTACATTAAGGAATATAGAATAGGTGTTCAACAGAAAGGCATCCTGAGGTGGATGGTAAGAGCCAGTGCTAGAGCCAGCATATGTTCCACGAGAAGGAGGCTCTTCTGGTCCGTTAGGTGAGAAAATGTGAAGTCACCTACATGCCCCTAGGAGGCACGTAGATCATGGCAAATTGCATTGAGATCATTGCAAATCAATCTATCAGATTTGGGAGATTCCATTGCCTTTGCAGGCTGCCCATACCTATCTCAGTTTACAGCAAGAGGGTAACAAGCGGATTGTAGGAAAGGATTGTAAGAAATTTGAGGGGAGCCACAGAGGTATCCTCCTTCTGAGGATAAACACAACCTTTGCCCTCCTTCTCCATGCCTTGTACTTCCTACACAAAGTCTAGTGTCCCTTTGAGAGGATGCCATGGCAGAAGGTGAGCTTCAGCAACAGGGGCCAGCCTTCTGTTCTGTTCCGTGGCCACTACCTCACAGCAGCAGCTCAGATGTTTTCACCCCAGGCTCTGTGCTGGGTCCCTGCTGAGAAACCACCTCCCATCAGCTGCAGGCACTGCCCATGGCCCCAGCAACAACATGCTCTGGCTCTTCTGGGAAGACCTCTACTCTTCCTGCTCCATACCCGTCCTTGTCTGGAAGGCAGCAGAGCAGGAAGTAGGTCTGTGCTAGAGCTCTGCCTCCAAAATCAGTTCAGTGTGGGGTGAGGTGGGACATTTCTTCCTGAGGAAGAAAAAAGGTGGCATGAGCTACAGGGTGGGAACTCCGGGTACAGAATCAAAGAATGGTTTGGGTTGGAAGGGACATTAGAGATCATCTACTTCCAACCCCCTACCATGGGCAGAGGCACCTCCC
Organism: Jacana jacana; assembly: GCA_013400555.1. NCBI lineage: Eukaryota > Metazoa > Chordata > Aves > Charadriiformes > Jacanidae > Jacana > Jacana jacana. The sequence continues at coordinate 113,668 of VZTM01039331.1, read as the reverse complement.
ACTAGAGCAGGTTGCTCAAAGCCCCATCCAGCCTGGCCACTTCCAGGGATGGAGCATCCACAACTTCCCTGGGCAACCTGTTCCAGTGTCTCACCACCCTCACAGGAGAGAATTTCTTTCTAGTATCTAATCTAAATCTCCCCTCTTCTAATTTAAAGCCGTTACCCCTTGTCCTGTCACTCCACTTCCTGACAAAGAGTCCCTCTCCAGCTCTCCTGTAGCTCCCTTCAGATACTGGAAGGCTGCTATAAGGTCTCCCTGCAGACTTCTCTCCAGGCTGAACATCCCCAGCTCTCTCAGCCTGTCCTCACAGGAGGGGTGCTCCAGCCCTCTGATCATCTTCATGGCCCTCTGCTGGACCCATTCCAATAGTTCCATGTCCTTTCTATGTTGAGGACTCCAGTAGGGAAAGGAAAGTGCATGCTGAAAGGGGGGTTGGAGGGGAAGCCGGGAAGGGAAACGAGCCTGGGTACAAGACAACTTTGATACTGCCATGAGGTTTTTAAAGTGACAGACCTGGCACTTTCTTTTTTTTTCACTGTCACTGTAAGCCAAAAGCATTTCCTGGCTTTTTGTCATCAGAAAGTCCAGAAATCTGATGTTTCTGAAGTTGCACTGAATTCAGTGGAGCCAGATGAGCTTGCAATACCTGAGAATCTTTTTCATAGCTACTCTTAGGGCTAAGTTTCCACCCTTCCCATTTAATAGATAACGGCTTCTTCCCCATCCCACCACCCCACACCAAGCTCTGCCCTACAGACTCGTCCCAGTGCCTTCTGTAGTCAGTGGTAACAGTCAGGCCCCTTTGCAAGGGCACACTTCCTTTTTGTCCCACACCTTGCTCTTCCTCCTCTTATTACAACTAATTTAAACTTCACAAGTTTTAAATGGCTACAGTTAGATTTTTAATTATCTCAAGCTGAATACTGTTCCATGTGACTACACTTGTAGGTTCCAGAACCATCATGTTTTACAGCAGTTCAGAAAGATTGAGACTCACTAGATTCCAAATGAGATTTGATTCAAATAGCCACTGTTGAACTGGATTGTTTTAGCAGCATAGCCAGAAACCTTATAAATCCAAATAGTGAATTGTAGAATTAATTTCTTTACAATAAATTATGGCTTTTAAAAGCAAAAATAGTTGTAGTATGCTCCTATATTTGAATTGTAACTTTTTAATTAAAGTGAAGTTGTAGAACTTTTTCTAAGGAGAGTTTAAAAACCAAACTATTCATCCCAGAGTTTAGGTGAAGAGGAAAAAACACGGTGCTGCAAAGCGCTGTGGAAGGCAGGATGTCAACTGTTCTCAACAAACAATTGTGAGGAGAGAATTGGCCAAAACCCAAACAAACCCAACAACAACAATAACATATTTCCTACCAGTCCTGCACTGCATTGAAAGAGTCTTCACTGGTGATATCGTACATGAGGATGAAGCCCATGGCTCCTCGGTAGTAGGCTGTAGTGATGGTCCTGTATCTTTCTTGTCCAGCTGTATCCTGGAACAGAAAGGAATATTTAGGCTTTAAGACTTCAATTCTCAGAAACAGGAATTGTAATTAGGTCCTATATCTAAAATAAGGCAAGCATTTTCTCTTATTATATATTTTAGAATTCTTGTTTGCTCCCACTGAAATGAACTCTACTTAGATTTTAGCATTAATTGGGCCTTTGCATCAACTGTGAGTTACTAAATGCATTTTGACACATGTACTATTAAAAAAATAACCAAAGATGTCAACCCTTTAATTGCTCTTCTCTGCCTCAGCCTCAATGCAGTAATAAAATCTTAGCAGAGTTCACTGAAAGCCAACACTTCAAAGCAGAGGCAACAGAAAACAGTCCAGGACTGTACCAGGCAAAGGACATTTAGTGTTGAATTTCGTGTCATGGTCAGGAAAATCATAGGAAAATGTCCTTGCAATACATGCTGCGGGTGACTTGGTTCTTACCTGAGATTAAACACAATTAAAGACTTGGCACAATGGAAATTATTCTAAAAAGTGTATTTAATATAGAATGTACCAACCACAGTGTCTGAAGTGCACATACTAATTCAAGATTTACTAACCCTTTTCTCTTGGTTCAGCTTAAATTCTCTCTAGAGTGCTGAGGAATACTTTTACCTGCAATTGTCATTTCTATGCTCAGCCTGGCAACACAAAGGTGAAACTCTGGCATGTACAACAGAAGCATTCTGAGACGTCTGACAGCTGGAAAACACATCATCTACCATCTGTTGGATGCCAACAACATTTATTCTACACATTTTGGGTGCCTGCTCTTAAACTGAGGCGTGTTTCTACATCAGATCAGTGGTCCTGCAGCCAATCCATTTACCCTGGACCCACACCCTGAACCAGGGAAGGAAGTCATGTGCAGTCTCATTCAGGAGGTACCTATCATTTGAATGAGCACATTCCATCCATCTGTTGGCAAATGGCAACTCCGTTGAAAGAGCTGCAAGGAGGCATAAGGTCTTATCTTCAAAGCACACATTCAGCGTAAGGTGTTGACTGCTACTTAGTCTTATGGGTCAGCAGTTCTGAAATGAATGGTCCCTTGAGTCCTCTAAAACCCACGCTTGAGAAAGCATTTACTGCTCCTGGTTAAAAATGTGACTTAAAGCTTCTCTTCTCTAGAGAGAGAGACCCTAAAGGACTCATCACTCTAGGGTGATAAGTCACTTATCAGCTAGTTGGAAGAGTGACACAAGGCTGCTCTTGCAGGAGCATAGAGCCAGCTTCTGATCAGACACAGCATATCACCGCAACCCCAGAAATCACACAAGGTGCAGCAGGTGGGAAACGACTCAGCTTTAAAATCCTCCTGGCTATCATTCCCCATAGGTGCAGCTTTGTTTTTGCTGCGTGCAAGAGACAGCGTTGGCCCTTCCAGAACACATGCCAGCCAGTCTCTGAGAGGGGAAAACATCAATGATCACCTGCTGTTCTGCACGAGAATATCACAGAAGCTCTCAGCGGGAGGAGAACGCTTTTAAATAAACTCCCTGCAGCTTGCTTAAAAGGCTCTGCCTCTTGTGCTACCATGAGACTATCCACAGCTGTAACACACGACCAATTTCCCAGTGCAGAGATTATGCAGCAGGAATCTTGCTGTTTCTCCACCCCACTTCTGGAAAGAGAAGGAATTCTTCCCTGAAACTGGTGCATTTATTTCAAGACAAGGTAGTCCATAGGCTGATCGTGGCGAGGCATTGCACACCGACTAAGAAAGAGTCACAGAATCATAGAATATCAGGGATTGGAAGGGACCTTGAAAGATCATCTAGTCCAATCCTCCTGCCAGAGCAGGAACATCTAGAGCAGATCACACAGGTACCAAAATGAGGTTGACAAGCAGCCTGAGCGACCATTTCTTCTCCTGCCATTGATAAATCCATCACAGAGCACTCTCGTGTTCATGGACACTGCATCCATCATAGACATCTAGCTGCCAAACAGTTAAACCAGCTGTGCCAGCTAGATCCTGACTGTATCTCAAGTGGGAAAGGTCTCCGCAGCAATAGCATCCTTCTGTTTCTTCAGAGACGTGGTAGTTGCTTCATTTTAGCCTGATTTCCTACGGCCATGAGGCTTATTAAATCACCTGTCTCCACATGTATACACTCATTATAAAACTCTACTGACTTCTGATCAAATTTGACTGAGGGGAAACACTCTCAAAGGTATGTTCTTGCAAATGGCATGGAAATCGTTGGTGAGGTGGAGAAGAGAGACTTTAGGCATACCTTAGCTGGGGAAAAAAGTGCAGTACCTGTCTTTTTCCACAAAGGATCCACGGGGGAGAGACTCTTCATCCCTCATTAGGAGAAAGACCTAAATCAGTATTAGTAACTTCCAGGATCTTGCAAGCAACAAAAAAGAAACAAATCCATACGCAGTTGAGCTTCTTCAGTTCCCGAGCTCACAGTGTTACTGTTTTACACCTGAATTCCCAGATTCTTCTGCCTCCCCAATCTCATCTTCTATTTTCTGTGTTTAATGAGTGCTCATTTTGATTTAGGGCATGAGGCTGTGACCAGGCAGTAATCAACTGCAAGGCACATTGTCTAGCTACACACAGAATAATTTGGAAAGAAATTAAATTTGATAAAGGTTTGGAGCAGGGAGTTAGTTCTGAGGATGTACATCTAGACCATCCTGGGAAGAGGCCCCAACCGACTCTGAGGGTGGCCTCCAAACCCTGCTCTGGTACCATCCCACTGCCTCGCCTCAATGAGGAACCAGACTGAGCCCATAGAGTTCATCCATGTTAAAGGCAAACTGTGCTATTGCCCAAAAGCTCTGAGATGTAGTAATTCTGGTTTGTTGATTTCGGTATTCTGCCCGGGACCCCGCTGTGAGGGGTGGGTGGGCTGTGACTGCTATGTGAGTGAGAGACAGGAACACAGCTGCAGCAGGTACAGGACCCCAAAAGGGCTATATGCATTTGCTCAGTCATAACCTGCTCTCTGGTTGGCAATGCACTTCCCTCATTAGGAAGGCAATTTGCATATTCATTAGTGCATGCTTAGGGTATCAAAGGCAGAGGGGAAGGCACCTTATATTTCATGGTGTGTAAAGTTTATTCATGACCTTGCCCTGGTAAAATATGGTACAACGCAGAGCTGGGACTCATCTCTATGTCAGTCACTGATGGATTCCTCGCCCTACTTTACTATACAGGTACAGAGCATCTCATCTGCCCTTAAAGGCTTTCACTGCCTTTCTGCAAATCCATTCAGATTTTTTCCTCAGGTTATGTTAGTTTCTTAGACAGCTATAAACTGGCCTGGTTTTCTTGACTTGTACCCTGTTTTAGGCTAGCTTTGGTGAACACCACACCCTCCCCGATATTCAATATAAGTAAAATAAACCAAACTGCAACATCTGAGGCCAGTTTCTTCAGCATTTATAGTAGGTGCCCTTCCACCAGTTTAAAACACCATAAACCTTAGGTGATAGGCTTTTCAGTGGTTTAGGTGCAAAATGTTTATCTAATGAAGGAGCAAATAACAGATGCTGATTGCATCCCACCACCCCTCCCCGAGTTGTTTGCAAGATTTCCAGGTAGACCACAAACTCATTGGAGGACAAGTAGATGAGGAGCAGGCAGGGATCAGCAGAAACCCAGCATAGCTCTAATTAACACTCTAGCCACTGCCTGGGAAGAATAGCATGAGCCCTCAGCATTCAGAAGCCTGTTTGGCTGTCCCCGATGAGGAATCGGAAAGCTTGGTTGTAACCATGCATGGAAGGTCTCTGGGAGGTATATCTACACTACTGTGCTAACAACTCTGTTCTTTTGTAGTTTATATATGCACCAGTCCTTGATACAAACAATTAAAAAACCCCACAAGACCATCAGTTGGTAACTTGAAACAAAAAATTGAAGGTTTTGCATTAATGAGCAATCAAAATTCAGTGTTTATCAGAGGAGAAAAAGACCTAAATGCATTTGTATTATGTGGAGATGCCCTTTATTCAACAAGATCCACCACCTAAACATTCAAGACAGGAGCACAAGCAGCTTTTCTTAAATTTACTTGGCTGTCTCAACAGAAGCAAGGTACTTAGACAGGAAATATATTTGAGTTTTTAAATCACGACAGATGCTCTTTGCTGCAGGTCTGAAAAATCAGACTCTCTGATTCCAAACCATCATTCTTCTGGTGAAGATTTCCAGCCACAAGTTCTTTGTTCCAAATAAAATGTCACTGAAACTTCTCCTCTATACCCGGCTTAATCCCCTCAGCACCATGACTGTTCTAGCAGTGCATGTGACAAACACCCACTAAAGAAATAAGCCTTTCAAGTTTTGTTTTTTTTTTTTTAAGGATTAGGGTTTGATTCTGTTGGGATTTTTTCTTGGGTTGTTTTTTTTCTTCTTTTCTTTAAAAAAAAAGAATAATATGTAAGAATAAGAGTCACCTGTTGCCCAGCTGGTTGGCAATAATTACAAGATGCAGGTACTTAACACCATCCTTGCTTGGGCTGCTCAGAGTCAGAGCAGAGGCTACATCAACCCCAATAACCACCACTGACCACAATTTTGGGGCTTCAATAAGCTGTGGTGGAAGAGAGATCTCTTCTTCCCCGCTGTTCAGCGTGACATCATTTCACACCTTGTTTGGAGGTTGGTCAGCCTTGGAAACGGGATAATCGACTTCATGGCCCCGTGGTTTTAGGGGCAGCACGTTGTGAGACATCGAAGTGTCAGGGAACATCTGATCCCCACAAACACAGCTCAGTTCTCAGCAAGACTGGCCACCTCAGCACCTCTTCTCTACAAGACAGATAACCTGAATAAGCGAGGAATAAAGGCACATCCTGAAGGCAGAGGTCTGTTTCACAGAATCACAGAATCTCAGGGATTGGAAGGGACCTTGAAAGCTCACCCAGTCCAATCCCCCTGTCGGAGCAGGAACACCTAGAGCAG
>VZTM01039331.1:88360-107179 GCA_013400555.1 Jacana jacana | reverse complement strand
ACAATATTCCAGATGGGGTCTCACAAGGGTAGAGTAGAGGGGGAGGAGAACCTCTCTCGACCTACTAACCACCCCCCTTCTAATACACCCCAGGATGCCATTGGCCTTCTTGGCCATGAGGGCACAGTGCTGGCTCATGGTCATCCTGCTGTCCACCAGGATCCCCAGCTCCCTTTCCCCTACGCTGCTCTCTAACAGGTCATTTCTCAACCTATACTGGTACCTGGGGTTGTTCTTGCCCAGATGCCAGACTCTACACTTGTCCTTGTTCTATTCCATTAAATTTCTCCCCGCCCAACTCTCCAGCCTGTCCAGGTCCTGCTGAATGGCAGCACGGCCTTCTGGCGTGTCAGCCACTCCTCCCAGTTTGGTGTCATCAGCAAACTAGCTGTTTGTCCTGTTCCAGGCTGAACTGGGGCTCAGTAATGCTGGAGCCCTTCACTTTCCCTTCGATTGGGGCTCCTGGATGTTACATTAACACACATATATTTCCTTTGCAAAAGTGGGGTTTTGTGTGGAAGCCACCAAGAGTCAGCTAAACAAAAGTCACTTTGAGAAAGAGGAAGGGAGGGGAGTGAAAAAAGCCAACCATGAACTGCAAGGGTGAGTGAAAAGAGTGACCTTGGTCAGCCTGGTATGTGCCATTAATAAGAGAATGCTAATGTTGAGCTGACTGTTCCTGCTGGCAGTTAGAAATAGGAACAAACAGGCGAGCAAGATGAGTCACTGGTTAAGACACGGGCAAGACGTGATGTCATGAAAAGCCTGTGAAGTTTCAATTGCTGCCAGGAGCAAAATAACACCTGGTTCCTTCCGAGCTCAGCTCTGATTAAAACGCCCCAGTTCAACAGATTGTATTAAGCATGGGCTTGTGTTTTTTTCCTCTCTTGTCATTGAGTGCTCCCATTGCCCAAGAGTCACTGGAACCTACTCAACACACTTAAATACCTTGAGAGACAGTTTCATTTGAGCAATATTAGCCATATGCAGCAAACCTTTTCTGTTGTGCAAAAAAACCAACCCATCAAACCAAAACACCCTGGGTTTTTTGTTACAAGGCTGTATCCTTGCACAGGGATTTTTAAACATTTCCCTGCTATGGCTATCTTCACTTGAGCTCTTTGGAGGTAGTAAAACCAGAAGCCTTGTATAATTTCAGTACCACCAGTTGCAGAAGCTTCACTTTTGTCATCCTGTCGGGCTTACCCCATACAGAAGCTCCTACCACCCTGTTTTCTCAAACATTCCCACACCTCGGAGACTGAAGTTTTACAAAAAGAGACTTTTAATATATGCACATCCTACAAGAGCTCACCAATATCTGGTCAGTCACCAGAGGCCTCAGTCTTCCCCAACACACACTTTAAAAATTGTCCTCTGTACCTCAGTGGCTGACTGTCCCTCCAGGTAAGGCACTGCACTTACTTTGCTTTTTAAAGTACTTTTGTAACCCAAGCTGGTGGATAAGGAGAAAAGGTTAGTGTTGGTTGACCTCATCCACCATTAAAACATTTCTGGTGGTTGGGAAGTCCCAGTTCTTTAACTTTGCTCAGAAACTCCACACCATTTAAGATGAAAACTGAATCACTGAAAATGCAATGGGGTGTATTTGCTCAGCAGAATGCAATTTCCAAACGGGATTCAGGCCAAGGTACTATGATTAACACTGGTGCTCATGACCTAGTAAGATGTTAAAAAAATTAGAATCATAGAATCATAGAATCATTNNCAGCTTCATTGCCCTCCTCTGCACTCACTCCAGGACCTCGATATCTCTCTTGTGTTGAGGTGCCCAGAACTGGACACAATACTCAAGGTGTGGCCTCACCAGTGCTGAGTACAGGGGGACAATCACCTCCCTACTTCTGCTGGTCACACTATTCTTTATGCAAGCCAGGATGAATTATTTCCATTTTTCCCAGTGCCTTGATATAGTAGTGAAGATCAGCAGCAGTTGCCCTTGATCTCCCAAACGGTAAGGAGGATTGAAATAGGGCTGCTTGCTTCTGAACATTATCTGCTCCTCTCTTCTTTCTGTAGGTTGAGTTTCTCTGTTATAGGGCATTTAAAAGACAGTGAGATTTTAAATGAGACATTTAAAAGAAAGAGAGATTTCTCAAAAGAGAAATCACATGAAGAGGTATGCACAAAGATTGAATTCGTTGTGCACGTTTCTGAAGTCTTACAGAATTGAAGAGGCCCATTTTTCATGACTAAGAATTAATATGAACATCGGTCTGATATTTTTTGATTCTTCCTGATCCAGTTACCTTGATAGAAAAGATTAAGACATGACAGTAATAAAAGTACACAGCATCCACACCACACAGCAACTTCCAGCTTCCACTTCTTTAGCTGCAAATAAACAGAAGGTAACAAAGTTCAGAGGTGCAGTGCATTTGAAAGCCCATCCTCTGTGGGCAAGGGATGAAAACATCACTGCCAGGATAAAAAGACCCCACATTTAAGTAAATATTAAGAGTGAGATCCTAGAATAAGCAGCTTTTTAAGGCACTAAATGCATTTTCATATAAGAATGTTTTGCCAGTTCTGTGAGATCTTTTTAGTGGTCCCACATATACCCTTTAAACCTGTTAATCAACCACTGTAAGAACAGCTGTACCACGCACAGATGTCTGAGCAACTTTCGCCACTCCAAGCATTATTAATTAGCCAGGGTTGTTGGGAAGCAGATAAACTAATCGCAGGCAAGAGTGCTTCAGCAGCAGCACCAGGCGACTGCGAATGAGCCAGCGTGGACATCCTCAACAGCCCCGCCGGGCAGCGCACGGACCCGCTGCAGTCCAGCTACCGCCCACCGAGGCAGAAAGGGAAATCTCAATACATTATGTAGCAGCTGCCAAAAGAACAACTGCAAAAATCCTCGAGGAGGAAGTTAAAAAGACCGGCGGCACAAATCTGTCTCAATTCAGTCGCCTCCTTCTTTGATCTGGAAAGGAACAAGGAGAGGTGAAGGGAATTAGCGCGATGGTGCTATCGGCCTGCCTCCCCCTCAAACGCACGCAAGCGAAACAGAGCAAAGACCAGCTCCCAGAGCAGCAGAACAAGACCCAGACTTCCTGGAGCCTATTTCTAGGTGATCAAATGTCATGGTAACCAGCCAGAGAGAAGAGAGAGGCGGGCAGCCAGAGGGGGCTGCTCGGGGGCTACGCAAGGCTGGGCAGATGCCGTCCAGCCCCAGTACCCCCCCAGCAGCATCCCAGTGGTACCCAGTCCCGGCCACAGCCACAGAGCTCTTGGCAAGGCCTTCAGGTAACTCATTCACAAAGCAAATATTGATGTCCAAAGGTGTTTACGAAGCTCAATGACTTTACACCCGGGAGACCTGTTAGCACCCTGAATTGTCAGAAAACTTAGCACTCTGCTGTGAGCATCACTCCTAGGGCTTGTTCTTAGCAAGGGAAGATTTCAGCTTATTTAGTAGTGGATTAAAGCTAAATTTAGGCCTCATGCTTCCCAAGAACCCCCTAGAGATATTATGTCAAGAGGGTCAATTCTAAGACAAGCCGCTCAGAAATTCTGGGAAGGTGTTTATGATGTTTCTAAGGTTAAAATATGAAATCAAATTACAACCAGGAGGCAAGAACATGTGCTTAAATTGAAAGGCTGCAGCAAGAAAAAAAAAAAGAAGATAACCAAACACAGTTTACATTAAGAATCACATCCCACTTAAAAAAAATAATAATTCTTTTAAGGTCTTTAAAATCTTCGCATGCAATTTTTCAAGATTTGGTGGAAATCAAGAGTTGATCAGGCAATTTCCAACTTATTCCCTCCCAAATTAGGAATAAAGCCCCACTGCTGATTCCAGGTGAGCATTAAACAAAAATTAAAAAAAAAGACACTTAAGCTTCTAGCACTCGAGAGGGTAGAATGAAAGTTTCAAGACAACAAAACCCAAGAACAATCTGAAGCTCATACATCAGAAAGTAAGTAAAAAAAGGAACAGAAATAGGTAGGTATCTCACGTCATTCGAGTTTGAAATACAGTTTCCAAAGGTTGGAATTAGCAATAACAGATTCATTTCTCATAAGTTTATCTCTGAGAGAAATGTGCACATACTTGGAAAAGCAATGCAATAAATAAACCTGGTACAGCTCTTCACTGGTGACATGAAGAGGTTTTTGTTTAAGTTCACAAAAATGTAAAAAAACAATCAAATGGGATTCAAAACTTTCAAGTAAACCCACATCTCTGCTGAGAATAGAAAGGAAGACTTTCAGCTAAAGGACAGCTATTTTGGAGTAGTCGTAAGCGTCTTAAAATAGAGGCTTGGAATTCAAGTTCTTCATCAACCACAACAGTACACGCAGGAGGATGCTCAGTAACAGCACAAGACAAAGGAAGTAATCTGCTACCAGCTACCATAATATTTTCTATTATCACAACCCAGTCCAGATGTTAAACTAGACATTTCATTGTGCAGCAGGTGCAGATGGCTCTCCTGCACTCCCGAGGCAGTTCAGCAAGCAGCTGTGAGGTGCCTTTGGGGCTGTCATGTGGGTACAGTGCCTGTGGGTCTCACGGCATGAGGTCCTTTTGCGTGCTATTTGACGTTCACCCACCTTTATGGAGACACTGACTCCCTCCTTTCCAATGGGGAAGGGGGCCACGAGCAAATAGTTCTTGACACACAGGTGACATGCTTTGCTGTTTGAAATTTTCACTGTGTACTCATCACCTCATCACCACGACACTTCCCTGCTCCATCTAGGCCATGCACTGCTTCCTAGCCTTTGGCCAGTGGACACACGAAGGGCCCAAGTGGCTCAGATCTTACTGATAAAAAGCACATCTTCACATTCACCTTTTTAGAAAGACAGGGGAAAACCAACACAGATTTCCCAGCTGAAGAAAACATGCTATTGGCATAATAAAAAAGGAAGGACATATGACTAATTCATCTGATGTTCAATCAGTCTTTCAACCCAGTTCCAGTCCTTGCCCAGACAGTCCCTCTGTATCAAGAACTGCTTCTCTAAGATGAAAAGGGGCTACAATCAGATCTTCCCTACCACCATTACCTACTTGAGATGTCCCAAGGTCTTCCTTCATCAGCTGTTTAGAAAACTTTTGGCAGCTCTTCTTGGCAGGAATCACTTTGCATTTCTTCTAAATTAAAGGCACTGCATCTAAGCTCAGTTTAGGAGCAAGCCAAGCCCAAATCCATTCTTCTAGTCCCTTTTTCAAGGATAAACAGTTTTGCCACAGATTCCAGCAAACAGAGGAAAGGAAGCCCTCTCTAAAGGAAAAAAAAACCAACCCAAACAAACAAATAAAACAAACAAACAAAAAAAATCTTTGAAGACCTAGCTCATGGAAAAAGATCCCAAGAAGCCAGAATACATTTCAAACAGATTTAGCAAGCAGACCACAGCTGTGTCTGTCACAGCATGTTCTGCAGCAGGTCCACAACCCTGACACTAATGAGAAAATCACGTCAGCACTTCAGATGATCAGGATTTCAGTGAGAAATCCTGGCCTAAATTGAGGCTGGACAGACACTGCTGGGCTCACTCTACATTGCTTTGGAGCATAATCAGCTGGAAAATGAGCACTAATGGATGTTCACACCAGCGCAAATCTTGTACGGTTGAAGTCAGCCAATAAAAAATGAATATTGACAAGAAAAATGCTGGTGGAGAACTCTATCTTACTCCTAATGATTTATTATGCCACGTGAGGCATAAAAGGGACAGGCTATTTCAAACCCAACTTGCTGCTAGGCTAATGTGTGCATACGTACACAAGTGGTAAGGGTCAAAGAATTCTCATCCTAGCAAGAAAAATGTTAGCTACAGAGAAGGTTTTACTACAGCAGCATTGTTTATGCTTTTTACAGGGTTTGAGGGAGCTTCTACTGAAGGCAACAGAATTACTTTTATCGGGGGCAGAACTGTGCAGCAGAGTAGACTGTGCTACAGGGGCTGCTGGTGTCCCTGATGGTGCAACTTACCTGCTCTTCTGATGGAGAGCAGCTCTTCTGCTGCTTCCTCCAAGTTCAGCTCTCCCCTGCCATTCCCACCAGTGGGGACCTTTGTCAGGGTTTCAAGCACAGTCTGTACTCACCAGGACCACTGGGTTCAGCCCAGATCTGGGGAGACACCCTGGGGTGACTGAACATTGATATAAAATAAGCCCTGAAGCACTGTGAGGTCTTGCCTGCATCCAATGACTTCAGTGAAGAATCTTGCATACTTTCTCCCATGAAACTAAGTTTCTAGATACGAGGAAAAGATACAGCATTTCCCTTGTGTGTTTCTTAAAGCACATAGCAGACATCAGCACCAGGAAAGAAAGCTGTAAAAAGAGCTGTGGATGGCAACTCCAGACCACCGTATTTAAAGCAAATGAAAATCCCACATGCAACAGGAACAGCATGAGATCACATTTGTACAGAACACTGAACGTGTATGATGCTGTAAAGATCAACAAAAGTATGGAGGCATCATTCTTCATTATGTTCTATCAATTTTACACTAATATAGCTTAATATAAAATAGGGAAAACTGCACAGCATCGCTCCAAGCAGGTGAAGGTCTATCAACAAATCTGTAACCGAAGCAATCATAGGATCAGGCACAAAGCAAACACGTTCATGCATAAGCATTACGCTGCTCTCCCAAATCACCCAGACTGTCTGCCAGCAGAAAACTGACAGCAGACTCTCTGGATCATCAGCTCAGCTCAGCAAAGGGCAATTCTACACTCCATTACCATCGTGACACACTTCCCAGCTTAGGAGTGAATCTGTCCTGTTACACTGGGGAAAACACGCATTGAAATATTTATCAAATGAAACCAGCTTCCTCAGCGAGAATGGACCTCTGGGCAGACTGAGCTCCTCTGCCTTCACATGGAGCTTTGTGATTTGGCTGGAGAAGGTGCAACAAGTTGATATTTTGAGGAATACATGCTATTTATTATGATAGAGAAAAACAAACAAACAAAAAGGCTCGTTCTTGGTCCCATTCCAGGCCAAATCAGTCCCCCCTGACCAAAAAGGGTGCAAAAACAAAGTCTGGAGCAAAGCAGAAGGTGTAAGTGAGCAGTATTACATCTGCCAATGAGCTAAAGACATTTTAACACTCAGGGGACATGACTTCAGCAACAGGCTAACTGCTCCAAAACCCTATGAAACTACATTTAAATGAACCACGCTTCCTGCCCACCCCTATTTTGCCTTACTGCACTGTCAAAAAAGTTATAACTCCTCCCAATTTTGGAGGCTCTAGAGCAGCAGGGGAAGCTTTGTTGTTGGTTGCCTGGACCTGACCCTAGTGCTTTATATCAAGATTCAGACAGTGACAGTATCTGGCCTTTCTGCAGAATGGAATGATTTCTGGTCTTGCAGGAAAGAGATAATTAGTTTCTGTTTCACTGGTACACTCATGCTGCAATCACCAGACTCAGAAGAACAGAGTCCAGAGAACAAAATGTATCCCCATTTTAAGCATTAATAACATTAATATAAAGAACTGAAAGGGAAAAAAAGAAAAGCCAGCTTCTGTCCTCACATGGCACCCAGGTCTTCTTTCTCCATCCAATGTACCAAAATACAAGCCATTTTCCTGCATCAAAGGTTTTCTCTTCATCTTCGGAGTCAGCTGAAAAATTGTGAAAGCCACAACAATGTCCAGATCTCTTTGCTTAGATGCCTCCTTTTGCTAGTTCTTAATATGAAGCCTGAAGAGAAACCAGAGGACTTCATGGCTGTCCCACCAGCACTCAGGGCACCATGACAAAGCACGTGCGTTCTGCCTTATGAACTGAGAGTTCCCAGACACCCTTTGTGGCAGACCACACGATGGCATCAGAACTCATCTCCTGCCAACCCTTGGGGCTGAGAAAAGGGAATCCTAACATCTAATCCTCAATGAAGAGTCTTTTGCCACAGCTGAGCAGTATTTTGTGCCAGCCTTCCTGATGCTTAGTGACTAAAACTTTCCTAGCCCCTAGTTATCCTCATCAAGTGGGGCATAGATAAATCTGCTGTGAAGTTTCCTCCACAGTACACACTCTTCCTGGAGTCAAACAGTCAGACAATAAGATAAACACTCTGTTCTAATCTCAAAGTGTCCTTCCACACCACTAATGATACTATATCAAGCCAGCCCTGCATTCATTAGGACAGTTATATCAACAGACAGCAAATGTTATATAAAATCTCTTCCATAAGAACGAGTAACATTCTGGCATGTGTTTACCTCCTTTTAATTAATGAGCTGACTCCTTGCAGTCTCTCTGGTGAAATAAGATGTAAAACACAAACGACCTCCACATATTCCCTATCTCTCAAAGCACCTCATTGACAAGAGCTTTTGGAACAACCTCTCATCCACACTTGCCTCCACGCCACGTCCGTTGCTCTGCCCCTTCGAAAAAGGAAGGGGCTGCATTTTGTGCAGAAAGAAGAGAAACAGCGGGTATTAAAGGTGACAAAGTCGGATGTCACTTCTAGGGGTCTGGCCAAGCTCGGCACCCGCAGAGATGCAGAGAAATGTGGTAAAGCTCAGGACATTCCAAGTCAAAGTGGCATTTTTGCCATTGCATTTTGACAGCTTGTGACAGAGCCTGAATGTCAAACAATTTCATAGCATGGTAATGCAGATTAGTGCACAGACTGCGCTCCAGACTTATAACCACGCTCTGGAGAAGCAGAGCTGTCACCACCTCTACATCCACACAGTTACTGAAAAGCCATTTCTCAAAAACTATCCTCAGATTTCAGGAGCAAATGATGGAAATAAAATTAATTAAATTATCTAATGAAAACAGAAACTCAATTACAAGCTTCACATTGTGTCTAAATTAGACTGTGCTTAGGTCAGAGTTCTCAGGTATCAATAGGATTGTTGAAACAAGGAAAACGAACAAGTGAAGGGGAAAAAAACCCCAATGCTCATAATTAGCATCTTTGTTTTATTAACACTATCGCAGAGCTTCAATTGCTGTATATAGCATCAGAGAGTTTTCAAACACACCATTATAATAAAAGGGAAAACAAGAAATTCAGAGAGAATGTGCTATATTAACTTGATATTGCCATGGTAAACAGCTCTACAATCTTGTAAGAAAGATTAAAAAGATCACAAGTTGCCATGGTACCATTGTTCCTTCCAGCTTCATGTTTTCAACACAAAATTGAAAACTTTAAAGGCAACATGGAGCTGTACTTTCTCCACTGCAAACTCATTCATCCTTTTCTGTGGGAAGCTGCAATAACCAGCACAGGATTTTTTTCAGAATTTCTTTGTTCACAGAAGCCACCAGCTTGTTATTCATAATTCATTATAGTTCCCACAATTATGAAGTGAAATAATTTCTGGAGGCAGTTTTCCACTGTGACTTCAGACAAAGCATCTGAACCAGATTTTGCTCTCGGGTACGCTGCTGTAGAAGCCGGAGTTCTCTGGGTTTGTGTGATCTCAGCCGAGATTAGCAGCTGATGTCCTGCTCATTCACTTGCTTAACAGTGACAAAAAACTGCCAATTACAAAGCACGCTCCTGTCACTCCAGATGGACAACCCCAGAGGGGCAGCTCCAGAAACAGGAAGAGAAAAAGCATGTCGCACGGTATTAAAGCAAGGGAGACAAGGGCACATCACCGGGACCTTTTAGGAGTTCTGCTGACTCTTTGTGAGGACACTTCTCTCTTCATTGTCCTTTTACCAGCAAATTTTTTTCTTCCCAATGATACAGTCACCTTCCTGCCTCTATTGATTACATCTGACCACTGCCAGTGCCCTAGACCTAACTGTATCCCAAGTTGTCCTTAAAGAGAAGAACCTGGATTTGTGAGAGACACAAATATCTATAGACAAAGTTATGACAAAGCCACCTCCAGGACTACCTTGTGCACTTCCTAAAGCAAAATCGAGAATCCACTTTCCAGGAATCATGAGTTAAAAGAAAAAGAAACGAAAGAAAGAGAAAAAAGGAGCCTGGAGGTAGCTATTTGTTTTTATAATGGAGTACAGATTGGTTTTGCCACAGAGAAATGTTAGGTTTCCCAGGTTCACATTAAGAGTGTATTTCATTTGCCACTACTGCCTGTACGAACACAGGTGTTAACTGACAGGCTGTACTTCCCAAACAGCACACACAAACTGCCTCGCAGACACATCAAGGCTGGCATCTGCCACATCTAGGAGGAGGTGCCACCTTGCTGCTCAACAGGAGCAGATTAAGTATCAGCAAACCTCTTCCCAATCTTAGCAACTGTGCTCATGTCACACGAATGACTCCTGCACAGCACACAGCGAAAGCAGGACGGTCAGGTTGTGTCACTCTGTGCCCAAGGGGAACACCACGCTTGGCTACCGAACAACCCTTCATACGTCAGCAGGACTGTCTCCTTCACAAGAGCACCAGCTCCTCCTCTCGACACATCACATTTTTTTAGCTCCAGAGTCATCAAAGAAACCTCACTGGCACTGGTTGCCAAGGGCACACTAAGCCCTGCTTTCACCTTGGAGCTGCCCTGGGAGAAAGTCATTGCAGCTCTGCCATCTGTGAACACTCACCAGCTTCCTTCACCTGTGAGTTCCTTCTCCACGTGGGACAGTTTCCTGCCCAAGTGCAAAGCTTGACCCCGTCATGGGACCTTGTGGGGACAAAAGAAGCAGAGTTCTCCTCCTCCTCCGACTCTTGTCTACTTAAATAAATGTTATTTGCATGGCTCACCTTGGTAGCACAGACAGTGGGATTACTCAAGTGCTGGAGCAAACGCATCACACAAAGGTAGCTGTAAAACATCCCACTCCTTCTTCTCCTCTGGCAGCAGCTGTGTCTACTGTGATTATTTGTGTAAGTCACTCAGATCAGTTACTATCAGTGACTATATGGTGGATTAGCACTTAATGTTGTTATAGCCACCTCCTTGATGAAGTAAGTATTTTTGGCTAGGTGGAAAGCACCTTAGGGCCTAGACATCAGCCAAGTCTCCCAACCAGGGGAGCAGGTGACTTGCTATGACACAGCTTAATTCACTGGCCATTCAGAAAGATTTTTAATTTTTTATTACCATATTCTTACGGGTAAGAACAGTGGAGCTGGTGGCTCAAACTTGTATACTAAGAGTGAGGCATGTTTATTAAACATTTGCAGGATCACAATATAGGTAAGTTGGCACAACTTTTGGGGACCATAGGAGGAGTAGTCACATAAAGGAAGGAGTTATGACTTTTAATTTACTTTACAAAGAGGAGCACTTCATACCTTGGCTGATTTATACCCACACAATACAACAGGAAGGCTTCCTACCTATCACTGAATACTCACAAGAAAAAAGTTTTTAGCCCCAGGTTGAGATGTTGCATCCAACAATCTTATTTCTCCCAAAATCCTCCACTATGATATTACGCTTTTTCTCCCTAACCATCATGTACACAAAAGGCTAAACCAAACAGGCTCCAGAAAATGAAAAACTAAAGGACCAATTTCAAAGGCTTGTCCGAGTTGGATGCCTAGAGCTCATACACCACTAGCAGGAGTTCAGTAGCGCATTTGAACAACCTTCTTCTGAAACTTTTTAGATACAAGAAGTTATTTGGGCACTTTATCCAGGGAACGTGACCTCTTGACCCACAGGCAGAAATTTTGCTGAAAAATGGCACTGAGGGACCCTCTTCCACCCCAAAGTGTGGTAGATGGAGGCTGCTGGAGGTTTCCACACACCTCAGCGTGTGGGTTCAAAGCTGCAAGACCCAAAACTTTGTACTACTGCCAGGTTAGCAGGGTTTTGGTTTGGTGGGTTTTGGTTTTTAGGGTTTTTTTGGGGGGGGGGATGATGTTGTGTGTTTTTTTGTTCGTGGGTTTTGCAGGTTTGGGGATATTTTGGTGGTTGTTGTTGCCATTGGGTGGGTTTGGGTTTTTTTTATATTGCAAATTTTGTGAGGCAAAGAAATATATTTATCCCAGCCAGCCATATTCAATGTCTTAATTTGTATTGACATAAGAATGTGTTGTAAAGCTGCAAGCAGAATAATGTATCTTCTCCTGTTTGTGAAGGAGTAACCACTGAGAAAAATTTCAAAGTAGTCCAACACATTTTTTCTGTACTTTCCATGCATGTCATACAAACATTATCTATCAGCTGCACTAGAAACTGAAGCAGTCTTTTAAACATGATGGATTGTTTCTCATTAGCATATCCTCCTGTCAGTAATCAAAATCAATCAACCTAAATCAAATTACTTCTCCATGTGTTCACTTAAAATGTACACCATATGCTGGCCGAAATGCATACCAAAGCAAGACTCTGCTGCTGTGGAAGGCTTCTTTCTGCAGCTACATCGAACTGCAACGTTTGTCAATTTCCTTTAAAATACTAAAAAAATATATCTTTGTGTAACAATTTTCAACCAGCCTTATGTAGCTCCAAAGGATCAATTAACTGACTTGTTAAAATTGGCCATTAGTGACTCATCACAATACGTGCTGTCTCTGTTGGGTCCAATCTGGGGGGTTAAGGGCAGGAGTTCACTCTCCGATCAAATGGGACCTCTGAGAAATCACAATTCCCAAGGCCTATCTGCAGCCTCAGCTCCAGTAGCATTTGCAAGATTTATACGATGGTATTTAGAGTCATCAGTTACTCTACCTTGTTAAACATCTGGCTGCTGTCAAATTTTCAAGGTACACCGAGCTGGAACGCACCTGCTTACAATACCGACAACTTAACGTCATTTGTATTACAGGAGCTCTCAGGGCCCTTCATTGTGAAGCCACTGCAGAAAGGTAGCTCAGACTGGCCAAGCAGCACCTCTTCCAGCCCATGCTGGAGGAGTATCTGATCTGGAGGACCAACAGGGAGCACTCATAGTTACAGGGCTGCAGGAACCACCACCACCATCAGCACTACAATTGCCTTCTCCCTCCTAGATAGATCGTCTCTCTTGCCTTCATAGAAGTCACTGGGCAGTTCTTTGCAGATCCATGTTTGGTTTTATCCCACAATTTAGCTGCAGAATAGAATCAAGTGTATGCTGACACACCACCAGTGTGAACTGGGTGGTCAGGAGACCTTATTTAATGCTTATAAGTATCTGAAGGGTGGGTTGAAGGAGGATGGAGCTGGACTCCTTTCAGTGGTTCCCAGTGACAGGACAAGGGGCAATGGGCACAAGCTGGAGCACAGGGAGTTCCATTCAAATATGAGAAACTTCTTTACAGTGACAGAGCCCTGGCAGGGGCTGCCCAGGGAGGGTGTGGAGTCCCCTTCTCTGGAGACCTTCAAGCCCCACCTGGATGCAGCCCTGAGTGATGTGCTCTGGGCAACCCTGCTTTAGCAGCGGAGTTGGACTAGATGATCTCTAAAGGCCCCTTCCAAGTCTGACAATTCCATGAACACACATCCTGAGGGACCAGGCGAGAGCCAAGCCACCCCATAGTCCCACTCAGTCTTTAGCCTCTCTTCTGCAATTGCTAACAAAGCCAGCTGGTAATAGACTGTCTGAAGTTGGCTGGGAAGTGGACATATTACCTGTTTTTATATTAAATCCATTCCAGTTATTTTAATGGCCCTGTTCTAACAATTTCAGACAGCAAGAAACCCACACTTGCCTCTCCAGCCTCCTTACCAAAAGCCTCCCTTCATGCTCGATGAGACGACTTGTTTTTCTCTCAACCGATCACTGTCATTTGCCTAACTAAATGTGTCAAGCAAACAGTATTATAAGAGATTCATAAATGCTAAACCTCTAAGAGGCTTAGGAATGAGAAACATAATCGAGTGTCACTGCTGGAGGCAGAATAGTTGTTTAGGAATTCTGATAAGCACTGAACCAGCAGATATACATTTTTATGCTAGCTAACCAGAAAGGGGCAGCTTCAGAGAACAGAAATGCTTGTCCGCCTCTGTGCTCATTCACCACGGGGCACAGAAATTGCCACAACATCTCAGACCAGCAGCTGAAGTGTCTCAGCATCTGGTCCTGAACAGTACAAGCTTCTGATCCGAACAGCTATCAGAAGTGGATGTTAGTCTTCCTAACTTAGAAGCCAATCATCAATAAACCAGTTAGTGGTGGATCTCCTTTCCAATACTACTTTCATGTACAACCAAAACCTCTCCTCTTCCTTTGCCTGTACAACCAAACATGCAGAATCAGACAAATTCCACAGACTCTTTTTATCACATAATGCCCTCAATCTAAAACTTTTTCTTAACCCTATAGGTGCAATTTAAAGGACCTCACCCCTCGCAGGTCCCTCCCTCCCTGGTAAAACTGTATACTGTGACTACAAGGTGCTCCCTAACCATTCTTGGTCCTAAGCATTAGAAAGTCCCTATCACACCTACCTTGTATTCTGCTGGCTGATAAATTTTCAGTCACACTGTCTGTCATCACTGCCTGCTTCTCCCTTTCAGTGGTGACTAAGGAGTTATGGCAGAAGGATTGGCTGTAAATTGATGTGGCTTAGTCCCCCTCCCAGAAAGAGCCTGCAGCTAGAGACTGAGCCCTGGGATGGGCTCACCCCAATGGCCCCCAGAGCTGGCAGCAGCTCCTGGGGCTGCTCTTCTTCAGTATTTCTATTTACACCTGTGCACAAGCTTCCAGAGCCAGAACCTCTTCCCTTGGGCTCTTCTCAGCTTCAAAGCAAAAGTACATTTAGCACGGAGTATCCAGCTAGACAGCCCCTCTTCATTACTGTCCTGTTGGGCTCCAACTGGCTGCCTGCAGGTAAATCCAGCTTCTATTTAATCCCTAAATGTGCAGCAATATTACTTGTTTATTTTCACACTGGCCTTGACCACAATATTTCACGCACAGGTACATGCTGTGCCACCAACCTGTAAACTGACTTCCCAGGGAAATCTGCTGAAAGGGCTTCTCTGCAGCATCAGAGAGGCACCCGAGCACAGGAACAGATAACCCGATGGAGGCATTCACTTTGCTGTCCCCATTTAGTTACCCAGCAATCACATTACCTCGCTCCTTCAATACCTCTGGGCTCGCTTCAATTCACTTTGGTCTCTCTGAGCTCGACAGCATTCTGTCTGCTGCTGTAAGATGCTCACCAAATGAGAGTGTGATTTTACAGAGGGCCAAACATCTTCACCTCCTGTTTCACCAGTGGAAACATACCTTCAGTCAAAACCCATCCAGGCTCAGAGCGATCACTGCAGCACTATCAATAACAATCAGATGCAGGCTTCCAGTGAACTATCCGAATCAAACAGCCTACTTTGAACTGCTGTATTTCTTAAAGCCAAAACATGCCTACACATAAAAGTGTCCTGCACTGATCAGCTAATAGCAAATGACTTCCTGATCATTTCCAGAAGGGAAACATCCCTTCCCTTTAGTCATGGTTTACACTCTTCTCACTAGATGTATAGGAAGTTTCAGTAGCACTGACAAATCAATACAGATAGGCAATCTGTGTGCATTTGACTTCAAAAACAGGAACTGCTTTCTAAAAGGTAAATGTTTCATGTTACCAAACTAATTCTTAAGATATATTGACTTTCATCACTCCTTGCTACTTCCAAAATTCAGTTCTCTCCCACAGACAAGAAAAATCTCCAAATAACTTCCTAGTCACCCATTCATTAAAAAAAAAAAAAAAAAAAAAACAAACCAAAACCAAAACATACTTTGCAATGCTGCTTTGAAGGAGGAACGTTGCCAAAGTAGAGCTGGAAAACTGAATCCTATTACAAGCTGAAAAAGCAGAAAGCATGCTGCCATTCATTTTAGTCACTTCCGAGCAAATTTGTTTGAATCTGCTGAAGGCAAATTTCAGTATAAAGTATGAAAGCTCAAGATCATCTAGTTACCAAGATGAATGCCTGTTAAATCTTCAGTGGGGACTATTGCCTTCATTTATATAAAAAAAACAATTTCTGCTCCAACAACAGAATTAGCATAAGTGCCCTTACAGTCTTGCTCACAGGATCCACCAGCTATATCTTCTTTCTTATTTCAATCTCAGATTGACGTCAGAGGCATTCACAACCTTTTGAGAACTCATTCTCCGGTTTCTACTTAATTTGATGTCTCAGAACATTTATATGACTCACAAAATTTGGTGTTTAAAGCTTCAGGGCACAAAGATGGAAAGAAATCCAAAGGGGAAAAAAGGTTGCATTTAATATAGTAAAATAATAGTAAAGAAAAAGAACCAGCAAAAATATAGTCAGGTTCTATTTTTGGTAAGGGCTGTGTGGTAAAAAAAGCACAATTTTCTCTTGCATTATTTCATAAAACAAAGAAACACAATTTTCCAATTTTCTGTTCCACTCGTTACCCATAGTGGAGGAAGAGGTTAGACATAAAAGCGATGGTCAATGTACAGGATTTTGCAGCAACCTGCAAGAGCTGAGCAGTAGTTTGGGACCACCAAAGCAGAGAAACACAGCATCAAGCTTCTCAACAGAGAACATACATGACTGACTCTAGGAGAAAGCTCCTCTAGAGCCAGAAGTCCCTGCTGGAAACCGCTCCAGACTGCAAGTCCGACTTCAAAGTGCACCCTGGATGGTGCAAAAGTGCAAAACTTGGGAAGAGCTCATTTCTGAAGAGCAGGAATTAGGATGTAATCACTGAGGCCAACACAGATTTAATTCCTGCAAACCCCTGTCCTTTCCTCTACTGGACTCTGCTGATAGACAGGGCATGTACATCCTCCAGAAGAAGGGAAGACCATGCAGATGGGGAGAGGCATTCCTGATTGCACCTTACAAGGAGACAGTCTATGCAGTGCTCCCACTCTCTCAGACAGTGGTCTCTGCTTCCAAACCTAAGTCTCTGCAAGTCCACATCTGATAGAGAACAAACTATGCCTCCTTTTTTGAAAGGAGAACACCAGTTATATGAATCCCTCAAGCCTTGACCTACTGTCACTTATCACTCTTACTGTTATTAATCAAGAATTTAATAGATGAGATCTCAAAATTAACATGTCTTGGGAAGCTTTTAATTTTAAAAATAAAAGGAGACCAAATGAGTCATGACTGAAAAAGTCACTGAGCATCTTCCTTTGAGAGAATAATTTGAACAAACACATTATTGAACAGAAAGATTTTAGCAGAACACGCGACTCACCTGTGGCATGAGGGCAATTAAATTTTTTATCAATTTTTTGTATATCCACAAAATAAGTAGAAAAATTAGAAATGAAAAAATGAAAAATCTCCTGCTTCTCATATTTCCCAGTAATGGTCCCAGAGCAGAATCACAGAATCACTTAGGTTGGAAGAGACCCTTGGGATCATGGAGTCCAACCATCAGCCCTACTCTACAAGGGTCTCCCAACCTAGTTAACTCAGTAGTTAGCAAATACAAGAGCCTGGATTTATTCTCACCTATTTAAAAAAATAAAGAAAAAAAAGGCAGCGACGTTGCACAGATTCTGACACTATAATCAACAAAATAATACCACCTCTTCTCTGCCTTTGTATAAGGTGGCAAAAGGCTTTTTTGTTGTTTTTTTATTAAAAAAAAATCTGGGGTTTCATGATTATCAAAACTGACTGCGCTAAGTCTCTGGCAGTTGTGTCCCCCTGGGCTCAGCACTGGTGAGGCCACACCTTGAGTCTTGTGTCCAGTTCTGGTCACCTCAACACAAGAGAGAGCTCGAGGGGCTGCAGCGAGTACAGAGGAGGGCAACAAAATTGGTGAAAGGCCTGGGGCATAAATCTTATGAAAAGCACTTGAGAGAGCTGGGACTGTTTAGTTTGAGGAAGAGGAGGCTGAGGGGAGACCTCATTGCTCTCTACAACTGCTTGAAAGAACATTGTAGAGAGGTCGGTGCTGGTCTCTTCTCACAGGTGATAGGACAAGAGGGAATGGCTGCAAGCTGCAGCAGGGTAGGTTTAGGCTGGACATTAGGAAAGAATTCTTCCCAGAAAGAGTGGTCAGGCACTGGAATGGGCTGCCCAGGGAGGGGGTGGAGTCACCATCCCTGACTGTGTTTCAGAGTCAATTAGATGTGGTGTTGAGGGATCTGGTGTAGGGGAGAACTTGTAGAGTAGGGCTGATGGTTGGACTCGATGATCCCAAGGGTCTATTCCAACCTGAATGATTCTATGATAACATAATATTATACTGTTGGAGGGCACATTCTCAGGAAGGATAAACAGATGCCACCCCAAGAACTTTAAAGCTCTGAAGTCCACAGCTGGAGTAGAAGGGATGCACAGGGGTGATACTTTCAGCACTGGAGCAAATAAACACCTTGCACACAGTGGATAATAAAGCTATTTGTTTCCTTCTGTTTAAGCACTTGGATTTTGTAACCACCATGGAAGGTGACGACCTTGCCATCACTTAGCAACATCTAAAAACTTAGCAGGTTTTGACATGCAACTGGAGCTACCGTGCTCCCCAGTTTTCCTACTGTGTGGAGAGGATTTCTGCAGCCTATGCTGCAGAGGGGAGAACTGCCACGACTTTGAGCCAACCACACAGCGATGCAAAGATGCTGCTGTGTCTACGTTACAGCCAGGTTCTGCAAGTACCAACAGTTTGGATGAAATCTCCTGTTGAAACAGTAAATATCTGGAAGACCAAGCCCACTTCCAGATTTAGGTAAAAGATTATTCAAATCACAGGTTTGCCATGACAATGGTGTGGATGGTTTCTGCAGCATTTGCTCCCTTTAGATTTTTTGCAGTCTCTTGGTAGAACAGTAAGTAGCTCCTATGCATATTAACATCAGAATTTTAGCAGGAAATCTGAAATAATTTCAAACATCTCAGAATCCCAGAATCTCAGGGACTGGAAGGGACCAATCCCCCTGCCGGAGCAGGAACACCTAGAGCAGATCACTCAGGAATGCGTCCAGG
>VZTM01039331.1:66052-88280 GCA_013400555.1 Jacana jacana | reverse complement strand
TGCCATTGGCCTTCTTGGCCATGAGGGCACAGTGCTGGCTCATGGTCACCCTGCTGTCCACCAGGATCCCCAGCTCCCTTTCCCCTACGCTGCTCTCCAACAGGTAACAAGTAACATGTCCAAGATTTCAGAATGACAGCCACAGCTTTGGACATGCTACTGTGAAGCGGGGCATAGACAACTCAGACCAGCAGCAAGTACCTCATGGGGGCAGAACTTCATGCAGATTCTTCCCTTAGGAGAGTTTGGTTTCCCCTTAATAAATCATTAACCAGCACAAGTGAAAGGAAATGATTAATTTTACACTTCCAGCCCCCGAAGACTCAGGAGGACCAAGCAGTTCTCACAAATTTACCTCATTAAATATCTTTACGGTAGTGACTTATCCTGCATGCTGTTTTCAAGATGAAGGGCACTCTTACAAAGGAGGAGATGCATTTTAGGTAGGATAATGAGCCTTAAACAGGTATGGATTTTCAGCTGCCGCATAATTATAGCACAACAGTTAGGAATGAGCATCAGCACAGAAACGCTGTTCATCTAGAGTCCCGAGTTCCTGTAATCAGCCAACCCATTCAAGTCCCTTCTGTGCTTTACACCACGTCTCACACTTAGCAAAACAACTCCTAGGAAGGGTGTTTGGTGAGGAAGAGCATATGAAAACAGGCTGAGGAGCTTCGCCAAACGAATACCTTCCTTATCTCGGGAAGTGCTAAACCCAGACACCAGCCAGCTCGCAGGAAGGCTGGGATCCATATGGTGTTCATATAGACTGACACTTCTGCGACAGCAGCTCCATCCCTACAGAGCCCAGCCCTTCTGGGCTTGCTGTTTGGGGCCACTCCTTGCCACTTGCAAGCCAGCATTTATGAGCACTGCTTCTTTGGTGTTGCTTTCTGTCATAATTAACATAGTCAAAGGTACTGGTTTATTTTTTTCTGTTGTTTTTCATTTCATGGTCCTGCTTTGGTTCTGCTCTAGTTTTATGCGTGTTTTCACGCCACTCACTCGCTGGCTTTAGGGCACGTCAGCTCTGCACAGTGCAGTCTTCTGCACAGGACATCGCTTACCAGAGACAGAGCTATCTCCAGAAGCGGTGATGGCATAGCTGTGTCAGCACGAAGCTGGGCTGAAGCTAAATCAGGCCTCCTGCCACGCTGCACCAAGCTCAACCTTCCTGCTTTCAGGCAATGCATCCCCTCAGTGCTTTACCATACCCTGGGCAGCTGGGTGTATGGGGCCAGGTTACTGCAGCCTTAAACACTATGCATGACATAAGCTTGTCCTCACATCCTCCACGTTTGCACCAAGGTAAGAGATTTGACTCATATTTGAAGACCTTCCTTCCCTTAGGGTGCCCAGAGAAGCTGTGGCTGCCCCATCCCTGGGAGTGTTCAAGGCCAGGCTGGATGGGGCTTTGAGCAACCTGCTCTAGTGGGAACTAAATGATCTTTACGGTCCCTTCCAACCTAAACCATTCTATGAGTCTACGATTTTTCTGGTAACTGCTAGTACTGTATCTTTGGGATTGGAGATAGGAGAAAAAACACCACTGTAAATCCAAATGCTCAATGGCATTTCAACTTCTAAGCCTTAAATTGTCACTTATGTTTCTCTCCCTAGTGGCTACACACAGCCAAAACTTGCTCTCTGGCAATCATAAGCTTCCACAGTCCTGCAAGCAGCGATTTCTGAAACAGCACAATGTGTGCTAATGTGTCCTAACAATGTGTGACACAAGCCTTCAGCCTTGGGCAGCTTAGAAATAACAGGGGAATAAACTACACACGTAGCAGGACTGACACCAGCACTTTGTGTTCATCCCATTAGGAACTGGAACAAACCCTGCCACACTCTGTTGTGGTGAAATGGCCATTTGCAGTAGTTAGGGTAAGAGAAAGCAAGTTTAATCACCCCTTCTGACCCCTAACTAGCTCTTTTTTTGTTTCTCAAATCCTCTCTTGCCTTCTATTTAGTCGGCTCTGCCTCTACAAAGGGAGTAGAGAGCGGGTATAAAAGAGTTCCAGCTGAAGAAGTTTGCATTTTACAGCAAAACTGAACAAACAGAAGTATTTACACCTGATGATAGCGGAGACAACTCCAGAGAGGGTTGATTCTGTCCACCAAGCTGTCGGGATGCTACGTGACTGCACGCTCAGCTTCAGTGAACCTCTGCAGGGCTGTCACCGTTGTCCTAGCTGAAGCTGGTAGAATCATAGAATCATTCAGGTTGGAAGAGACCCTTGGGATCATCAAGTCCAACCATCAGCCCTACTCTACAAGTTCTCCCCTACACCAGATCCCTCAACACCACATCTAATCTACTCTGAAACACAGTCAGGGATGGGGACTGCACCACCTCCCTGGGCAGCTGATTCCACTGACTGACCACTCTCTCTGTGAAAAATTTTTTCCTAATNATGCAAGCCAGGATGCCCTTGGCCTTCTTGGCCACCTGGGCACACTGCTGGCTCATGTTCAGCCGCCTGTCGACCAGCACCCCCAGGTCCTTTTCTGCCAGGCAGGTAACAGAACTACAACAAACTGCACACACGTAAAGACATGAACACGGCGGAGTCCAATCTTCTTCACAGCTTTGGCAGTTCCACAAGCCAGCAAGGGCTGAGAGAGGGTAAGAGAAGCTTAAAGGTCAAGGTCCATCATTGCACTTCTTAGGTGAGAGAAACACAGAAAATGGGTTCCTTAATTAGCCTTCCTTGTCTGTACATTTCCAGCGTTGTTATTTCACCCAATCCATTGCGGCACCAGCTTGGAATATTACAGTCAGAATATTTCTCCTCTAGAACGAAAACAAGTAAATTGACTTCCTCTCTTTTCCCCAACTCTTCTTATTCACTCTTAAGGCACAACTCCCTTATTTCCAATCCTGAAACGAGAGCGCTCTGCAAGAGCCACCCCTGCAATTAATGCACAAGTGTTTACGAAGGTGCTAGCTGATCTCACCAGGAGGAAGAGCCAGGGTGCTTAAGGACAGGGCCAGGACTGAGCTGCAGACAAAGCGGTACAGCCTTGCAGAAACGTGTACGGCACAAGGCTAAAATGCACAGCAAGGAAGCAATTTAGCATTTGGCAGTAATTCCAATGTGAATGCATTTTTCAGCCTTTCAATAACGTAGGACAGTTTTAGAGTTTTAAAAAAAAATAATAATCCAAAACACATTGAATGGGAATTATTTCTCTTTCATCCCTCTCACCAAAAAAGGAGAGGGACCTACAGAGCACTCGGTAAAGAGCTTTCCGTGGACTTGTCAAAGCCGACTCACACCAGTCCAGCACAATTTGGCACTTGGAGCACTTGCTTCCTTTCAGACCTGGGAAGGGCTCGGTGCCCGCTGGCAGTCGGCAGAGCAGGATGCAGTTACCATGGCACTCGAACGCCTGGCGGCTTCGGAACTGCCACAGCGTTATCGCCCATGTAGGGACCACAGGAGAGGAAAGCAGGCAAGCAGGAGGCGGATCTTTGAATAAACCCATGCAAAAGCAACAAACAGCACTAGCATGAATATCCTGCCTAATAAACACCCTATGCACAGATCCCCTGTATGTTCTGTCTTATTGCTCCAGCTACAAGTATAGCAGAGAGACCAATACCTGACAGGCAGCAGCCGCAGTGTATGCGCACACACGTTGCTCTCTCCATGACTTTACCCTCTAGCAACGGTACAGATGTCTGTATCAGTTTGTCTGAACCACCAGCCAGCCAGAATCTGGCTGAGAAAATACCGTCATGGAGCCTTCTTTAAGTAATACACAAAGTTTAATCGCTGGACTCTTACACCATATGAAGTTATTTCAGTTAATAAAGCACAGCAGCTCATAACGTGGTGCATTCATCTGCTCCACTCACACCTGCTCCTCCCAAACTCTCTTGCCACCTCCTGTTTCATTTTCTAACTTGTATTAGTAGCAAAGCATTGAGTATCTGATACACATTTGGGAAGGAAATGGATCAGAAGTAGAATTAGCAAAACCAAAGGAAGACAAAAGTGTGCAACAGAAGCACAGGATGCTGTGTGTGAGCTCGGTAAAGCACTTGGGACCAGCAGCACCACTTGGAAGGAGGAACATCTTAGCAACACAGCAAAACCTGACTGTGACAGAAGTGGGGAAGGACACACTAGGGTGCCCAGGATACACTTTTGGGCTGCAGTGGCTCCTGACTATAAAATACAAGATTCTAAGCTGCTATTGGAAGATACATTCTTCAATTGGGGTTGTTAAGCCTGGAAAAGAGAAGGCTCTGGGGAGACATTATAGCAGCCTTCCAGCATCTCAAAAGGACCTACAAAAAAGCTGGAGAGGAACTTTTTACAAGCACAAATAGCAACAGAACGAGAGGCAATGGTTTCAAACTGGAAGAGGGTAGATTTAGATTAGATATCAGGAAGAAATTCTTTACTCTGAGAGTAGTGAGGCACTAGAATAGTTTGCCCAGAGAAGTTGTGGATGCCCCACTCCTGAAAGTGTTGAAGTCCACATTGGATGGAGCTTTAGGCAACCTGGTCTAGTGAGAGGTTGATGATTTTGTATTGTGGATAGGGAATAACATAACCATTTCACCTGAGCTGGAAGGACCATTACTTATTTGCCTTTCCAACAAATCACAAGGTGCTCCAGGAACACTCATAGGATCTTCCCCCCAGAAGACTGAAAATAGCCCTTGCTGACAGGAAATCAGTGCTCAACATCTGGGAGCTTAATTCACACTGTTTAATGACTCAGGATGTCATTAAGTAGCTAGACAACAGAAAATAAATTATAAAGTCCCCACTGCTAAACCCCCTGGTACTCCAGTTGTGCTGCAGGGCACAATTTCTCACATCTGAAAAACAGTGTTTACGGTGTTGGGTTCCCACTTTTATCTCTAAAATCAGCCATTCAGCCCGCTCCTAAGTGTTGTATAAACATGACACTACAGTAGACAACACAATGCATGAAAGTTATAAACATTCCCAACAAAATTCTCACACAGCTCAACAAATAGTTGTATTTTCTCATTTGACCAAAAACTTATGATACAGTTTAAGTAGGTGCTCACTTGAGACAAATACCATGAGAGCTCATCAGTTCCACCCACTGCATTATCTCGTAGCTGATCACAGCGTAACCAAGTACAAATATAGAATATACCTAGTCATTATGTAGAAGATAACACTATGAAAGAAAATAATAAGGGTGATCCTGATAAGACAAGGACAACTGGAAAATGTTTTGAGGCACACGAGTCTAAGACCTGACGTAAAATAACTACTGGAAAGTACCAAAATATCTCTTCTGAATTTCTGCTGTAAAAAGCATTAAATGCAAAAGGTCAGAAGGTCAGCAACTCATTTGTCCTTTCAAAACTGCCTTGCTACATGAACTGAAGATTCCCCCTTGAAATCTCAATCCCCTTTTTCCCCCTACTGGGCAACCAGTTAACACCAGGCTGTTTTCCCTAGAAAAGGTCCAAATCATGGAACTATCAGCAGCTCTTCATCAACTCAAACAAACACGCTGGCCCCTGCCCTTGGATACAACATGGTACCTCTGAATGCAATACTGCAACTTTTTCCTTTCACCATAATGCACCAAACAAGGGCGAGTGCTCCACGTATCTAGTAACTCCGCAAGGATGTAGCATGAAAGGGACCCTACACCTTGCAGCGAGATCAAATCCAACATCATAAGCAGGAATAACTCCAGCAGTAACATTCTTTAGGCTGAAGTTGAACTTGGCCTTCACTGTAATGTAGCATTATAATGCGATAACAACGGGATTGAGGTGATTAACTATAAACAGGTATAAACCTTCCACGTCAACTGTGTAACTGCAAAGACAGGGATGCTCTGCTCAACAAGCTGTTAAATAAATTCAATAGTGAGTGGAATGAAAAGAAAATCCTGGATGGTTAGTTTTTATTTTTCCCTTGTAACACTCTTGCAACTACTTAATCTGAAAGACCATTCAGAATGGCAGGAGCATCAAGTTCTTCCCAAAGCAGGAGTATTATTTCTTGAGATCTAACCGAGACCTTGGAATTGAAATACAGACACTGTTATTGTATCTCTTCTCCAGTCAAATATTCTGCATTGTGTTTTAGCATCAGGAGTAGTGCTTTACATCTACTCACCCCCCCTGATGATTTTCACTCCCGGGACCCTGCAAGCCCTCAGTGCTGCATGTAAGACGTGATCCTTGCTCTCTTACAAGCTCCAATCTGTTCTTTTCAATATTGTGACCTTGTCTGCTTTAGTTCTGTGTCAAAACAGCAAATCTGAGGATTTCACAACAGCTGTGAAAATGCTGAACAGAATCAGACCCATTAGATCTCTGGAGTCACCCATTGCTATGGCATCTCTAGATCAAATCACAGAACTCTTATTATGTCTTTTATAGAGGCAAGTTTTGTGTAAGCATTCAAGTTTCAAGTCAGTGCTTATAAGGAACTTAGCAAAAACATGATGGGAATAGGATGCCAGGGGAATAGATGTTTCTCTCATCTGAAATGCATAATTAGCTTTTGGTTAAGTGTGCAATTAACATTAAAATTTACAATCAAGTATGATGGTGTTCTAATTTTACCTCCTTTAAATGAAAGGATTAGCTTAGCTACCAGTGTTATTTCTCTGAATCCCTTCCCTATGAGGTGAACTGCACAGTAACAACCTGTCATCCAAGCGACAAATGATATAAAAAGCATCTTTTTACATATTTGCCTTCTGGGTGGCTACACAGCTTGGGGTTTATTTTGGTTTCCACTTTTTTTGTTGTTGTTTTGTAATGGTAACTGCCACTCAGTGTAATTAGCAGTTGTCATTTCCGTTTGTACAGATCCTTCCCACAAAACCAGAGCGATATTGCTTTGCACCCTCTTCCCAGCTGTGCCTGAGAGCTGTAACACGGGTTTCAGACATCCACTACCACTAATCTCAGACCCCTACAGGTTTCAGCAGTCGAGCCATAGAAACATCCTTGTTAATGGCAAAGAAAAACCTATACTCATCCTGGCAGTTTACATCTGACAAGCAGCACCTTAAAAGAAAAATCATACTGCAGTCTAAATATGCTCTCTCCATCTGAGCATCACACCCTTCTTGCCTTTTAACCTGAAGTTAAATTTGACTTCTATTTACCTTCCAAAAAGGAGGTTGAATGCAGCTTCAACTGTAACATCAGATGCCAAGCCCTGTATGTAATTATATTTATGATTAATCACATAGATTATTAGTTTCTAGTATGTGCAACAAAAAGGAAGCTCCGCTGTGCAGCACACTCTACAAAAGTATAATGATGGTTTTGTGCAATTAATTCCTCACCCAAGGCACATATTGTGGAGTGTGTGAAGTGTTGTGGCCTCCAAGTGTTTTGGGCTAAAAGACTGCCAATGATTTTCCAGGAGTAAATCCGTGTTACTGTCCAAAGAGCT
The DNA here is from genome assembly GCA_013400555.1 of Jacana jacana. Classification (NCBI taxonomy): domain Eukaryota; kingdom Metazoa; phylum Chordata; class Aves; order Charadriiformes; family Jacanidae; genus Jacana; species Jacana jacana. The sequence goes on along the minus strand of VZTM01039331.1, from coordinate 80,850 downwards.
CATGGAATTAACCTAGACTGGGCCAGCGTGAGGGACCAGAGTTTGTCCCTCAGCAGTTAGCCTCAATGCGGCGTTGCTCCAGAGCTCTGCCATTATTACTCCTTAGCACCATTATTACTTAGCACCAAGAGACACACAACACACAGAAGAAGGGGGGGGGGGAAAAAAGGACGAACCCTCCCAGTGCTCTCACCTAAAACCAAAATCACTTTTATTCATTAACCCTGCTTCCATCTGGATCTGGACAAAGTGGCCTTCTCTAGCTGCTAGGCAACCTGAACACTGCATTGAGTATTAACTGTTCACATTTGCTAAGAATATAATAATGTTACCTTTGAGATTTATTTATAATAAAAAGCCTACCTAGCTGAAAATATAATAGCTTTCCTTCAGTAATCAGTAATTAGCAACTCTGGGAATACAATACTGTTGGTCAAGAAAGAAATAATCCACACATACACACCACATGCAGAGAGATATTATAAATCAACACCTTAAAAATATATTGTAAGGGAAATGCTTTACATGAAAGAATTATTAAAGATGACAGTGGCACACAAAAAAAATCTAATCCAAGACTTACATTTATCTTACATTTATGCTTAGATAATAGAATGTCTACATTATATATTCATATATTTGCATAAGTAATATTTTAAATTAGAAATGTTTACGTTACAAATCTCATCCAAGTACAAACTGAGCTTTCTCAGTAAAGGTCATGTGTAACGTTTACATAAGATCACCATTCCTAAACAAGAGAGAAAAGACTTGAAAATAAAACACAGTCAACTGGATCTTGGAGTTCTTTAACAAAGAAAAAACCACACAAAACATTATTTCACATAACCCCTCTCCAGACCATTTTACTGTTTTCTTCTCTAGCAGCAGAGCTATCATTCTGCCTTAAAACTGCCACAAATATCTTTGCTGTGTCCCATTCCTCTTGAACTTAAAAGAAAGGGAGATTCCTTTCAAGTCTTTTCAAAGCAGATCATTTTCCAGACTGCCAGGTCACTAGCACAGCTGATGGGAATCTTATTAAAATATCCATTTGGGTGACTGACATGTCAGCAAAGCAAGAGGCCTGCCAGCAACATCAAAATTGCACTCTTCTTTGATCATTACACCTGACAGCTTGTCAAATCCTGAGTCACAAAATCCGGACTTCCTCCAGCTCAGCACAAATGCAAAAGCTAGATCTCTGCCTCAAAAACGCTAATCGATTTCTACTGGAGTTATTAGCCGTGAGACAGGCCAGAAAGACACTTCCTGACACAGCGACAGGGTGTTATCCTTTACACACAGCTGTGTGGCACTTGAAGCGGTGTGATTTTTTTTTCTTGGCTCTAAGAAGACCCAGGGAGATCTTCGTAGCTGGAGTCCCACACCCAAATACTCTGCTCTTCCGTTCAACACGGGCAAAAGTCAGCACAGAAGGTCCCAATGACCGCCCATCTCTCTGGATCACAGCACAGCTGTACTAACTTGAGATTTGTAGGACACAAAACAGGGTTATTTGTGCACAGCCCTGGAGGCACACAGCCACAGCTGCACACACTCAAGAGCTCCACAAGCACCCATGAACTGAAAGAAACCTGGCTCCGCAGAGCGGAGAACATGAGAGGTCCCTACAAGTGATCCTCTCTGGATTTCATAAAGACATTTGAAGTGCTTAATCTAAACACTTATACTTTCTCCTTCTATGCTTTTGTTTCACATTGGACCTGGTTCAGGTAAGACCTAACATCAAGCTTAGGGGGAGCATAATTTGGAAAAAGAAATTAATAAAATAAATAAGCTGACATCACTGGAAAGTTGTAGGTAAAAGCAAAGTGTTCAATGGAGCTGCAGGGTCCCACACTCACAGAAACTCAACAGGAGCTGTAAATCTTTTTAAAAGTAATTGGAAGACAGGTTTGTAAGAAAACTCTTCCTTCCCAACACATAGGAACGCGTAGTTTTGGTATGGTAATGGCCCCCACTTCTACTACACCTGCCCAGAAGAGTACACTGAAATTACAAGTTTAGTCTCGGGACAGGCAGGAGGTAAACAAGTTCAAACACTGTGGTTTTTATGGAGGTACACACTTAGTGTTTTTGTTAAGATCCTTAAACCATGACTCGCATCAGGGATCCATGCAAGGAACACAGAGAGAAGGAAAGAACACAAGTCACTCTGGAAACTGTCAAACACATGAACCTTTCATTGAAAATAAATTTTTAATCAAAAATGCTGTTGGTATCTCCAATATTATGGGTCTTACAGATAGCACCCTCTGAGGAACCCACCTGATATATCTTCTCATAAGAAGGTTAAGATTATTAAAGCCTTTTCCCCCCACAAAAGCATTCAGATTTAATTAATATTATTGCTTAATTCTTTTTAATCCCTGCACCTTTGAAAGAAAAAAAAAAAATTCATGTTGCTTTCTGTCTTGCTTTTGCACAACTTATTAGAGAATTTCATATTGCAGGATTATGAAAGGCAAACTGGACAGTTGCTTACAGGGCCTGATGTACAAACACTCTTATTGCCTAAACCCTGAATTAAATCAAAGAGTTTTATGTCAGGTTATCTACATTAGTTTCAATGCCGGAATTTTGCAACATGAAAAGGATCTTTTATTAAATAATTTGTACCTTGTACCCAGCAACACAGAAATAAAATGACTCATATTGCCCAAACCAAAATAAACCCCAAAAGTTCCTCATTTGAGATTCTCACTAATTTATTGTGACTATTCAAGATAGTCACAATAAATAAAAACCCAACATGATTAATATAATATTACACTTCAATGCCATAATTAAAAATTGATTATAAATCAAGTGCATATAGAACAATTAGAAGAGTATGCTGTTACCTGGGGCAGGACTTGGGTAAAAATGCTACACAATTTCAATTCATGTTCATGTCTGAACTTTAAGGTCAACTTGTGGGAGAAACCACTAAGTAGGCAGCTCCTTCAAGTTAATAAGCTTACTCCGTTGAAATTGCTTAAGCAAATATTAGCCTCATATCTTCTATCCGAGATCTTTTTATGCAAAACAGAAGGACAGAAGGGTCTTGCTAAGTGGAATTCCAGCTGGAGCCCCATGGTACTTTAAAACACAGCAATCTGAGCCTAGGTTGTTTTTTTAAAAACACTGAGTAATTCGGTGGGATGCTGAGGGTTTAGGCACCATCATGATAAGTTTCATTTGCACTGAAGGGTTTAAGTAATTTGCCAGCAAGTAGAATAAAAGAAAACACTTGGTTTCCATAGGAAGGTACATCATGAGCTACTGAGAATTGCCTGGCCTTAGTCTGCCACTCTGCAGCTCAGGGACTTTTTTTTTTTTTTTTAAACAAGGTTGGATCCTATAATTCCAAAAGGCTGAAAACGCCCCATGACTGGGTGTCTGAACAGAAGGAGCCTCCAGCTTACCTGCACCAGCTCTCTGCCCCATTTGATTTACCAAGAAGTCATGTCAGCAGAGATAGCTTGAAGCACACCTCTGTCTTCCCCCCAAGGAATCCTGAGTGGATGAAGTGAGCCGGCTCGGGGCTGCTGAGCAGGTACACCAATTGCAGGAAGATACAAGTATCTTATTTGGAGGAGATGAAGGGATAGTAGAAGCTACATGCAGAGTTCGTTCATTGAGCACTCAGTGAATTTCTTCACCTACTAGTGCTCATTCAAAAAGCACTACCAAAGGGGTCCAGACCTGCTTTGGGCTTGTTGCTCTTCAATAGGTCACTGACTCCTGAGAACATAGAGTGACTGCTCCAGACCATATCAGGAGTCCCACCAGTTGAGCAAGACAGCAATACAAAGCAAACTTACTCAGCTACACTGCAGGGATACAAACGATACAGCCACGCAAAACTTATAAACAATCAAAATCTATATTAATCCAAAAAAAAAAAAATCTGCTTCCAAACAAGCTATTTTTCACCCTTGGATCTTTGCTGGGATTAATAAAAAGCATTTTTTAAACTGCTGGCACTTACCCAAATCTGCAGTTTCACCCGCTTGTCATTCCTATAAACTGTTTTCACTTTGAAGTCAATTCCTACTGTGCTAACGAAGGCTGGTGTGAAAGTGTCATCGGCGTATCTGAAGAGGAAGGATGTTTTACCCACGCTGCTGTTGCCAATGATCAGGAGTTTGAACATGTAATCAAAATTTTGATCTGAAGTATCTTTCTGCCTGTATCTGGCATCTGTTACCGAAGCCATCTAAGAAAATGACAAACATTGAAAAAGAACAGATTTAAGAGCAGTTCACCATTTGTTTTCTTTAACTGTGTACCATATGTTTAGCTTATCTCTCTTCCTTCTAATATCATAACCGCTATACCTGCTGAATAAAGAGGAACACACCTTGAAATCTTATTTAAAATCCTCACTTGAAGTTTCTATTATCCATTGGTACCAGTAGGATTCCCAAACCCAAGAAATACACCTGTTGCAGGGCTTTGTTTTTAAGAGAATAACAGATGGCTATTGCAGATTGCTCAAATACTAATGGGGAAACAGCATTCTTGACTCCAGCAGGCAGGGTGCCACTTCTGTTGCTCCAATAAACTGGAGCACAGCGCTGCAACCAAGAACTAAAGATCTTAGACAGTGCATCCGGCTACACAATTCATTCAGCAGCCTCCAAGGTAAACCTAAATAATTCTTTTTATGACTTCTAGGGAAAATCTATATTTCTAGCTCAGGCACCACCACCATCTCGTCCTTAGAAAAGTTCTGTCCTCAACATTTACCAGGGGGAGGGGGGAGGAAGCAATGGGAGAAGATGAAACATCAGGAATTTCAACTGACAACCTTGAATCCATCCAAGACGCATCTACTCTCGAGACTGCAATTAAAAGAAACGGCACCTGCATAAAACATGAGGGCTCAGCGGGGCTGCAGGCAGCGTTCGGAACAGATAAATTATGGCTTTTTTATTATGGGGACGTGAGAGTTGGGGATGGTAGCATGCAGTGGGGATGGGGAAAGGTGGAGCTTCAGAGATCCCTCTTCCTCTCATGACCTTGAACTGGATGCAGAAACCAAAAACCAACTGCCACACCTGAAACACCAAGAGGGGTCCAACTCGCTGAGCAGCTCCGGCTGCTGTAACATACACAGCTCAGACACTCCACAGGAGAAGGCAAGGCCCTGAGTTTTCATCTCTGTACAGAGCAGAAGACAACTACACAGACCAAATTACTTCAGAGAAGAATGAAAGGAAACTTCACCTTTAAACAGATATGCCATATTTTTCATCTCGAATGCTGTTTAAAAATCAAAGTGAAGGTCTCAGCTCTTTAGAGCCCATCACTGTGTTGTGCAAACTGGAGCAATGACAGCATGGGTCTGATTAGCAGCAGCTCATCCCAACTAGGACCTGTGCTACCTGTGTGCAGTGTCAGAAAGCACTGTGTGGAGACCAAAGCCTCTTCTTCCCCCAGCACCCAAAGAAGTAAGTTCGTTTTCCCCTCAACTCAGCTTCATGGGCATCTTTAGGAACAAAGTTCCCACCAGTGCTACTCTCACCAGGTGCCCAAATACCTCCCTCCTTAGCAAGGCTCACCTGCACGCAGGATTTCACCCACCACAAAAAAAGACCAGAACAAAACAAACGGTTCAAAACTCACTGCAGTTAAACAGCTACAAAACACATTCCTGTTCAAAGGCAATTTCAATTGGGATGACAGTTTAACTCCCATTCCCAACAGATTGGAAACAAACCAAACCAAATCAGTTTAAACATCAGCAAAACATGCATGGCGTTTTATCTCCAATTAAACACATGCAACTTTCTCACAGGGAGAGGGGCTGGTTCACAGCCTGCAGTAACAAGGACAGTTTCTGAAGAAATTTATCAGTTGCTCAATAGTCAACAGCTGCACTGAATGCTGTAAAAATCCTCCCACGAGTGATTCTTTGTAGGATATAACCCTGTTCTGATACACACTTCTCTGAACTTCAGCTGTTCTTCAGTAAGACTTCAGTCCTCTGCAAGCACTCTGGAAAACCCAAGTACAAATTTTCTTCTCACCAGTTATCAGAAGAGGGCTCTTCTGCTTTTCCCTTTTGGTTCCTAACAGGGATTTCTAAAATGAAGGATTCAACACCCAACTGACTTCCACGCTCAGGCCGATGCACTCACTGCCTCCGTTCAAACACTAGAAATCTCAACTGCCAAAGTTATGAATCCAGGTGATAAGTTGATTTGTGCCATCACCAAGCTGGAAGACAGTAAGGAGTTATCTTATTTGAGTGACTTATCTTCCTCATACACATACGTAACTTCCACAAATGCCACTGAGAACACACGTGCACTTGCTAAAGAACAACAAAAAGAATTTTTTTAATCTCTACTTCTCCATTCCACTCACACAGAGGCTTGAAGAAAGCGAGATGCCCTCATCACTTGAAGCCTGGCCATTTAAAGATTCAGAGGCAGACCTTTAACAAAGAAGTATTCCACTAATCATACAGGAATCAATATCTTCTTTCTACCCCTGTCTTCTCAGAATCCATCTACGCACTCCAAGCTGATCTTTTAAATGAAACACTGCTGCTTCTATTAACCCCCTCTAGATTGCTATAATCAAAAGTGTACCTGGCTACAAATGCCACTTTCAGACCTCAGTTAAAAAAGCAATCACAGCACGCGGCCAGCGCGAGCAGCTTTGTTAGGAGCACAATGCAGAAAATAAGATCCAATGACACTCGCAGAGAACGCGGGGCTGTTGTCATAGAAGCACAAGACTCGCTGGCCGGCGCGTCCCACCGAGCTGCGCCGAAGATGCTGCAGGCTCAGTCGTTAGAGGCAGCATCAGAGCACAAAAATTTCAAAGACAATTCCATCCTCTTGCTTAAATTTGACTCTTCCCTTTCCCCTCCCTCTGGTCAATAGAGTGAAACTGAAAGGACTTTAGTACTAATTACTGATTACTCCTCCGACTGCCAAGTCATTTCTGAGGCTGTACTCCACCAGCATTTGGGTTGAAAGCATTTACAGGGCTGCCCCTGAGTTTGTGTTTGAATCCTGAAGCCAAGAACCAGCAGATTTTTCTCCTGATTCTCCTCCCTTCCCTTTCCCCACTCACTGTCCCACCCCTGCTCCCAGTGCTCCCCAGTTATGCTAGTTCCGAGGATCACATAGAGAGCTAGTTCCCAGAAGAGAGATTCCAGTTAAAAATTAATCCTCCTACAACTACTCCTGTTTTTAAAGTCGGTTCAGTCCCCAGTCCAGCACAGCTGAGGGAGCCACGCGGAGGGGACCGAGCGGTGGGAAGTGATGGCAGTTGCTATGCTACTGAGAGAAAGGTCCACCACATCCCATCTCCTGCAGGCCCTCGGCACCTGGCAGAGGCTCAGCATGAAGGGTGGAGGGAGAAGGTGACAACACGCTGATGTCGGGGCAGCTCCCATCCAAACTCCGCAGTATTTTTATTCCCCTCTTTGGTGAAAGGGCATTTAGTTGGCAGTGTCACCCCCTGCTCTCCGGGTGCACAGCCACAGACACGCTTCCCTTGGGACGTCTCCACACACAGCAGCAGCCTCTCTGCTGTTTTACAAGCACATGCAGGCTAACCAGGGCTTTGTCACCAAAACCCAAGTCAAACGGGACTGGCACGCAGCGTGAAAAGAAAGGCGGGTGACTGTTTCCATTTTGACTGCCTTGGAACAGTCCTCAAGAAAATACCTGTAACAGGAAAGATTTAGCTACATTACAGAAAACCCATTATACCAGAGAATAAAAAGCTGTCCTTGAGAACACTTCAGTATGAGACCTTGCATCTTCTAGCTCTTTGCCTGGGTATACCACTTCTTTGTAGCTAAGAGCACAATAATATTGACAACCTGTTTTCCCCATATGCTTTAGCGATGGGAACAAGGTCTCAAACAGATCCACTTCCAGCTACTTTTGCAAGAATAGGCAGTTATGTAGCTACGAAATACTTTATTATTTCCCTGTTGAGGAAAAAGCCTGCAGTGTGAGCTCGCCTTTTATTAGATAGAAAAACCACAGAGGAGGAGGAGGATGCTACAAAACTCTAAAGCAATAAAATCTTAATCAGAGTTTATTGGACACCAAAGAATATGTTCCTCAGTCAAGGTGTCTCTCTGCCTTTATTTTCTGTTTTGGCCTAATGAAGTTTAAAAAAATGAAGCCTGTCACTGTAAGACACCTCCATGGGAAACCAGTCGTCGATGCTTTCAGTACTTCCCCAAAATATGTCATATAGATGGCTCCACACACCTATGCCCTTTCATTTGTGACCAACATCACGGTGAAGAATCAAACCATTTTGCAGTGTAACACAAACCATCAAAAGGTTACTGCTCTTACAAAAAGACCACTAAAAGTGGTCACTGCTGCCCTAGTTCTGCAGTATTTACTGCCTACAGCCAGCTGAAAAGCAGCACATGAATCTGTATAAAGCTGATGGTGTTGGATAGAAATAATCAGGTTTATCTTGCCATCCATTTGCTTCTAGAAAAAAAAAAAACCAAAACCCCAAAACACTAATGTCAAATTCAAGTGTGTCCAGCTTTTATAATTTTGGCTACAAATTACACGTTTTGTGTTACAGAGGGCCAGTGGCAAGTGACTTTTTAACCGTTTCATCATCATCCTCTAGCACACACGCGTTTCATTTATCAGGCAGATGAGCAGATGTGGGTGAAACCGCCCCTCTGTATTTCTAAAAGTCAAAGATCTTTTGACAGGATGCTACTTCATGCTACTGGGTCCAGCCTCGTTTTGCGAGCGTTCAGAAACTGAGCCTCAGCTGTTTCTCCCAACACAGGATTTTATCGCCTTGCAGAGCCACCAGTGCTAAACCACTCCTTCATTTCAGATCCAAACCCTCCTTTTTCTAACTTCCATTTCATTGCTCCTGAGTTCCAACAGAGAGAAAACTGAGAAAGAAGTTAACAACTATCAATCTAGAAGGACTAAGTGGTCACAGCAGGCGACAAGAGAGAGGGCAGAGCCAGAAACACAGCTGTACCTGTCAGACTCCTGGCTACCCATAGGCACTGAGGAGCGTGGAAGGAAGAAAAGAGATTACTAGATTTCATAAGAGCAGAAATAACGAGGCTAAATAAAGGTAGAAGTTAAAAGAAAACAACCCACATACATTGTGCTAGAGTCAAATAGATCACCCATCTGCCAAGGCTCCTATGGAAACATAGGACAAGAGCATTGTAGCCAGCTCTGACGATGCTAAAAAGACTGGGGAAACTATTCTGGAAGTTATGTGGTAGGGAAGAAACAAAAAAGTAGCTAAACCAAAGAGATTTCTTCAGCTCTACTATTTACAGCTCAGCAGTAATCTGTGAGAGACACTGCTGACACACAGCCTAACTTCGCTTTAAAACAGTTCATACCTTGTGGAGTTCCCCCCCACCCCCCAAAGTCTTAAAAAGTGCATCTATGTTAAAAATACTCTAGTCACAAACTACACATCGATGTCAACTCTCTGTTCTAAAAACTCACTCCTTTAAGTGCTTCGTCATCTGAAAAAAATTATTTTTCTTTTTCAGGAATTAAATTAAATCCTGAATCGGATTTCTATCAAGTAACGGATTTTAGGGGTTTTTTTTTGTTTTTTTCTTACAGCCAGTGCATGCCATCCTAAGAAGAAAGCTTATAAAGGAAGGAAATAAGGTCGTGACCTTCAGGAGTCTTACACAAACGCTAGTACTACAAGAGAGATTTATCAGAAGCAGAAAACACAGTACAAGCAATTAACATCACTGCTAATAAATATTGCAAGCAAGCGATAGTTACCAATTTAGCTCTATAATCCATGAGACAGATGGAGGCTTTGCTGTGAGAATATGAATCAAGAGAGTGGCCACACCGTTGAACCTGCGATGCAGAAGCAAAAGGATTACAACGTTTACGGTCAAGATGGATAATGAGAATATTATGTAAGAGACTAACGGGCAGGCAGGTTAGGCTGACAACACCCACTGCGTAAAGGTCTGAGCTTCCCTCGCCCAAAGGTAACGGGGAAAGCCCCAAGGCATAGGAAAAGGACAGAAATAGTGCTGGAGTTAGCGACAGAATACGGTAACCGCAGATATTTGGAGCCATCAGTTCAAAACAAACCAAAAAGATCGATCAGAGGGACAATATCTAGATTAAAGTAAAACAAGAGTTCCAGATAAGCCCTACAAGGGGGTGCAAAACCTCAGATCGGAATCGTCACGCCTCTCCTGCAGAAAGGCAGCAAAGTAAATGGAACCAAGGAGCAGCTGAAATACATCTGTATACACCGGTGTTCCACACAAAGCCTGGGTCAAAGTCTGCTGTGCTGCAAAGGCAAACTGCTATAGGACGTGGAAATGTCTGCAACTCCCCTTATGGCACACCTATACCAAAATAGCTGCCTTAAAGTAATAGTTATTCCAGCCTCAGAGCAGAAAATGATAACAGCATTTAGTCCTCTTTTTCATGCCTAATATAATTTAAAGACCAACTTTGTCTCTGGTGCATTTCCACTCCAGCAAACAACCATTTTTCATCTCCACTTGCATTATCTTGCCTTGTGGAGGCTGCCAAAACACACGGAGACACTCAGACCTTATGTAAATAACAAGACACAGCCACCTATTTCAGGTCAGAATTTGGATCAAACAAGGACAAATCCTTTCTCACGATCCACACAATTGACAATCACCCCACTTGGCATCAAGACAGGGCCTCGCTCTTGCCCAAAGTATTTCTCAGTATTGCTTATGTTGCCTCCTGTTCTCTCCCTCCTGCCCTCTGTGTCAGCCCCTGGCTCTCACTTTGGCTCTGCCCAGAACGTGATTTTGACGTGTCATCCAAATAACCAAAATTGATAGATCTAGAACAAAAATAATTCAACGGTGTGAACAGAAAGAAAATGAAGACTGTGGTTATTGCTTTAACAATGTGAGCCCTTCATCTTGGCAGCAGAAAGTAGAATTGATCTATCGAGTCCAGAAGTCTTTGCAAGAAGATGCTTGCAGTGGATTTGGATTTGTTACAAGTGAGTTCAATACACACATGACTACTGAAGGATAAAAACCTCTAAACAATGTAGGTGGTTATTTACTGTTATTGTTATTACCCATTCCGATTTGGGAACACAGAATTTAAGACATCTAAGAACTTGCTGGGTGTGGAGGAAGAATCAAGAACCTGTGGGGATCACCCTTTTTCCCACAGCTCTCGAAGATTACAGCTACATTTTATTAAGCAACAGGCTGAGACTGTGGTTAGAAAGATTTCCCCGAGCCAAATGTCTCTCCGTGTCTGGAGCCATGCCTCTCCCATTTCCTGCATAATGTTCAACATCCTTAAAGTCCATTTTAGGGCCACTACAAAACTCTCAGGAAGGGCCAATTAGTCACTCTAATTTTACAGTGGAAAAAAAAAATGTAAAGAAATAAATGTTCCCACATTTTTTACTCTCTTCTAATCAATGTTTTCATTGCAGCTCTTTTATCATCATACAGGTCCATGCCTGTTGGCAAACATGCTACTCCAGAAGATACAGAGGGAAAATGTTTAACAGTACAAATATCTCCTGTTCTAAAGGGGAGCCACTAACCGAGACCAGCTCGGCTCTTTCCCAAAGGATGTATGGAACAAGATTTACATCCTCTTTATGCCCTGAAGAGCAGATTACAGAGATTTCCAAAATTCCCTGAATATTCCCTGAGTTTGGGAGCCCTGGTAGCCAGCCAATTCCTGGACCTACAGAACCACCAGCTGAAGCTGACTCTGAATCCAGCCCTGTCTCCACAGGACTGAAGAAGTTGAAGAGGTTGATCACCATCACAAACCTCACCATCATTAAAGTCTTTGCCTCCTCTTACAAACATGGAAACAACAGCCAAGATAACTCATCTTCTCCTTAGCTCTCCAGCCTTGCAGTTCTGCCTCAGTTCCTCTGAGAATGAGCCAGCAGCAGTGAAAAACTTCCAAATATGTCACTGCTGAATACACTGAAGTAGCAGTGGCATAAAATGACCCGGAGCAACACACAAGACAGCTGTAACTCCCTGCTGATCCTTTCCCAGCTGGAAGGCAGGGGCACAGCCACGTTCTGCACTGGGATACAGCCCTCCACAGAGGAAGCCATGACTTTGTCCTCCCACAGTGAGGGAAGACAAGGCAAGCTCAGGTATAGGAAGGAACTCATACTATCTGGAGCTAGAGTCAGGCCACGCGCAGATTTGGGTAGACCCCCCCACCCCCACAAAGCAGCTGGCAGAACTACAGATTTTTTTGCATCATCAGGTCTCAAAACCTTTCATTTCTAGGTAAAAGCAAGCTGCTGTCCTGAGCAAATCGGGTGACAGGAGACTGGTGTTGCCTTGTAAACCTGTAACCAGAACCACAGGGAGACAGGGCCAGCTCAGGATGCTTCTGCAGTTGCAGGAGTTTAATTTGCTGCTTTTTGTCCCCCTCCTCTGAGCAGAAAATCTGTGACAAACAAGCTATTTTGTTTCTCAGTGCTACAATGTCCCCCACGCCATGAAGTCAGCCACCTGCTCACCGGGAGCCGACCAAGCACCCTCACGATTCCCATGTTTTAATTAGCTAATACTTCCAAACACAAGTCTTATTGCTTACGTCAAAGACCAAATACCACCACCCTGCAGTAAGCTAAGCACACATTTACAAGAGCTCGCTAAACACTGCAGAACTTTCAGCACGAGACAGCTTTTTACAGCATGAAATTACCAGTTCTGGACACTTCACAACATCAGCCATTGAGAAAAGGCTCAGAAAGAACTACTTTCTCAGGTCAAATGAATAACAGAACAGGGATGGACTTTCAGGGGAGGGTGAAGTGGATGGAGGCGAGTTCTTTTCCCTTGGTGCTGCCACCAGCCAGCCACTTAGGTGTAGCAAGAACTACCACTATTAAAACCTAAAGCCAGCAAGTCTTCCAAATATTGTTACCTGCAAATGCAGCAGATCTGGGAAGGGGGTAGCACAGTTCGGTCAAAATTGCAAAGGAAGTTTGATTTCAAGAGTGGTTTATTTGCCTTTCCTCTGACTTACACTACCATTGTCCTGATAAAACAGCCCTGAAGGCAGTGATAACACCAAGGTCTCAGTTAAATGCATATACAACCACTTCCAGGGCAGAGAGCACAAGTAGCAACAAATAAAAGCTTTTTAGTTCTACAATTACATATAGCAGCATATAGATTTGATCTTGCACCCACTATATCCCAATACCAGTGCTCCCGTGATCTGGGTACAGATTCAAATACATAGACCAAGACTATGGTTCCAGTGATATTTTTACCTTGGGTGGGAAAACACTTAAAAGGGCAGGTTTCTTTGAACCCAGAGCTAATCCAGTCTACCACGACGCCCCCCAAACTGGTACAGCTGTGAGAGTGCAGCACTGGGCCAGGAGTGAGTGACGAGAGACAAAGGAGAGGTTGAAACCTGGTTTGCCACCAAGGTGGTGCATGGAAACATGAATTAAACTTCTGCGGCCACGGTCTTACATTGTCTCAGGCCAAGGGAAAAACCCGGGTTAAAATTAAACACCCCCTTCATTATTTCCTTTTTGTCAGGTTAGGCTTAATTTAGGTCAGATCAACCCGATGCACTGCACAAACACGCTGCTGCTCCTGCCGTAAGAAGGCAAGGACAGCGTGGAGACAGAACCTGGGGTGGCAAGAAGGTGGAAACGCTCGGGCCGGGGGGGGTCTGTCGATGCTGCCTGCGATCCCACGGCACGGTGCTGCCCTGCACATCAGAGGAGGCTGGCGTGCACAGAGGAAAAACATCCAGGGAAGGAGGGGAAGAGGAAGGAGGGGGGGCGGAAAGACAAACAAATAAATGCACAGTCTCAGAACAGAGGGCAAAAAAACCCCACACGTATTTCGTACAGCATAAACTGGAGAGATTGGAAAGTTTAGACTTTTTATGCATTAAATCAGAACGATGGACACGTGCGGCTTCCTGAGAGGGGCTCCCCGCTGCTACAGGGAGGGTGTGGATGTACACGCTGTCGTTCCAGCTGTATGGATGTACACGCTGCCATCCCACCTGTACGGCAAAGACAGCCAACCTGCCGGGGGGGGGTGTTGTGCAGCCGAGCCAGACGTGCCCCCGAGCCCTGTGGCAGCGGGTCCTAACCCTGCCAACAGCAGCAACAACAAAAAGAACGAAGACCCCCCCCCACACACACATCCCCGATTTCCCAGCGGTTTGTTTGACTGCTGCCCATACAGGGTGGGTTTTTTGCTGTTGTTTCCAAGCGCTGCATCTCCCGAGCAGCAAACAAGCGCCCGGGGTGAGGGGAGCTGACAAAGGTTACACACCAGCTGGAAAACAGCCGGGAAGGCCCCGGTCTCCAGCCTCCTCACCCCCGCACCAGGTATTTTATAGATAAAGCAGTGTTATATCACCTCTGATCGCCGATAAATAGTTATTTGAGAGATTTAACTGTTGTCACCTCCTCTTCTTCCTCCACGTCGCTCCTGAAGGGTCTGCCTCTCACACCGCACCTCAGGGACACGGAGCGCCTATCCCGGCCCTGCAGCCGACGCCCGCCCCGCGGGGCACCTCCTGCCACCCCCGCTCCGCACCCCTCGCCCTGCNGGGGCCCCGCCCCGCCGCTGGGTACCGAGGTGGGCGGGAGGAGTTTTGGGGGGGACGGTGAGGTGAGACGAAGCCGCCCCGCAACGGGAGCCTGAGGGGAGGCCGGACCGGGCCGGGCAAGGGTGGGGGGAGCGCCCCCCTCCCCGCTACTTTCGGCGGAGCAGGCTGCGCCCCGACGGCGCTGCACCG
>VZTM01039331.1:51642-65918 GCA_013400555.1 Jacana jacana | reverse complement strand
GGGGGCGGAGTCGCGGCGGGGCGGGGAGCGGTGGCCGGTTGGGAACGGTGGGGCCGAGCCACCGGAGCCCCGACAGCGGCTGAGATGGCGTGCAGCCGTCAGGGGAGCCGCGTCGCAGGGAGCGGGAACCAGCCGGCGGTGGAAGGAAGGGCCCGACGGTGGCCTCGTCCAGGTGCTCCCCCTCCCGGTGCTCCGTTCCCGGGGATGCGAATCCTCTCAGGCGTCCCTGGAGCCCCAGCGACAAGGAACGCCGTCCCCGGTGCGACCCTAATTTGCCGTTCTGGTTGCAGTCTCTACGCGGTCTGGAAGCGCTCAGTAGAGTGGTTAACTCTGAAGCCTAGTGATGGTGGAAGTGGAACCGGGAATGCATCGCCACTGGTGAGAAGACACACAAAAAATGAGGCAAGTGGCTCTGATCTAAGTTCCTTGCCCGAAGAAGGTCTGATGAAGAGGTTGCAGCAGACCCTCTTGGCTTTAAAATCCTTCAAACACACCCCAAGTTCAAGATCAGAGACCTGATCGTGGCCTGTTCCTCGCTAGGAAACCAAAACTGCTTCCAGAGATGATCCCCTAGAAAAAGTGAATGCAATCCTAGGTGTTTAAAACATCCCCCTAATGAGGTCCTTCCCAAACAGCCAGCAAAGATGGCAGTGTGTTTTCCCACTCCTGGGGTTTAAGCAAAAAGAACCTACCCCCAAAGACAAGGTTCTTGATCAGCCCCAGGAGAGGGTGGCTCCTCGCAAGGGGAGGCCAGCACAGGAGCCAGCTAAAGATGCTGGAGCTGCAGGGTTCCTGTCTTCTCTCATTGACTAAGCAGCCTCCAGGTGCCACCTCTGAACTCGGGGCTCTACAACTGAGGGGTGCAAGTGCCTTTGCACTCCCACCGCACCCCTCAGACCACCATCCCCTTCCCGCCCACTCTCATCATGGTGTGGTGTTGTGTTTGATGTGCAACACTTCGACTCACCTTGGCCACTGCCCAGACAGCAGAGAGGTTGCTTTGTCTACTCGTAAAAGCTTTTCTGCTCATCTGGTGATCTTCAGTAACCGTCTTTGGACTGGGCTGTAGGTTAAGCAGCCCTTGGATCAGCTTCAGCTTGCCAACAATTCCGCTACTTCAAAGAGGTCTGCAAGTTGCTTTTATTGCTGTGTTTTCTGCAGGGTCGGTGTGTAGTTAACAGTACCATGAGGATGTAGAAATCCAAAGAGTGTGGCAAGGCTACAGAGCTAGTGCAGAATCACAGAACCCTGGAATGGTTTGGGTTGGAAGGGACCTTAAAAAACCATCGAGTTCCAACCCCCCTGCCATGGGCAGGGACACCTCCCACTAGAGCAGGTTGCTCAAAGCCCCATCCAGTCCAGCCTTGAACACGTCCAGGACCCTTACTAGAATGACAATGTTCATTTGCCATCAAGACCCCAATCAAAACAATTGTTATTTAAGCCAGACCTTGATTTAAGCCTTAAGCAAGGTATCAGCTTTGTGTAGGCAACTTGGAATAGTCGATAGTGTAGCAAAAATGATAAACTCATTACAATAGCTATTTCAAAGACAGCCTAATGGGCTTGACACCTACAAAAAAACAACAACTGGTGAGACCCCATCTGGAATATTGTGTCCAGTTCTGAGCCCCTCAGGTCAAGAAGGGCAGGGAACTGCTTGAGAGAGTCCAGGGCAGGGCTACCAAGATGATGAAGGGAGTGGAGCATCTCCCATAGGAGGAAAGGCTGAGGGAGTTGGTTCTCTTCAGCTTGGAGAAGAGGAGACTGAGGGGTGACCTTATTAATGTTTATCAATATGTAAAGGGTGAGTAGTATCAGGAGGATGGAGCCAGGCTCTTCTCAGTGACATCCAATGATAGGACAAGGGGTAATGGATGCAAGCTGGAACAGAGGAGATTCCAGTTAAATATGAGGAAAAATTTCTTCATAGTGAGGGTGACTGAACACTGGCAGGGGCTGCCCAGGGAGGTTGTGGAGTCTCCTTCTCTGGAAACATTCAAAACTCTCCTGGACGCGTTCCTGAGTGACCTGCTCTAGGTGTTCCTGCTCCAGCAGGGGATTGGACTGGATGGGCTTTCAAGGTGCCTTCCAATCCCTGA
The DNA here is from genome assembly GCA_013400555.1 of Jacana jacana. Classification (NCBI taxonomy): domain Eukaryota; kingdom Metazoa; phylum Chordata; class Aves; order Charadriiformes; family Jacanidae; genus Jacana; species Jacana jacana. The sequence continues at coordinate 63,816 of VZTM01039331.1, read as the reverse complement.
GATTCTGTGATTCTGTGATTCTTAGCTTCTTGCAGTCCTCTCCTGGCTCTGGGAAATGTCACCTCTACCTTTTTTCAAAACCGGACTTGCACCCTACCCAACAGGGTGTCTGGAGTGATGGTGATCATGCTTTTCCTGCTGACTGATGCTCAATCTAGAAAAGCACTGCAAACCCACAGCCCTGTAACTCACCGGCATGGAAGGCAAGTGATCACGGGGGGCAGATGCCTACACCTTTGATGCGAAGGGCACGTTATGACTGAGGCTCCCTCAAGCATCTCCTCAAGTGATTGCCTGATTTAACATCCCCTCACTGTTCAGCCAAACTTCCAAAGGCATTTGCAGATTTCATGCCATCCCTGAAACGCCAGTGTTTATATCCAGCTGTACTGGAGCCCCATAAAAGCCCTTTTTTAGTCAAGGCTAATGGAGAGAAGAAGGGATGCACTCAGGTAATTGGGAGACGGGGGAATTTGTAGTGATTCTTTCTGTCTGTCATTTTGTTTAGCCACATTTCTATAATAATGGTGTGAGTATTATTTGCTCTCCTGGTGCCCTTCCCTTCCAGGATTTAACATTGTAGAGTCATGAGCTGCTTACACAACTTCCAGCCAGGGGAGAGGTCTGTATTATTTTAGATTTATAGGTGGGCAGATGAGGGACCAGGAGAGAACTCCCACAAGCCCAGGGAGGTGGAAGGGAAGAGCAGATGTTATGCTTTGTCTTGTTTTCTGACATGTGGATCTCTCTGCCTCTCTCGCAGCAGTCATGCAAGCACATTTATCAAGCACAACATGCATTCTCTGCTACTCTCCCAACGTTTCTCATCCGAGTTACTGCACCCTCACACAGCGCAACTGACCTCAGAAAACAATTTTGATCTTTTCAGTTCCCTCTTTTCTCAAAGCAGTACATTATTTATTGCTTTGCTTACTTAGTACTACAGCAAGAGCAGCACCAAAGCACGTAAATCAAGGACGACAGTCCATGTGCGATGCTCTAAGTAATAGTAATACTAATGGCCCCGAGACTGAAACAAACCCCATTATCTAAGCTCCTGATAAGCACAGGTCACACATAGACCAAATTGTACCCCAAAGAAGCACAGTTTGCATGCAGAGTTGTCTAGGGAAGCTAGGTAAAAACATGGCAACTGCAAGGAAGAAAACAAAATTCTCCTTATTTGAATAGGTAGCATTCACCCAGGCGCTTCTTCATTTTGGTGTGGAATAAACAACATAGATGCCCCATGCTGTGTCCCCAAGGTGTGTGCAAATTTCATCCTCTCTAACAGGGCTAATGCACCAAAATCCTTACAGGTTTGGGCTTGAAAACTGTTCATAATACTAGAAATAGCACAATAAAGTGACATTCAAATTTGACTGTGCTGCCAGCGGAGCTTCTTTTATGCACAGCATGTTATGTTGTGTCCTGAAACACACTCAGAAAGCGAGGAGAGCATCTGCAGGTCTTAACAATTAATATTTCTGTGGCCTGTCCTCCTACACCATGCTGTGTGTATGAAAAATGGCCCAAAAATGAGTATATACCAACAAAGGATCTCTAACCAGCAACTGGTCACCTACAGCCTGAGCCAGATTCAGTCCAGCCTGTCCTGCTCCTGCAGCTCCTGTGGGATCTTTGTTCCCTTGTGCTTGGCTTGGAGTGGCAGTGGCAGGATGATGTCCTTTCTGGAGGAGAGATACTCTAGGAAGTTGTCTTCCTTTCATCCTCCATGTCGTGTCAGGCACTAGAGAAGGAGAAATGAGTAGGTTGGAGGAAAGCAGAACACGGGAGCAGCTCAGAAGCTCTCAGTTGTTTTTACAGCAGCCCCCCCTTGGTGATTCCATGCCCGGGCACATCCCCTGTGCTTGATGGGTCTCTCTGCCCTGTCCTGGGACGAGCACGAGCTTGGGGTGGTGTGTAACAGCTTCTCTTGCTGTTCTGAGTCAGAACCTGGAACGCTGCAAGCACAGGTCAGCCAGTCCCTACGCAGTTATGAGCAGAGAAGTTTGGGGTCTCTATTTTTTTTGGTCCCTAATCAAAGGAACCTGCCCTGTAATTAGCCACTGCAAAATTGCTCTGTGACATTTGTCCCAGCCTGGGGTTAGCCCCTGTCCCCACTGCCTGTGACAGGCCACAGGAGCTGGCTGGCGGCTGTTAGTGGAGATTCCTCCTCCTCAGGCCACGCTGACGTGGTGGCACCTGGCTGGCACTGCAGGAGTGAATCACCACCTCTCCTAGGAGTGGTGCTCCCTGGACAATGGCAGGCCAGGGAACTGCAGGCAGCCACTCCTTACGCTAGACAAACTTTGAAAGGAAAAGCAAACTCAGTTTATTTGACTAAAGTGCTCAACAAATCAGCACCTGTTTCTTGGAGGAAGAAAGGGGGCATGTGTTAATATGCCAAATAGTTTTGAGATAAAGTGACTTTTAGCATTTTGACAGACCTTCACGACTGTTTCCTGCTTCCCTCCAGGCAGCAAGCTCCCCTCTCCAATTAGCCCCCACAACACAGCTGTCTGCAAGTGGGACACAACCTTTTAGATAAACTTCATCCTTGGGCTTTGCTTCCTTTGAGATGAGCGTGAACTTACAATGCAGTTCCCCTTTTCACTCCACTCTCTGGATATGGTTCTGCTGGGTGTAATTCCACCTTTCTTGCTCTCTGAATCTTCATCCTCAGGTCTCAACTTTTGATCCACATACGGCCACAATTGTCAAGGAACAGCCCTGGAGCGGTTCTCCTGGTTGAGCGAACCCAAGCAGGCATAATATCACAAATAAAATATCACAGCACAATGCAAATGCAAATGCAAACTCCTCTCCTCTTGCCAAAAGTGAAGTTTCATCACCTCCAAGGATACATGACCTTGGATTTATATGGGTTTAATAACACTGCACTTCAGAGCTGTTCCTTACACAAACTGTAAGCTCAGACAATGAATGAAGCTCATTAGCAGTTTGATACAGGCTAGGTATGACAGCAGACAAGCAGCCATGGGGACAAAAAGGGCATTTGAAGAAGATGACTCCTAAACTCAGCACGCTGGGACGATGAGCAGGACACTCTGGCTGTGCTGGCGTTCCTGGTTGTCGCACGTTTGTCCCCTGCTGCTGAGCGTGGCAAAGGAAAGGTTTCCCGTGTCTCTTGCTGACACTTCCTTAAAGCCTGTTCAGCCCCAGGTGCACAAAGCAACCTCTGCTCCCAGGCAGCCAGATGGCCAGCTGCAATCCAGTCACTCTTTAATTAACTTTGGGTTTGGTTTTTTTTTCCCCTCTGTGGGTTGTTTCTGGGAGAAAGAGAGCTGACAGCATGTTTGTTTACGAGATTGATTTGGCCTGGCAGCTCCCTGGGTCTATACTAAGCGTTTTGAAGTGTCTTTGGGTTTTGTTATCACTGTAAAAGGAGTAGAAGCTGAGAATCTGTGGGGATTTCTGGGATGTATCTAAAGGAAGCTATGAAAGGGTGGGGGATTATCGCAACTCATATGCAGATGGGCACACACATGAAACAAAGCTGATGGGACAAACTAATCTGAGGCCTTGGTTACTGTGCACTGTTGAGCTGCTACAGGGGATAATTAACTTTAAACACAGCTACAACAAACACTGACCTGCAAGCAGCCCGTCCAAACCCTGTGGAGTTGCTCGTGTGCGTGGAGTCACACAACGTACATAAAGCAACTGTGGGATGGAAGGTTCAGGATGTGTCCCTCTGACCGGAGAAAATGCCAACCAGCAGGATCACCTGATCCGGATTAAAAAGCAGAAAGGTGTGAAGAATCTGCAGCTAAAATGTCCAGGTCTAAAACCAACAGAGATGTGGAACAGCTTATACATGTGTGAACTAGCTGTCCCTACCAATCAAGCTGTGGCAGCGCGTACGGCATGTTCTACCGAGACCCCAGTCACACACCAAGTAGGGCAGCAAGTGCCACCTCCATCCTGCAACAGAGGAATGTTCTAGGAAAGAGCAAGCAGAAAGGAGGGTGGGGAAGCCATACCAGCTCACCAAGACTGAACACAGGGAGGGTAGAAAGGATGAGAGAGGAAGGAGGCAGCCAGGCAGCAAAGGAAATGGGATTATGGAGCATTTTTCCTTCAGAAGTAGCAAGTCTGCAAGGCAGTAAGTGCTAAAGGAGAGGAGATGCAGCAAAGAGGTAAAGGAGAGTAATTTTGAATCAGGGTGGTCTTAAAGGTGATGGATGAAGCACATTTCCCATATCTCCCACTGAAGGGAGGTCTCTCTAGAAGGAGAACTTTTCAAAAATGAGTTTGAGGCCCTGTTGCTTCTGATACCAGAGCATTTTGCAAAACTGTGCGATGAATGACGTACATCTCACGGGCTGCGATTTCACTGCAGAGGTAAGACAAGGGCAGAGCTGCTGCAAAAGTGTGCCTGCAAAATCGCAGAGGTGCACCCTATTTTGCATGAGGGAGTGGGTTTTTTTAATTATTATTTGTTGGTTTCTATCCCAGATGTACAAGCAGAGTCCTCCCCCTGGTGGCAAGGAAAGAAAACACGATTCCACAATGTTTTAAAGTCATGTCAATCTAAGGCTATAAAATGAAGTACTTGGCATCAGACAGGAGCTCCTTTTTATTAGGTTCATCAGTACAGCTGGAGAAAAAAAGACAATTTTGCAAAACACAAATCCTTTTCAGGACTTACATGGAATTATTCACTTTGAAGGCTGATACATCTTGAGAACAGTTTCCAAGTTCAATGTAATGGTTAATTTATTAGACAATTTGCAAGAGAAGGAGAGGCTAAGACCTGTAGAATAACTTTTAGTAGCTGAGCAGGGTAATTGTAATGCACAATAATCCCATTATTTCCACTGAGTCCTTGTCTTTTAGTGCCCAATTGAGTTTCGGTGTCTAAAACCCCTCAAAGGCAGACTAGTCAGGAAAGTAAAATTCCTTATGCTACTGAACAGTAATAACAAACGCAGTAGACAAGCTGGGTTTATTGGGTACAACAATTTTCCCCAACTACTGTCCTCAGATAGGTTTTCAAAAGTCATCTGTAGGAAATTATCTGTTTGTTACGGGAAGTGCCTTTTGGACGGGATGTTTTCCTTTAGAAAACTCATTTGGTGGATGAGGGGAGAGCAGCAGGCATTGCTTTGGCTTCACTAAGGCTTTCAGTACTGTCTCCTGTAGCGTCCTCAGAGACAAACTGATGAAGTACAACCTAAATAAACGGGCAGTGAGGTGGATGGAAAACTGGCAGATCCACTGGGCTGAAAGGGGCTCCTCACTAGTGGAGCACCCCTAGGATCAGAACATCTTCATTAAAGGCCTGGATGAACAGACAAGAGTCCACCCTCAGCAAACTGACAGATGATACAAACCTGAGGAGAGCAGGTGACAACCAGAGGGTTGTGCTGTCTCTCAGAAGGGCCTCAACAGGCTGGAGAAATGGACATGGAAGGTTGTCAGGAAATTAAATGAAGGGAAAAACAAAGTCTTTCACGTGGGGAGAAATAACCTGTGCACCAGTAGAGGCTGGAGCTGACAGCAGTTTTGCAGAGGAGAATGTGGGAGTCCAGGTGGAGAACAAGTTGACCAGGAGTGAGCAATGCACCCTTGTGGCAAAGGAGGCCAACAGCATCCCGGGCTACCTTAGGAAAAGAGCTACCAGCAGGTCAAGAGGTGATTTTTCCCCTCCCCTCTCTATTTTTCTTTTCAGTTCCAGCAGATGAACACTAGGTATTTCCCTGCCCTCAACTGTACAGGTAGTATAAGAATGGCTGAATTGTAATTACGTGGGAAAACAACTGTTATCTTTTAATTATAAAAAGGAGAAACCTCCTTCGGCTGCAACATTAATAACCACTGCAACATAAACAAATATATATTCCCCCATCCTTAACAAAGGCAAGCTCTGCCCTTCACCACAAAACACTGTCTGCACACTTCTGTTTAAAAAGGTTTAATTTTTCACCCTGGTACAAAAATACAGTACAATGTGATGGCAAGGCAGTCGCCAAAAAACATTCAAAGAATAAAAGGGGAACCCCCGTAAAGCTTCAGCATTACCCACCCTCACTCTCTGGAACAATCAAGAGGTGAGTGCACAAGGAAACAGTGAAACTTCTGCCCAAAAGGCATATAAAGATGAATCACACACAGTTAGACACAAAAATGTGTTTGCAGAGCTAATAATTTCACATGCTACTTGGACATTCAAGAACTTGATTCTACTTGGCTTAGTGGCAGAATTCATGATTTGGGATATCTAGAAAACACCTGGCCCAGGAACATGCCCCATTGTTAGGAATCCCCAGCAAAAGCAATGGGATCACACACCACCAGTGAGAAAAGAGGGATTCAACCCCGATTAAGCATCAAAATGCCGACTACTTCTACTTATTCCAATCACACTTTGTCCTCAAATTAACATTTTGCCCTACACACCTCCCTTTTAAGACCAAATATTAGTGGTTGCTCAAACACACAAACCCATGTGTTTGCACATCACCTAGTTGCAAACAACCATTACAGCACAAACTGCCAGGCAGAGGAGGAGATAACACTGTAACTGGTGCATGTGTGTGAACTCCAAACAGGGTTTAACCAAACATTGTTGACAGGAGAATTGTGTCCCTCCAGTGCATCTACATTCTTTGTCTGTTTAATCATTTCCTTTCAGAGTTTTGAAGTGATGGAAAAGCACCAATCCGTGTATTCATTAGAGTTCATCTCCCAGGTGTTTTTGTTTGAAAGCATCACCTGTTAGCTTCTCCTGGGCCTCCTTCATCCCTTGGACAACTGAAAGATTAGACAGAGAGACAGCAACTATTAATTTCAAGATGAAAACACCAAGGTGTCCTGGTAATGAAAGTCTTTTAAAATAACAGTTACAGAATGTAGATCTACAAATTAACCCTGGGAAACAAAAAAAAACCAACCCCAAACCAACAAACAAACCACAAACAGTCCTGTGCCCAACTGTTTGTAGCTGAATTATGAGAATTGCATGACTTTCCATGCCACAACTGGAGACAACGTTTAGCTCCTATAGACATTATAGTGGGTATTAAGGTGAGTCATGATTCTGAACAGGGTTCCTCAAGGTGTAACAGCACCACTCATTCACGTTGTATCTAACAGCTCCCAGTTATGGTGTAAAGTATGATCATTTTTCTCCACTCAAAAGTGACGTCCCTCACTCAAGAAATACCCAGAGTTTCATCTCACTAAAAATACACTTCAAACTACTTTGCACATACCTTGATCAGCGTTGGTATAGAAATACTTGTAGCTGGGGTTTCCTTTCTCATTTATGATTTCTGGGTGGACTTTTCCACTGGGGTCTATGAAACGAGAAAGCAAAGAGGAAATTCAGGTGGTAACAATAAGAACAGGGTCCTGTGAATGGATACAACAGCTGTGGATGCCCTACCCATGAAAAGGATTCTGGGGATGTAACCTCCATCGGGACTAAAGGCTTCATCCTTTGGCTCTTCGTCATCCTACCAAAGCAAGACAGAAAGAGAGGGGACATATTAGCAAGGTGTCTAACAAAACACAGCATTCATTTTAAAGAAACAAGCTATTGCTTCCCATCATTTATCCTGAGTAATTTACATCTTAAACAGGCAGTGGGTAAGTGCAGTATCTTCTAGTCCAAAATGAAAATTATATTTACCTAAACAAGTATCACTTGTGAAAAGAACAGTATTTTTTCCTGTTCTGTCAATTTGCATTAAACATGTGGGAGGTGTCCCTGGCCATGGCAGGGGGTTTGGAACTGGATGATCCTTACGGGCCCTTCCAACCCAAACCGTGCTATGGTTCTATGGCAGAATGAATATAAATGCCTTTATCGTGGCAACAGAATAACACAAGGTAGAAATTGTTACAGAGATGATGGCAGAGAGCCAGGCTTGTTAATACAACTCAAATAACCAGACTCAAGAAAATTCTTTTTAAAACAAACAATCAGCTCTACCAATCAACCCCGTATACCTCTTCAGGAGTGCACGATTTAGGATGTGCACAAAACAGGATGCAACCAGTTAAGAGGGATTCCCAATGGTTAATTACTAGGCAGTAACAGGGATACAAATCAGAGAGCAGCCTACCTCAAGGTTGACCATAACAAAATTATGGGCAAGTTCAGAGATCTCCTTGGATTCAGCAAACTTTGGCTTTAAAGCTGAGGGGGGAAAAAAAAAACAAAAAACAAAAAACAAAAGAGATGTGGAAAGACAGTGAAAAAGATTTCAGGATTCCAGGTCAGCATCAAAATCTCGACTTCATTGCTCCCTCTGGAGAGCTGGTACTTTTAAATAAGCAGTGGGTAAATACAATGTGTGTATCAAACTGTTCATGCCAGGCTCAGAACAGCAGGTAGCTGGAGCAACCCTTGCTGAGCAGCCATATGAACAACCCTGGCCAACAGACACACGTGGTCATATTGGAATCAACGCAACAAAAGCAAAAAACCTTGGTGTAAACCACCAGTTCTCACTCAACAAGCTCATACTTTAAACTTNTCCCTCAGCCTTTCCTCCTACGGGAGATGCTCCACTCCCTTCATCATCTTGGTAGCCCTGCCCTGGACTCTCTCCAGCAGTTCCCTGTCTCAGCAAACCTTAGCATTAAACTTACCTTTGCAAGCTCCACACCAAGACTTGTGGATGATAACCATAAGAGGCAAGCCACTAAAACAAAGGAAGAAAAGGAAGAAAATTGTCAAAGAAAGCTTACACAAACCACATTCTATTACATTTCAACACTTGAGACTTTACAAAGGCTAGAGATAACGGAAAATAAGAGATGTAAAGAGATGCTGCTATGTTTTAAGGTTGTCTTGCAAAAAGTTTTCCCTATCTTATAAGGTGTATAATCATAATTAATGGTAACTGCCAGCCAGTAACTGTTCTTGTAGAGGAAGAGGCTTTCTCTTTGGAAGGTTTGCTCTTAATTAGTTCACATTTGCTCAAATACACAACTGGTCATGTGTGGCTTTTTACTGGAAGTGGTTAGTGACACCAGCTGCCTGAGAGATCTCAGGATGGATTTTCACAGCTGCTTAAAGCAATCTCAGGGATGACAGTCACACATCCATCCCTCTCCCCACTATGGTCTGTATGTTTGCTGTGACTAAGACCCTCCGCTGATCAATGACCAAACACAGTAACCTAGCAAACCTTCTGGTTGCCAGGCTGTTTTCCTACATGTTGGTCTGCTGAATTAGATCTGAGCCAGGACTGAGAAGCGGCAAGGAGGGGTGTGTGCGCTGCGTGGAGCTGCAGCCTAAAGCGCAATGCAAAAGGGCCAAAGCTATTCTTTATTATTCTCTCTCTCCCCAAATAATTTGCTTGACCTTCACTACCTCTTACTACCTAGAGGTGAAATTTCCACTGCCCAATGCATGTTTTATTTAACCCCGGTCTTCAAAAGTCCCACCAGCCTTTCACCTCCTGACAAAGCCAAGCTCACCCAGTTCAATTTCTCTAAGCTCTTTTATAATATATTCAAGGCTGCACTATGTGATTAGGCAGAGGCCTGAAACACACTACAGCTGTTGTTAGTGCTGGGGATTCGATTAACCCACCGCTTCACAGCTCCTGACTATTTTGCATCAATTTTACCTTTCTAACAAGAAAAGTCGTACAACTAGAGGTGACCTTTGCTGCTCTTGAGCACATCCAGGTAGTGCAACAGTTACCTCCACGCTTTCTGCATGCAGATGTCCTTACTAACACTCTCACTGTTTCTATCATCCAACAGTTGGGCTGGTGAAAGCTGACTAGGGCGATAAACTAAGAAAGACTAAGATCAAGAATTGGGTATCTCATCCCTTTCCTTTCACCAATAAACCCCTAACTATGGAAGGGTATCCAAGGGAAGCTGGTAATAATGACACAGCTTCCAGACCCGTAAGAACAGCCAAAAACAAGGTGAAGGAAAATAAGGAATGAAGACAGACACACAGAGAACACACTATATGGATACTTCTTTCGTGACGTGCCAAGCAAAGCAAAGTTTAAGCTTTCTGTTACTGTAAACTCTGTTGGCATTTTGGGGGTTAAAAGTGAAGTGAATTTCTCACAAACAGAGACATTACAAACACCTTTGCACATGGCAGAAACTAAATTATTTCATTACTACCAGCACTGAAGTACAAGTTTTTCTTTAGCTGTAGATAGATATGAAAGGAAATTTCATCTTAGCAGCATTCACTTGTGGCCTTCAGAACCAGGAAGGGGTGGAGAGGAACTAATTAACATTAAGAGTAGTTCAAACAAAAGTTTGCCATTAATAACTAACCAATAATTTATCTTTACATAGGACTCTGTTTGCAGTAAGGAGTAAGAATACACATTTCCCTTGTAAAGCTTTTATTGCATCAGCGTCCTCTCCCTGAGAACCAGAGAGCGTCCTCTTTCTTGAGGGGAAGCGGATTTAAGTCTGGACAATACACATCGTTCTTATCATCAAGGATCAGTGCTCAACAACCCCATAATCAGTACTGCAACACACTTTTTTCTTTTAAAGTTAAATTTTCAAAGCAGATTTTAAATGGAAAGGCTCACAGTTCTGTAATAGCAACAGTGAGAATCCAAAGAAGTTTTAGAGGTACTGAGTGTATTTTCTCAGCTTTATTCTCTTTACTTTGATGAGGAAAATAAACTTAGTTACATCAAAACTTTTTTGTAGTAATTTCTCAGTTCTGCAATGTGTCAGTCCACCTAGCAGCCAGTGTCAGATAAACAGCCATTGTAATTGAAGTGGCCCTTCCTGTCCTGCTTTACCATTTCCTCCCAGGTAGCACTACACATACAATTAAAACCAAAAGCCACAGTTTATTATAATGAGGGACAAAGCATCCCCTAGAAAGAGAAAAGTTTATATAAGCTATATATGTGGTGTAAAAAATACTGAAATCGGTTGAAACTAAGTGCAAAACAAAGTTACCAGCCACAGCTGGTACAGACTTATAGATAGTTTCACTCAGAACACTCATTTTAGCTCACTTTTCCCATGAAAGCACTCATTCTTAAACACTGAAACAGTTTTAAAGGCATTTAGTGATGACCTTGCAGAGAAAAGACATAGCAAGTTATTTCAATAAAATAGTCCCACGGGTAAATAAAAACTTTACTCCATTTAAGGCACACGTTTTATTGTTAACCCTGAAACAGACAGGTCTGAGTTTGCTAAGCCATCACCTTTCTGCTACGCAGTTTGCAAATCTATCTCTTGGGTTCAGTAGAATTTTTTTAAACAGTCACATCCTAAAAATACAGCCTGTTCCAGTTCTGGACCTGAAGTCTCCTCTGCAGTTTGATATTAACTGGAGAAAGCCTTGGGAAACTAATCCTATTCGAGACACACACACACACGCGGAGGGGAAAAGTTTTCCCTAGGATCACCACCCTCTTGGGTTTCCATGTTCAGACACAATTTGGTTACTGGGATATAGGTCTCCATAAGAAAAGTCCACTTGCTTGGGGATGCAAGAATAAAGATGCAAGTGGGGAGAATGCAGGAGTGGTGGAACAGCATCCCTGCAGATTCTCTTAGCGACACAGCTTGCTCAGAAGCTGCAGGGACATGTCATCCATCTTCCCAGAGCTGCTGTTGCCATATGAGTTGGACTTGATGATCCTTATGGGTGCCTTTCAGCCTGACATATTCTGTGATTTGATTTGCAATAGGTGGGACACAAGCTCCCCGGGGTCTGTGGCTGGAAAGCATGTTCTCACTTGTTGCAAGCACTTTGGGACCAGAGCACGGCCGCCTGCAGAGGAGACAGGGTTCATTGGATGCTGCGGCTCAGGTACTGCAGGAACATGCTGGCCAGCTGGGGCAAGTTTTCATCACTGGGCTGCATCTTGGTGTAGCTGATGAACTGTCTGCGCAGACGGCTCAGCTCGGCCATGCTCACCGGCCGGGTCAGCACCAGCCCTTCGGCAACGCCGGGGACTCGGACCAGCTGGCCGGGCTGCGCCCCGTCCCTCTGGGCGGCCATGACGGCGGCCAGCACCTCCTGGGTGACACGGTCGAGGTGGTGGAGGAAGCCGCTGGACTGCAGGGGCTGGGTGCGGGTGGCGCGGTGAGGCGGCGGCGGGGCGCTCTGGAAGAGGGCGGCGCGGATGGCGGCCAGCGGCAGCGGCTCCTCCCCGTGCACCGTGAAAAGCGGCCGGTCCC
>VZTM01039331.1:41399-51592 GCA_013400555.1 Jacana jacana | reverse complement strand
GGAAGGCCCCGACCCTCGCCACAACGGCACTGGGAGGTCGTCCTGCGGGGCGACCGTCCGACGGTGGCCGCTGAGAACTAGAGGTTCTCCGCCCAGGAGATGTAGGAAGGCGGGATCTCCACCCGCGCCCACAGGGAACCCCCAAACAAGCACCACCAGCGTCTCCAACAAGGCCCAGAGTGTACTATTTACAGCCTTGACATCGATTTAAAGCCTTGCAACTTCCTAGACTGGAAACGTCCCACCTGCTGCACAGCAGGTCATGTCCTTTCACCCTTCATCTCCTGACCTAAGGTCAGACTTTGAACAAAGATCTGCTTTTTAGGTTTGCTTAGGGTTTGGGGTTGTGGGTTTTTTTTTGGGGGGGGGGGGAAGGTGTTGTTTTGTTTCTCCCAAACCTTCAATTCACTAACACTCAAATGGTGCTGCACTCAAACTGGTGAGAAGGTCAGAGATTAGATATTATTAGGTATTTTAAATATTATATATTATTAGATATAGATCCTATAATCAGATGCCAGACATTATTGTTGTTATTATTATTACACTAGAAAGAAATTCTTCCCTGTGAGGATGACACAGGTTGCCCACAGAAGCTGTGGAGACCCCATCCCTGAAGGCGTTCAAGGGCTTTGAGCAACCTGGTCCAGCAGGAGGTGTCCCTGCCCAGGGCAGGGGGGTTGGAACTCGATCTTTAAGGTCCCTTCCAACCTGAACCATGAACCACTCTACAACTGTCTGTGAAAGCAGAGAGCCTGCGTTACAGCCATCCCTTGCTCCAGGGTTGTTTCTGAGCAGAAATGCTCACCCTGCCTCCACCTCAGACCTCACCCTCCATCCCTCCCTCCTCTGTCTCCTTTTAAAGTCTCCTCTGCTTCACTGCCAAGTAATGCAGTGAATTCCTGCCAGTACTCCAACCAAAAGATGGTACGTCTTTTCTGAACTGTACCATCTGGGTGAATTTGGTGCCTACACCAGGGAGCAGAGCTGGCCAGGCAGATCCATTTGAGAGCAGAATTCAATAAAACAGCAAACATGGGAGGCATAATGAAGCGTGACTCACGTCAGCATTGTCAGATCCAGGTTATGAATTCAAAAGTACAAGCAGAATTTATAAGCATCCAATTTTCCTTCTCACATTTTAACAAGAAACAGAAGAAATTCCGAGAAGAAAAAAAAAAGAAGTGTCAAAATGTCATTTTTTACCTTCTCATAGAGACAGTGTTATTTTTAGAGTTTAAGCTTAACCCAGAAAAGCTTCTACTTCACAGTAAGAAAACATCTCAGGCTGAGACCTCCACTATAGAGGCACGCGGAATTTGACGGAAGCTGTTAGCACTGCTGAGTTTGAGGGGACCCAGTACTAATTAGACAGGCGTTACTGGGGTCTGACAACAAAGCCTTTCTTCACGATGACAAATACTCAGTTATTCCCCTTTTAAAGCCATGCTAGAACTTCATTCCATTCGATGGCAGTGATTAAGCCCAGGTGGTGCCTCAGCGAAGTGAATAAAACACTATTTTCGCTCTAATAAGCCACAGGGAAGTGAACGGTCCCCTGAACCACCTTTGTGTTTGTTAATAATTACTGTTTTCTGTGGTTAAGTTGATACAGAACCTTTGTGTATGTTTTTAAAGAGGCTTTTCTGTATTTAAAACTAGCTGACATACCTGGCTGCTGCCTCTTTCTTCCCATCTTCTAGTGTTCTCCAATGAATATGATCTCCAAAACCTGCCAGAGAAAAGGGTTTATATATAACCTGCACAATTTAACATGTCAGCCAAGAGAGGAAACCAGTCCAACACTTAAGAATATTTGAAACTCATTTTATGCTTCTTTAATGATCCCAGTCCTGGAAAGACTTCTGCAAATACTTAAAACCTACATAGTCTTGTGAGGAATCCCACTGAAATTAATTAACAAAAACATACCAAAGTCATGAATATTTTAATATATACGCAAATGACACCAAAAATCCCCCAAACAGAGATTAAAATTGGAGGGCCTTCTGATTATTCCCCGTTCTTTTTCAATCCATGAACATTTATTAACTGATTAGTGACAAATTAAACATGTCAGCATTTGGCTTCCTAAATCCCACTGAATGTGAACTAAAGTGGAACTGAAAAATTCCTAGGCAAACAAACATATGATCACTAATTGCTCTAAAACTATTATGCTGAGCATTACTGCTGATGATGATATCATCGAAGAGTTGGAAAGAACACAGATTTCTGAACGTGTGTTCCTGTTACAGAGACGGAATGAGGCAGGAAATATTCTACCCCATACCCAGATATCAAGTCTTGTTGTGTCAGTTGGGATAAGAGAGAGCAAGTGTTTGTTTTAAAACTGTAAAGCAGGGACTGCCAGGTTTTTTGACCCTGTGGCTGACATGGCACTACCACACATGGCTGAGAGCCACACAGAGAGCTGAGAGGAAGGGGATTCGGGAACCGTTTGTAGGGGAACTTCCTTTGGAAGAGCTCCTCTGCTCTCATCACTCCTAACACAGGGCTCTGCTGGGTGACCAAACATCAGCCTCAGCTTGCCCCTTCCCAACACTGAGGGTTTGGATTAGGCAGCAACCCCCAGTGCCCAGGGTGCTGAGGGGGACACATTTTGGGCACTACGCAGGGGTCAGGAGCCACAGGCTGCCCAGTGCTGACACAGGGGAAAGTGGACGCTGCCTCCAGCCGACGACTATGGCAAAGAAGTTGGAGAAAGCCAACACCAGAGTCAACAAAGCCTCGTGCCTCCTTATTTGAGCATTCAGGAGGTTTGAACTGTTGGCACAGTATTTTTATCACCTTCTTTCCTGATATGAACAACTGAACATGACGCAAGACATCAAATATTTGGTTGTGGGGTAAGTAAGGTGGGGATGCCTCGTCCGTGTCCAACCACACACGTGTCTCAGCTGCAGGAGCAGCTTCAGGCACAAGGCTGGATGCAGCAGAGCAAATCCCAGTTGGGTCAGCAGAAGTCACGTTTACTCAGAACATTGACACGTCAGCTATCTCATTCAACGGCCAACATGTTACAACAAGGACAACCTTCTATTGACCTATCTAGGAAAAACCTTTTGAGAGCTTCTTTTTAAAATGAAAAGCCACTTTGTGGTGAGCTTCCGTACGTCGTCAAAAGCATTGCACAATACGTTACGGAGTGTTTCTTTTGAATGAAACTCATCTGTGGAATTAACCAACAACAAACGTGGAGTGGCTGGGACCCACACCACAGAGCTTGGCGGTCTTTGGCCCAACTGCATTACTGCCAGCCCAGGAGACTTATCCCTGGGACAAGCTAAAGCCACCACCTGTGGGGAAGCTCAGGTGCACCCCGACTTAAGCGGGCTATTCAACATGGCAATGGAAGGAGGAGGCCGAGGAATGGTTGGGAAGGAGATGGGAAGCCGAAGGGAAGAATCCGTTCATGGACCCCCAGGAGGCAGCAGCGCCGAGCAGAGCACCGAGAGGCCGGGCTCCCCCCCGCCCCGCCAAGGCCTTGACCAGATAAAAGTGAAGCCCCTCGAAAGGGAAACTCCTCAGGGTTAGAACTTGAACAGAAACACCACAGCGAAGACGGCTTAAAGACCCCCCTAAAAGTCTTTAAAGCCAAAGGGCAGCGCTGTCACTGCGACCGGCGGCAGTAGCGCCAGCCTGGCCCAGCCCTCTCCCGCGCCCCCCTCCCTGCCTTCCCGCTGAGGGAACTGGCCCGGCCCCGGCGCGCCCGTTCACCGCAAAAGTTGAGAGGAAAGCCCGAAGAAAACGTTTGCCTGACCCTTTCCGAGCCCTTCCGCGGCGGCGGCTGCGGAGGTCGCCAGCACCAGGCACAGGCAGAAGATGGAGGCTGCCGCGGGCTGAGCCTTCATGATGTCGGCGCGGGCAGCAGTGGCACTCCGGGTGCGGCCCCTAAACCTCGGAAACGGGACCAGACCCGCTTAGGTGGTTAATTCTTTTTAATTTTTTTCCTCTTTTTTTCCTTTCCCCCTTTTTTAAAGCTCAGGAAATGATGTGAGGCGGATGTGGGCGGTGCGCCGCCCTCACCTCCCGGCCCAGAGGTGCCGGGGGAGGGAAGGAAGGAGGGAAGGGGCGGCTCGGGGGGGTTCTCTCTCCAGCCTTCTGAGGGGAAGATCAGCTGCTCCCCCTTCGGTCGGAGCAGCTCGGCTCCGCACAGCAGCCGAGGCCTGCGGGGCAGGAGTCCCTCAGTCACACCGGGCTGTTCCCCTGAACAAAATTAAGGAGAGCAGGCAGCTAGCGGTGGATTTATTTTCTCTTCCCAAATAAACCCTTTTGTCCCGCTGCTCTCGAGAGTTGCCCAGCCGGTTGGGAAGGTAAAACCGTTGAAGGAGGGCTGGCCAAGGGGCAGAGCCCGGTGACACCTCTACACCCACCACCCGCCTCTGGGTTGCTCGTCGCCGCAGACTATAAAGACTACAACTCCCAGCAGGCGCCATGTGCACACCGCCCCCGCCTGCTATGCAAATACAGCTCCGCAGCGCAGCCAATCAGAGGGCGGGTCGATGCCGTCACGTGGCGCGAAGCTTCCTTTCTCTGTGCGCCTCTCTTTCCTTCATCAGCCGCCATCTTGTTCTCACCGCGTGTTGGGCTGCGGGGGCTCCGCTGCGCTCAGGTGAGACCTTCCAGGCGCCTACCGGCCCGTTTCGCCGGCGCTACCCGCCCTTCTTCTCCTGCCGTCTCACGGAGTGGCGGGGCGCTGCGGTAGCTCGGCACCGTCCCATTCCCATTTACCGCGCTGGGCCGTGGCGGGGCCGCGGGCGCCGGCCGTCCCCGTAAAAGAGGACGGGGGAGTGAGGCCGTGCGGCCAGACGCCATGTGGCGGGGTCTGTCCCGGCTCCGGTGACCCGTGGATCTCTCCTGGGGTCGCGGTGCACCCGGGCGGGCGGGGGTGCCCTGGTTCCCGAGGGATGGAGCCTTAATTCCCTCCGGCTCGCTGTGGTTTGGGGGCGGCCAGCGAGCCGCCCTGCCGGCCCCTGTCCCTTCTGGCGCCTGCCCGGCGGGGTCCCCGTCCCTGCCGTGATCAGCCCGGCGGCGCTGCGACCTCCCCGAGTCCCCTCCCGGCCGCGGGAGCCCCGTCTGCCCCTCCCGGTCGCTTCCCCAGCACGATGCACTTGCAGACGTGGTTTCCCCTTGATTTAGGGTGTCGCTGATGACTGGGGCAGAGTAGGGAAATGCCCTCCTTGCGTTGGAGGGTTGGAGGTGTTTTTCCTCCCATTACAGGTTTTTCAGTTCTTCCAGCCTTTAAGGTTCCACCTGACCAGTTGGAGAACCCATTTAACTTCCCATTCCCGTTCAACTTCGTTGAATGAATTGCTGCCAGAGGCTCATGTAAGAGGTCTGTCAAGACACGAACTCACTGAGCTCGGAACTGGCTTATTGGTTAAAAGTACTAGAGATTCATTATTTTGAAAAGAAAATTAAAGTGGTGTAACGATGAGCTTCTCCAGGGGGTCTCTGAAAGGTGTTTTCCTAGAAGCCCTCCCGCTGTACATGCGGATTTGGGTCTGTTCTGAGTCAGTAGTTGAGCCAAATGGTTCCAGCAGCACACTGCCATGCTGGGAAAGTCGCTGTTTGTGCCTCAGTGATAGAAAATCAAAGTTCTGTTGATTGGCCTCATCACGGTACAGAGGCTTTGACTCAACAGACCACGTTTTAAGTCATGTGGCTTTAAAGCTTTCTGATGCAAATTTTCTATAAGTTTAAAACCCACTGCGCCTTTAGGAGTACTTTTAAAATGGACTGTGGAAGACTTTTCTTAATATCTTGATAGTTAACTTGTATCTGATTCTGCTTCCTTAGACACAGCACTATGAACCAAGAAAAGCTGGCCAAGCTTCAAGCGCAGGTCCGAATAGGAGGAAAGGTAAGACCATCAGAGAGGCATTCTTTCCTTTATTCTACAGGTTGAAGGAGAAACATCTCTGAAACACGTTTTTCAAAATGTAGGCTTTAGTTCATGGGAGGGAAGAAAAATAAAACCACATGTTTAAAGCCTGAAAAATTTGGCTTTGGTTTTTTTGTGTGTGATCTGCTACCTGAAATGCGGCTTTATTTCAGTTCACAACTGCTGGATGAGTAGCTTCCCCAGCGTGTAAAGCTTTCTTTTTAATTGAGTGACTTGTTGTGACCTGTGAAAGCTCAAGCTAAGCTTACCTGTTGGTTGTTCCAGTTCTGCCTTTCTCCTCTCCCTGTTGGGGAGTTTCTTCCTTTGTACCAGCTCCAGGGCTTATGTCACTCCGCACTGAGCTCTTTCTTTTCTCTGAGCCAGCAGGTAGCTAATAGGAGCACACAAAAAAAGTATCACGTAGCTTGTTCAGCGTGGGTGTTCATCCCCTAACCATGGGTGGAGTTGTACAAAAATTTGCAGAGTAAGAATTCCAAAATTGCTGCCTGTGGAACAGCTCATTAATTACTCAGTTACAAAAGTGTGACCTTTTTTAAATCACTGCTTTTGTGCTTTATCTTGAGGAAAAACAGAAGTTCTTGGGGAAGTTCCTTATGTATTGCCCCATAGTAAAGAGTATTTTTATAATCTAGCTTGTGGGAAAGGAAAAAATACTGCTGCTGTTCAATGTCTTTTTGGTCATTTTACATGTAAGAAAAACCTTAAAATTCAAACAGATGCTTAAAGCTGTAGGTGAAGAGAAGTTGAAAAGCATTTTTAACTACAGAGCTTTCTTACAGCTGGTAAATAGGTTGCTCAGAGTGTGATACGACTTCCAAAAACTAAAGTGTTGTGATTTTGAGAATAGCTGACTGTTGTGTCTTGGTTCTTTCCAGGGAACGGCTCGCAGAAAGAAGAAGGTGGTGCACAGAACAGCTACAGCTGATGACAAAAAACTTCAGAGTTCCCTCAAAAAACTGGCAGTAAATAACATTGCTGGCATTGAAGAGGTACAATGATAAGTGTTTCCTGTTTGAAATTAAATTTACTTCGGTGTTTTGGTGGGGATGGATGGGGTTTTGGGTTTTTTTCTTTAATAAATGACAGGTTTATCTTCCCCTCAAAGAATTACAGGCCTGGTTACTGATCAGTGATTGTCTCCTTTACATTAATGCATACATACCTAGAGAAAGAAGGGAGAAGGTTCTGTTGGCCAGATAATGATTGTAGAAGGTAGCAAGCTGTCCTGTATGTGTCTTGAATGGATTTCAAAACAAAACTTCTCTTGAGTCTTGACATCATGAACTTGATTAAAGAGAAGAGCAATAAATGCACGTTACTGTGCAGGCACATCTGAAGCGAGGGTTGTGTCGTGCAGAATATAAACAAAAATGGTGGAAATACCTGCAGTAAGAACTTGGAAGTCTGTACAAGCAAAATTAGGTCCTTTTACTGCATGAAAATTACCAGACTTGTTTATGGTGGTGTTTTGATTTAACCTCAGCCAACAATAAAGACAAGGAGACCTTTTGCTCATGCACCCTGCCTCCTGCCCCGAGAAGGGTAGGGAGAAGATGGGGGAAGGGGAAACCATCCTCATGGGTTGAGATTAAGACAGTTTAATAGAACAATAGTGGAAAAGGAAAATAATGGTAAAAGAATAAGCAAGACTCTCGCTGCCTAGTGAGCTGGTTGCCCAGCCCAACTGGAGCAGTGATTACAGATTTCCCTTCCCACCCCAGCCAACCCCCACTGATATATTGAGCATGACATCTATGGCATGCAATACTCCACTGGCTGCTCCATTGTTCTGTCTGTGCTCCTTTTGGGCTTCTATGGGAAGCTGAAAAAGGGTCTTTACTAGTATAAACATCACTTAGCAACAACTAAAACAATGTGTGTTGTTGACATTCCTTTCATACAAAATCTGAAAACACAGCAACTATTGGGAAGAAAATTAACTCTCTCGGCTGAAGGCAGGCCAGGTGGTTACAGGAGAGAACATTTCTTACAACACAGCAATGACTTTACACATATATATATATATATGTATAAAATAGGAACTGAAAGACTGACATTTTCTGTAACATTCTAGAGTGCTGTTCATATGTGGGAGGTGGAGGTGTTCCTTCATTGTGAACTCAATATTACTGTAGTACTTGGTTAGAGAAGCATAATATTTAATCTGTGATTAATGAGTTTAAGCAGGATTGGAAGGTGCCTCCAGAGGTCACTTGGTGCATACCTCTCTTCCAGAGGCAAATGCAGAGTCAGTGTAGAAGCCTGGTTTGCCTGTAGGTTTTCACGTCTCCGCCACAGAATTCAGTTTGTTTACTGAAGCTTGATATGTATATGCTGAGCTATACAAACACAAAGAAAGACACAGTTCTTGTTTGATTTTGTTGGGTTTGGTTTTTCCCCAAGGAGCATAAGATCTTTTTTTCAGACACAGTTATTAAGGATGTTAAATCCCTTGATGGGAAGGGAAGTAATGCAGCGTGCTTCTACCTAAATAGCTAGGTATATAATAGCAGTATGATGTTGTATTAGGGTGGACACAAATTGACCTTAGGAAACTCCATGTAGATAGACGAGTCTGGGGAGACTAGTAATACGGAGTCAAACATTAGTAACTCATCTGGGTGATTTTTTTCAAAACAGGCTTTTAACTATGAGGATGACTGTGCTTGAAGCCTTCACTGTTCCCCATGTGCAAAGGACCAGACATCCTTTAGTTTTGCAGGAAAGCAATGTACCTCATTTTCGTGTTCAAAATAAATGTTGAACTGTGCTCCAGTGTGAAGATTGATAACTTACATGTTTTTATAATCTAGATCAGTTTTTAATCAGTTCCCAAGTTTGTTTTCTCCCTGTAACTTCTAAAACCAGTGCTTATATGTTAATGTTTATACATGAGTTTAATACCACTGTTTGGTTGGGTGGGTAGAACTCTTCCTTTTGTCAGACAATATTATCTTCCATATAACCATAGTTCAGCCAAGCCCAGAAGAAAAAAACTTGTTAACTTTATATAACATAAGCCCATACAAATATACCAGTATAAACTTCAACAGTAGCAGCAAAGGCGGATAATATGCTGGCTGTAGAACAATTCTTGGTGAATCAGAAGACCAGGGAAGAGGAAGAGAGCAGGATAATGTCATTGGTCTTGAAAAAAATCATCATGGAATGGCATAGAAACCTTTGTCAGTGCTGTTGGTACATAAACCTCAGTTCTGTCTCTGTGTAAGAAGCATCCTTGCCTTGGGCAGCTTCAGGTAGGCCAGACTGTGAACCTCACACCTTTGCCAGTTGTGCAGTAACAATAACGTTTCCCTGCTCAGTGGCACAGATAGCTGTGAATGGCAGTGTCTTAAGCTGCTGTGTGTTAGAGCTTTTAGTTTGTAAAGAGTTACCACAGAGCTAAAGTTCCAGGTTGTTTTTTTTCCCTAGACATTCTTGATATTAACTCCTTTATCCCTTACAGTCTTAACAGCTTATGTCTGGGTTTTGCCTTTGTTAAAAATAAATGCGAACTGTGTGATAACGTACAATCCTTATGTATTTATCACTCAGTATTCAGATATTGTATTTTATGAAGGAACCATAGCTCCTAAAATTCTGCCTCTTCATACAGTAGGTATGAACCCGTATTTCACCACTGCCTTCCCTTTTACTTCCAGTTTAGGTGACATGCCAAGTTAAACATTTATTTTTATCATGGTCAGATTTTTCTCTAGGAGGGAGTTATAATTTTGTAAATGTTCTTATATTGTAGTATTTTAAATCTAGATTTGATTTAATGTATCATGCTTGATCAACAAGATGCTGCAACGTTTTGGTAAATGTTATTAATATCCCTGAACAGGTGAACATGATAAAAGATGATGGAACAGTTATTCACTTCAACAACCCCAAGGTGCAAGCTTCCCTTTCTGCTAACACTTTTGCAATTACTGGCCATGCAGAGGCTAAACCGATCACAGAAATGCTTCCAGGCATCTTAAGCCAGCTTGGTGCTGACAGCTTAACAAGTCTCAGGAAGTTAGCTGAACAATTCCCAAGACAAGGTGGGTCTCTTTGGAATATTTTCTTGCTGATTCAGAGAACGTGTGAAGTGTTAAAAGTTTTAACCCAAACTGTAACAGCAGGATGTGCAACTTGGAAAGCAGCCAAAAGCAGACAGTCTTTTATTTATTTGCCACTTCAGTGGAAAGATATTTTATTGTTGTTGAGTCCAGATTCTATATAGGCAGGCCCTGATTTAAAAAAACAAACCCCAAAA
>VZTM01039331.1:15291-40471 GCA_013400555.1 Jacana jacana | reverse complement strand
AATACTTTCTTTTTTTTTTTTTTTAAATTTTTACATTTCTCTAGATTACTTGTAGGATATTCCACCTTCCTGAAGGTGGAATACTGAGGAATAGGTTTGATGCAGGACCCTTGAGAGGGAAATAATCTTTCCTGCAGTTTGAGTAATTGAGTTGTGTCAATTGAGTCAATTAAGGTCTGGAGAATAGATCTTATGAGGATTGATTGAGGGAGTTGGGGTTGTTTAGTTTGAGGAAGAGGAGGCTGAGGGGAGACCTCATCACTCTCTACAACTGCTTGAAAGGGCATTGTAGGGAGGTTGGTGCTGGACTCTTCTCAAGGGCAATTAGTGATAGAACAAAAGGGAATGGCTGCAAGCTGCAGCAGGGTAGGGTTAGACTGGACACTAGGAAAGAATTCTTCCCAGAAAGAGTAGTCAGTGGAATGGGCTGCCCAGGGAGGTGGTGGAGTCCCCATCCCTGACTGTGTTTCAGAGTAGATTAGATGTGGTGTTGAGGGATCTGGTGTAGGGGAGAACTTGTAGAGTAGGGCTGATGGTTGGACTTGATGATCCCAAGGGTCTCTTCCAACCTGAATGCTTCTATGATTCCTGTGATACGTTGGTCCCGGATTGGTACCACATTGCCAGTTGCACTGAAGCACACCCTTCAGTTAGATTTAGTCACGCGGGGTTCTTTTGGTGTCATTTGATCTTTTGCTAGCTCTGCTTTAACACACCTAAGCATTTGAACAGGGCTGTGCTAATGCTTCGAGGGAAGAATGTTTTCAGGTAGACCCCTTGGTCGTGCTGATTACTGTGTGTTTGATGCTGGGGGCTGGGGAACTGCTTGCTTTTTTCTCCTGTGTGTTATGGCTTCTATTTTGCTGTGTGGTTTTTCCCTCATTCTGTATAATGAGAACTCAGCACCAAATTTCTTTTTGTAGTGTTGGATAGTAAAGCACCAAAATCTGAAGATATTGATGAAGAAGATGATGATGTCCCAGGTAGGCACATGCACGTTTAGGTCTATTTAATGTAGAATTCTTTCAATGAGTGTATTTAAATATTTAGTTCTTGGTGTGATTATACTTCTGACTGGCTAAGGGAGGTTTCATGTACTAGGCAGCGTTAAAACATTGATGGCTTTGGATTCCAGTTTTTGAAAAAAGGTTTACCTTGTGCAAATTGCTTAAGTCTGAAGTGAAAATAGGTCAGAATACTTTCAGGGAGCTTGAACGGGTGATCTAAATGCCCAAATAGCATTTTAGGGCTGCAAAACGACATGGTTGACAGAAGCTCTGATTTAAAGACTACCTGATGGCTAGGGTGGGGATTTTTCTGTCTGTAGTAGAAGAAACAAAGCTTATGTCAGTGTCTGCAGGTTTCTCAGTTAATATTGTAAGTTCTTCATTTGTCAATCAATAACTGTATCAAT
Organism: Jacana jacana; assembly: GCA_013400555.1. Taxonomy (NCBI): domain Eukaryota; kingdom Metazoa; phylum Chordata; class Aves; order Charadriiformes; family Jacanidae; genus Jacana; species Jacana jacana. The sequence continues at coordinate 39,057 of VZTM01039331.1, read as the reverse complement.
CACCACACTCTTCAGTATGCATCAGTATGGTATGTTAGCTGAAACAGCAGACTGGACCCAGAAGTTCAGTTCCTCATGCTCTGGTGCTGCTACTCAATTACCTCCAACATTTTTTGTTTCCTGGAGTACAACAGTTCATGGGTGCTTAACTTCAGGCATTCTCTAGCAAGTGCTCATGGCTAAAGGCTCAACCTTTAAGTAGAGCACTTCTGTAAATCAGATTGTCATCACTTCATGTTAGAACTTCCACTCTTCTGAGTGTCCTGAATTTCTAGTTCGTTGTATGTTCAAACAAAGCCTATTTTTCTAAAGTCCATTGAAATCTGCCCATAATAAGTGGTGTACATGAGTCCAGTTAAGAGCTACTTAACCTTTCCTATAATATATGCATTTTCATTGAACTTACAAAGGTAATGTTACTGGCTGTTACTGTATTAAATATCTTCATCTCTTTCAGATCTCGTAGAAAACTTTGATGAAGCATCAAAGAATGAAGCTAACTAAATCATTAATAGTTCTGGAAGCTGGCATGGACTAGATTTAAGAAATCAGCTATGTGGTTCCAAAGTTTTAAAGAAACAGAGAACATCACCTGTTAATAGTTCAGTAATATAAATATTTTGTATTTTTATGATGCTGTTTGTTCAGCATTTTCTGTCAGTTGATTTTGCATTTTGCACTTACTCCCAGGATCTACTCTTTTGGTCAAAAAGAAACGTCAGTGCAGTTTGAGGGGTGTGTGCATGTGCGTGTGTGTATGTGTGTGGGTGTACATATAGTGGAGAACAAATTGGAGAACACTTATTTAACCTTTCCCCCTTTTTCTTTGGAAGTAGAAATAAAAGGAATCTTCAGCATTGTTGCTTTTGATTATCACCAAATAGTGCAGAGAAGGTAACTAAGATTAAAACTTTGTCCACATTTTATGACCTGAAGGCGTTACACCATTAAAACTTGGGTTTAATTTGCTGTTAACTATTGTACGTGCAGATGTTTCTCATCCCTGTTGAAATGTACACATTTGTTATCAACCTTCTGGTGATGCCAGGTGATGCTGAAGACAAGCTGTTTCACTGCCTGGCTTGGTACAGTAACTTCTTAAAAAAGATAACTTGGGCTCAGAAAAGTGTGCTGGTTTTGTTTTGTTTTGTTTTTTTTTTCCAACCTTTTTTATTTTGTTCTTGTCTCTCCAGCCTTTTGAGAGAAGCTGATGTTTGACTCCTACATAGGCTTAGCAGTGTGTTCTCCTGTTGATGTAGTGTATTTCCCATGTTGAAAGGAAAACAAACACCGTGGTTCTCTACCATCAGGTCACTTCCTCAACTTGGAGGTTTAGTTGGTAACAGTCCAGTGCACCAGTTTTGCCCAGTAACAGATTTTTGCTTGAATAACTTCAAGCTGTTCTCTTGGCATGACTGCATTTACTAGCAGCTGATGATCCGCTGTCATTCTTAGGGCACTAGAAATTTAATGCCCAGCGTGAGCGATGTTTAAGGTGGGAGGAAAGAGTGGTTGTCATTTTGCCTTGCCTCCTGCTGGGCACTTCGTGTGATGACTTAACTCTAAAGGGATTTTCTTTCTTGCCTGTAACTTACCTTTGCCTGTAACCTACCTCTAGGTTTGGTGTCATCAATGTAGTAGCTTCTTAAAAACCACGAATGCTCCTCAGGCGTAAGGAGGACATTGGGAGGTACTGTTGGTACAGTGCAGTATTTATGACCTTTCTTTACAATGCCTAATGTGAAGCCATTTTCTCAGAGGCTCTTTCAAGGTTCTTGATGTAATGTGCATTACAGTATAGTTAGACATCATTGTGACCTGTGTCAAGGGCAGCTGTGGCTTAAGAAGACCATCTTCTTCTTGACATCTGTCACTTAACTATGGCTTAATTGGAACATATCAGCTTTTTATGTAGGTTCATATGCTAGAGAACTGTAAAAGTACAAGGTAAACAGTACCAGAGTTCTGGTGATATCATAAAACCACAAAAGCAGAGCTTGTAGTGGTTCATCTGAACTCCTCCATTTATTTTATAGGCTTTGTTCAGTTTTTCCTGTTATATTTTATATACTACATGGATCTTACTACAAAATAAACTAACAGTACGAAAGAGGAAATGCTCCCTCTTGTGTGTTGTCTCCTCCACCCACCAGCAGTAGCTGGGGAAGGGGCAGGTGGGTGCAGCAGCTGTTTCAGACACAAACCCTGGCTGACAGTGGCTGAGGAAGATACACGCAGGACTCGGGAGGATCCTGTTTAGAGCTTCAGGATCTCACACTCACTCCCATATTACCCACTCTCCTGTTCTCCTTGTGGTGTTGAGTGGAACTTTGGGTGGTTGTACAGCTAATCTTAAATCAGCTGCAGATGCATTTGTTCTGTTAATAAGGAAGAGAAGTCTTGATTAACATGTGCCCAGACACACTGAATTGCCTTTTGCTGCCCCCTGCAAGCTCAAAGAGCGAATGAAGGATACTCAGAATCAGGTGTTTGCAGTGTTCCCCTGTTTGCTTAAGGGGTGTGAGTGAAGAACATCCCAAAGTAGTGACTGTACTGAGTTTGTGTATGGACATCCCTCCCCCTGAGTACTAACCAGATACTGAAACCTGTGTTCACTGGGTTGATGTAGGAAGCATGTCAGAACTAATTTTGTGAGAGATAAGGAGTAAGAATCAGGAACAACGATTCCCTAAGTTTATACAGTTGAACTTTGATTCCTACAAAACACTCATTTATTTTTTGCTATTGGTCATGACAATTTCCATGTTAAACCCTCACTTTTCCTATGTTTGACAACCAGTAAACTAACTAAATATGCTAGCTTCTGTAGTTATAGCTTCACTTTTTCTCACTGTATCTGAAAACAGTCAACCACTTATGATTTGCTGCTGGAAATACGAGAGCTTATCCATCATTAAACTGATTTTAATTAAAAGTAACCCATCAAGGCTGTTGTGGGAAAAGCTATTTTTCTTTATCCACGGTGTAACTCCCAACAGTGTTTGCACGTGCTGCTGGAAATGCAAAGTTGCTACCAAGAGTAATTCTGGGGAGTGTTGCTACAACAAAACCTCCCCCTGTGAAGGTGAGCACTAAGATGTTCTTTGCCTGGGTTGAAGCATGGTAACCCCTGTACTTCTGAAGCCCTTGAGCTTCCTTCCTCATGTACTTGAACACTGTTGGTGTATTAAAGATATTGAATAGTAAGGATTTTGGCAATGATATGGAAATAGAGCAGAATGTAGGTTGAAATGGTATTTGAGAGAATCAAAGCCGAATCCATGAAGACAAAGAATCCAAAACTTTGGCAGATGTGCAGGACTGCAGAGGTTAATCTTTCTGCCCTGACTGCTGGTAGGGTTGTGTAGTTCCCTAGTTGATGGATGGGAAACCTGGAGCTGGATGGCTTCTCCCAGGAGAGTGAGTCTGTAAAAACCTGCAGTTCTGGTGCATTTGCTGTATGGAGGGGAAAAAACCCCAGCAATGTTTGTGCATGATGAGTCACAGGGATTACAGCACAGTCTGTGGTGCTGGAGACGTGGTACTGAGTGCTTGGCAGCTAAAAGTCTTGGTAGGGAGGGAGGAGTTAGAAGACATTCAAAGAACATTAAACATACAATACGGGCCCGGGGGGTGTGTGGGGCAGAAATAGGGTTAATAGGGTTTGGGAGTGTTTTCTTTTTATCCATGTTATATAGGAGGACTTGGAGAGCGCACGAGAATAAGGATGAATTTAGAACTGCTCCTGAAGTTCTACTGAAATATGTTGGTTCTTCACTAGGGTTTGTCAAGGATCCATGGGAACTAGAAGTTGTAATGAGCTCCCCTCTGCCAGAATCTTCAGGAAAAATGCTGGATTGGTGTGTAGGGAATGAGCGCTGGGGGCCTTGCAGGGGATTGGTGAGCAGCGCAGTGATTGACCAGCCTATTGCTGTTAACAGGAAGGAACTGAGAAGTTTTAACAGCACAGGAACTCTCTGCTGTCTGAGAGTGATGAATCCATACCTCTCCTGAGGAGTGTCCCAGGAGGGATCCTCTTGAGTTTCCCTGGAATTGGATTGTGCTGCTCCCAGCAGTGGGGATGTGTGGAGGGGCTGAGCAGACCCTGTAGGTGAAAGCGGGTGCGTGAATTTTTCCACCGGCCCTTAAGATTACTCTCCTCTTATTATTTTAAGACAGTTTGTTCAGCAAAGTGAACAGATAGATTGTTCTGGAGATGAAGAGTACACTAATTAAATGATCCATGTTTTGTGCTTCAGCAAATGAAGTGATGCAGAAGAGGAGCGTATCACAACAGTAGCCATAGCAAATTTATGGGACTGAGCAGAAGGACGGGGGAGGGCTATTCATGTTCAGCTCTTTGCTTTCCCATCAAGTAATTTCATATTTTTTTTATCCTCCCCTTACCCCTCCTCCCCTTTTTTTTTTATCCCCTTCTCCCTTCTCCTCCATCCTCCTCCTTCTCCTCCCCCCCTACCCCCCAAAGACCTGTTTGCAGACACTGAAGATCTCCTTGGATCTATTCAGAAACACGGGGGCTGCAGTGCCAATCAAGGATTCAGGTAGCCAAGCAGAGCAAGTGAAGAGATTAGTTCTGAAATCGCTTGTCTCGGTATGTTTGGGTGGAAGCTTGGGTTGATAACCTAGAGCAGGATTATTGGGAACTGGGCTTTCGTGTCAGACTCTGACACCGTTCAATCTGGCAAGAAAAAACAAACTTGTACATCTTCTGGTGCCCTGGTTTGCCTTTATGTCAGGAGAAGTGCTCTGCCTGCTCTAGGTATGTGGTATATAAATGAATGAACACAAGACCTGGGTGCTCCTTGGGAGAAAAGAGCTACATCTGTGCAGTACTTCACTTCCCAATGATAAATGCAGACGATGTGGCGGGCTGTCAGTACCTTTGAACACCCTCTCACTAAACAACAGCTTGCTCGGGTGCAAGTTTTTCTTGGCGACCTGGTACCTGTCAGAATCTCAACTATTAGGTGGTGTTTCCTTGAGCTTTGCATTGCAGATGGAGTTTGTAACTATGCTGAATTAGTTGCCTCCTTGGAGTAAAAGTATCTGCTCATTTGAGTTCTTGAAGTTGTTTCTGATGCTTTTTTTATAAAGTATTAATGCTAAGGCAGCATTTAAACAAAAAAAAACCTGTATGCCGAGGTCTTTTGAATTTTCACCCAACATATCCCAGCTGAATAAAAGGAGTTATGCAACCTTTTGCCCTTTCTGGCACCACCCTTGGGGCAGCTATAGCAACTGCTTATGTCAAAAAGTAATATTAGAAAGTATTTAATGTATTTTTAGATTCTGTCTAATGCAACTTAGCTGACAAAGAAGAGCCAGTGCTGTGTGACCACCTTTCTACTGACATTGGGGAATGTGGTGCAAACTTCGTTTTGAGAACATCAGATCTGATTTTAAAGCCATGTGAAGCTGAAAACTTCCAAGCCATGGAGATTATTGCCAGACATAGGTAAGTGAAGACTTTAAATCTCAACAGATTGCCTACAAGATCCCAGACCTTTGCACACACAGAGTGAAGTTCCCTGAAAGGCCTTCACAAATCCAGGCTTCTCTGCTGCCAAGTCTTGCCCTTCCCTTGCTTTCCCAAGTGCCAGCAGTAGTAGCTGATGTCTGAGGTCAGCTGGATCAGCTTGCTCAACTGGTTGCAGATGACTTTTGGTTTTTTTTAAAGTTTATTTTTCAGATGGTTTTCAGCTTGCCTTACTGTGAAATCTGACCACAGAGATGTACGTAGTAGTGGTGCCTGCTAAAATCATGAGTATTCCTCTTCCTGACACCTTGCTTCAGTTGGCTTAGCTGGCTTGGGGAACTGCACCCTGAGCTGTGGTGGCATCATCTGAACCTGCAGGTCCCATAGTTCATTCTCTGCGAGTGGGTGTCTGCAGAGGAAGCTGCAGCTTCAGGCCTCATGTCGATGCTCTTTGCTTCACCACCTGCTGCCTAGTTTTAAATGTCTGTGAAATAAACTAACCTCCTTTCAAAAAGGAAGAGATTGCATGCAGTAATTTTGAGCAGGCTTAGTAGAGATGACCATGGTGCAAACCATCGTCACAATCTGGGCCTGGGGCATAAATCTTATGAGGAACGATTGAGGGAGCTGGGACTGTTTAGTTTGAGGAAGAGGAGGCTGAGGGGAGACCTCACCACTCTCTACAACTGCTTGAAAGGGCATTGTAGAGAGGTTGGAGCTGGTCTCTTCTCAAGGGCAATTAGTGATAGAACAAAAGGGAATGGCTGCAAGCTGCAGCAGGGTAGGAAAGAGTGGTCAGTCACTGGAATGGGCTGCCCAGGGAAGCAGAGGAGTCACCCTCCCTGACTGTGTTTCAGAGTCAATTAGATGTGGTGTTGAGGGATCTGGTGTAGGGGAGAACTTGTAGAGTAGGGCTGATGGTTGGACTCGATGATCCCAAGGGTCTCTGCCAACCTGAATGATTCTATGATAAGCTGTACTGGCCCTTTTAACCCTGCTGGTCCTCGCTCTGTTTCTGAGGCTTGTCTTGGCAAACTTTGTGGGGCAACTTGTGCTGCTGCTGAGTTAACCTGAGCCACACTGAGTTTGGAAGAAGGGAAGGATTTAGCATGTTGGTGCCTTGGCTGAACAATCTGCTCAGATGCTGTAGCCTACGGTTTGTTTTTAAACTTTTAATTGTGAAATAGGGGTTCAGTGCAGTTCACTGTGCCTTGTGAGGCACAGGCATTGCCTGCACTGTGGGCTGATAAGCTGCAGCATGTGACCCCAGCGTGCCACTGCAGCAGCCACCCTCTGACCTAGCCATCCCACCTCTCTGCAGCTGCACAGCACCCGGGCACAGCCTTGCCCTCCAGCTCCTTTGGCCTGTCTCTCTTCAGATGAACAGTGATGTTCCAGGCAAGCCATCGAAGTTTGGATTCACGCTGCAGGTTCTTGCTCACTGAACATCACTGTTTAAGCTATTTCCTGAGATCTTTAGTAAGGGATTTCCATTTTTGCGACAAGATCTGGTTTCAAGTGGTTTCAGACACATGGTGTTTAACTGAAAATAGCTGTAACTTGCTTGTAGCATTTTTACAGTCTCCAGGGAGTAAAGATGCAACTAAAGTTTCTTCTGTTTTCATTTTGAAATATTTACTCTCTCACTGAAGACTCTGGTCTGCTCTGTGTGATTGGCAGTTGTAATTAGTGATGGCTTGCATTTTTGCATGTTTCTGAAAGAAAGTAAATAGGGCCCAAAATAATTTTTACTTTGAATAAGGATTTCTGCCCCTCTCTGTCTGAAGTTTCCCACAGTCTGGTTCCACAGCCTGACCGAAAGGCATCAGGTTTTCTCATGACTTGCTGCTGGGTATTTTGTGTTTTTTGCTGAGATTTCTATTTTGACACAAAAGTGGTATCAATTTTCTGAAAAGCAAGGAATGTATTATATTTTATAGTCTCTTGTACATTACCATTCTCACAGCTGCATCATTTCTCTGTTGTAAATTATTAACTCTTGAACGTAGGGATAATATTACCTCTATCTCTTCTCCTGCCCTTTGAATTGCAGAGCTGCTTTCATTGGCAGCGTGAACTGAGAAATCATGTTGGCCTCTTCCAGCCCTGAAATTGTAATAGTTTATCCCATTACATGGTGATTTTTCCAGCTCAGTTCTCCTAAGAACCTTGAAATGGGTTTTCCGTACAAATATTCCATCCACTCTTTCTCTTAAAGGCAATAGTCAAATTGGAAGGGATAATCTAGCTATTGTCTCTAGTGGTATGCGTGTTGTATTCTGATGGTGGTGTTAAACCACAGAGGATTTTGATAGTGCAGTCTGGGTCACTGAGAGCCTGGTGACTTCCTTGAACAAGATTGCTTGTTCTTTGGGAACAGGCAGAGGCACATCATTAGTATCTTAATGGACGGAAACTTCTCCATGAAAAATGCATACACTTTTTATGGTTTGAATCTGCACAAGCACTCCGTGAGGTTGCACTAAGCTGTAATAAAAGTATAGATGTCTTATATCCACATGTCCTCGATGGGTCACAGTACCATCATCAGGAATATATACCGAGTGCATCTTCCTTTCTGAGTGCTAGTGTTATCATCTTCCTTTCTGTACCCGTTGTATTGTCTGAGAAACAGAGCTGGTGAGTCTGGGCTGCCTGACATCGCAGCTACGCCGATGCTTTCAAACTGCTCGGGCCCTTGGGTTCGTTATGGGTTGAGATGGCTGGTATTTGTCAGGAAAGAGCAAAGGAAGGAGTAGCTACTCAGAACAAGACTTTGCTTGTATTGAATAAACATGGTGAGAAGTTCTGTTTCTTAGTTTCTCAACTGAGACATTAGTCTATGTTAAAGTTTGTATGAGATGTGCCTTGGTTCAATTGTAGTCCTTCTATGTTAATTCTTGGATAAGCCAAGATAAGAGAGAGGTTATTAATTAGTTGTCCTCAATTAGTCTTACCCTCATAGGCGTTCCCATGAAAAATTGCTGTGGGAGGTATGACATGCATTATCTACTGGCACAATAAAAACAAGCTTTAACAGTTGTTCCTACCATAGTTAAGTACTCCTGTTAAAGCAAAAATACTTGCAGGTTTTATACTCAGAAAGTCTCTCTGATATGGTAAAAGCAAGATAAAGGACAGATGTTGAAGATGCTGAAGAGCTTTTTTCTTTCTTTTCCTGCCCCTCCACCCCCAAGAAAACAGCTCCCTCCTGTACCTACTATATTTTACTGTGCCCTAATTCTATTGCTAACATTGTGCTTAATCCTATATTCTAGTCAAGATTGCCTTGCAAGGGTTCTGGCAGTTGGAAATGAGGTACCAACCCTTTTTAGCATACTCAAAACAGTCATCTGACTGACTTCTGAGTTACAAACCTGAACAACTTACACCTGTCATTAAGGTGTTGAGGAAATAGCTGGTCAGGGTTTCCCAAGTGCTCTGACTCACAGCACTCCACAAAATCTCAATCATGTGATTTAGCAAGGCATAAATAAGCCTGGGATATTTTTTATAGGCTTAATTACACCCATTGAAGCAATCTCCTTCTGCTGGAGTGGGGAGTTGCCACACTGCTGTGAAGTCAAAACGCTGCTAGGAGAACAGGAAGGTTCAAGCAGAGCCATCGAGTTCATAGGAAAAGCAGGAGTGTTTGTACTCATGACCCCATTCTCTCTACACGTGTACACTGCCATGGGACTTGGTAGTGGGGTTTGTCTGTGACAGTAAGACTGAAGGATCCCCTGTTTGCAATCACTGCTGACTTAATAAATGACATGAGTGTGTGTCTGGCTCTTTTCCCCCCTCCCCTCTCATATGTACTACTGAAAGAGAAATGAACTGATGGGCAAGAGGGTGCAACCTGCCTGGAATAATAAGTTCCTTTTATTCAGCAAGGAGATCTTTATAGAAGTGACGTTACTGCTGCTTTTACTCATTTTTTCTGTGTATCAACACCTGTGGGATTTGAGACTCATCCAGTCCATTCCATCCACGGCAAATGGGAATTCTAGGTATGTTTTCATGACTAAAGTTGCTAAGACAGGCTGATATCCAAAGCATTTGCTGAGCCAGTGCAGCTGCCACCGATGGGATACTTTCCACTGTTAGTGGAAATGGGTGTAACCGATGCCATTCCAGCCCCTGTTGGGCTGATGTTTGGATCTCAAAAATTCTGTTGAATGGTGAAGGTTCAACAGACAGTGCTCAGGGGAGAACACAGCATGTGATTAATGTTGCATCATCATGTTGTGTAATGGGCCTTGCTGGATACTAACTCCTTGTTATAACGTTTCTTGTAAAACCAGAATATAAGATGGCTCTTTGCCCATACAGCTTATCATTTAACTTATAGTCAAATTAATGATGTCTGGTTTTCAGTAATTGTAAATGGGAGTAAAATGCATTTACAGGGCTTAGGGCTTCTTCCTTACAAACTCCAATAGCATCCTAGAATAAGAGGACATTGCTAACAGGATCCAGCCAACACATACTCCCTTTGACATAGACAAATATCTACTGCCTTGCTCCTCAGGGCTCAGGTATTGGGGCCATTTCTGGTTAATATCTTTATTGATGATCTCGACAATGATACAGTGTACCATCAGTAAGTTTGCAGGTGACGCTAAGATAGGTGGAAGCGTTGATCTGCCTGAGGGCAGGGAAGCTCTATAGAGGGACTTGATGGATAGATTGGATCAATGGGCCAATGTTAATGGCATGGGCTTCAACAAGGCCGAGTGCCAGGTCCTGCACTTGGGCCACAACAACCCCATGCATCGCTACAGGCTTGGTGAAGTGTGGCTGGAGCTGCCTGGCAGAAAAGGACCTGGGGGTGCTGGCCGACGGGCAGATAAATATGAGCCAGCAGTGTGCCCAGGTGGCCAAGAAGGCCAATGGCATCCTGGCTTGCATAAAAAATAGTGTGACCAGCAGAAGTAGGGAGGTGATTGTCCCCCTGTACTCAGCACTGGTGAGACCACACCTTGAGTATTGTGTCCAGTTCTGGGCACCTCAGCATAAGAGAGATATCGAGGTGCTGGAGCGAGTGCAGAGGAGGGACACGAAACTGGTGAGAGGCCTGGAGAATAAATCTTATGATGAGCAATTGAGGGAGCTGGGACTGTTTAGTTTGAGGAAGAGGAGGCTGAGGGGAGACCTCATTGCTCTCTACAACTGCTTGAAAGGACATTGTTTGCAAGGCCTGTTAAACTAAATGGCATTTTTACCAAGCTCAAATACTTTCTTGATCAAAGCCTTTAGTAATAAAAAGCACTTTGAACTCAGTTTAGGAAGTTCATTTCTTATTAGTATTTTAAGTTCTTTGCCTATTTTACTGGCCTAGCAAACTCCCCTCAGCACCACACCTAAATTGCCTCGAAACTCAGTGTTGTCTCTTCTTCCCCAGCCCCTCATTTGTTAATCACCTGGCTGCTGCCACAATTGTGAAGGTATGAACCTGTCATAATTCTGCTGAATGCTCGAGTTTTCTGTAGCCTTTTCCTTTTTTTATTCAAGTACTCTCCCCAGGCTATGCAGTTCCACATTGCCATACCACATAAAGTTCTGGCTTTATTGCAGCTTGTTCCCTTATTCAGCCAAGAGAGAATTTTGTTACTGCTAAGGTGCTCAGCTTTTTGCAAACTATAGGGGGAGATGTTTGCTCATAATTGGTTTTTTTTTTGAGGTGTTAAGCACTCATTTCACTTGTGGATAAAAACCAAACCCCAAATCTTCTCTTTCTGGCTGTCCAAGAAAAGGACCACCGATACCAAAGAGAGAATGAGGGCGAGGGACTGCACTGTTCTCATTTTAGAGATGTTTGGCTTAACTCCGTGTTTGAGCACTGTCGATTCACCATATGAGCTTTCTACCCAGTCTGTTTTCCACTATTCTTTTGCTTTGCTACAACTTATATTAAACTGTTACCTTGGATAGATTATATCAAGTTATTTATTTTAAAAGACTGTCCTATAAAGAGAAGAATGGATTTGCTGCTAGGTATAATAAATGGGTAAAACAATTTCATCATTTTCCAAGTTTATTCAAACCTTCCATTTACAGCAATTTTCACTAGTGTCACATGTGTTACTTGAGAACCTGTGAAGGTGACTTATTTCTGAAGAAAACTAACCTTTTTCTGTAAGCCTTTTCCTGCTTTACATCTGCCCATGTTGTAGCAGTCTGGAGGGAACGTGCCAGTGCTGGAGCCAGGTCATGTGCATAGCTGCACTGACCACAGTCACTTAAGGCTCCTTCTTCATAACTCTTTTAAAATATCAATCTCAGAAAAAGAGTTTTGAATGTACAAAAAGAATTGTCATGCCAATACGATCTTCAGAGAACAAATTAAATGGGTTATAGCTGTCTTCCCCAGTGAATTTATGGTGTGGGGGAATTTCATCTCAGTTCAGCTGACTGCCTCGTTTTTCAAAGTGTTTCACTATGGTTTTTACATTTTCAGTTAAGCTGTTGCTATTTAAAACGATGACTTCTATGTCATTTGCAAAGCATGTAGAAGTTGGAGGCAATTCAGCATTTTGACACTCTTAATTAACTGACGGCCTGTCATGAAAGTAGGTTGTAATTAAATGATATGGTAATTTTGGCCATGCTGCTTCTCAAACTATTTTTATATCCTAGCATAACAATTCAGGTGGTGACATCATGTCAGTATATGTACTTCTCCTTCCTCAATGCCTACTCAAGAATTGTTGCTGGGGGTTCAAAATAGCTTTTAAGAAAATAAATCCTAACCAGTACTTGGAGAAAAAGGAAATAGAAATTTTAAAATTTCCTGTCCCAGACTGTGGCCTGTCATCCTGTTAGGGTCTGTGAAGATGACGTGTAATATGTGACAACCTACACGTCCTGTAAGAGATATTCACACATTTGGAAATCTGCAGGGTTTCTAGGACAATCCAGTTGGGTTTGTGAAAAGTGACTGGAGAAAATGAAGGTAATTTTGATGGCTACGGAGCCTGTGCCACGCTTGCTCTGGAATATTACTAATTATTTGAGTAAGATTATATTTGGATTTGGCCCAACGTATTTTTAATTAAGATTATGCTGCCTTCAACAAGAGGGGTGAGTGTTGAAATGGGAGTGCTTTTACTGGGTAAGCAAACAGTTTTACTGAGGGATTCCAGGATGGACATGTCCCTAACACAGGCTGACAGTGTTACTGTTCAGAAATGAGTAGGATTTGCCAGCAGCCAGTAATACCCACTGCATTTAGAGCCAGGTTCTTTTGATGTCCATTTTCTGATGTGCTGCCCTGGGGAAATCTGCCGCCTATTCATCTCTTCAATCCCTTAATAATATCCCTTGTGCCAGGAATATCATAATGCTGAATGCCATGTCTGAGACATTACTATGAATATACTGAAGATCCTCGCTTGGTGTGTGATGAAACGATCTTTGGGGAATAAGTGAAACAAAAGCACGTGTAGGATATCCTTTAATTCAATGAAGAATGTGGGTGGAGAAGCAATTGAAATGAACAAGATGCTTTGGATTTTCGGTAATGCCTTCAATACTTTAGGGTATACTTAAACAAATTTCTGTGTGTGTGTGTGTGAACAGTTTCACTGCTCAAAGAACTAATGAAAGCAGGAGGAACCCGTGTTTTTTAACCATCTCCTTTACCTGTTCTCCATCACACCTTTCCCCTGAGATACTGTATTCCCTGTGGCAGTTCTGATGGGAGAAATAACCATACAAAGAAGTCTAGACTTCTGTGTGGCTGACTGGCAAGGCGCCTGCTGCTAAAAGCTACTGTAGTGGCTGCTTTCTCCCTGCTGTGCTCTCAGTAGTGGCAGTCATTTGTGACTTTCTCCTATAGTAGTCACCAGCTGCCTTTTTCAGGTGTGGCTGAACTTGAACAACATATTCCTGAATTGTTTAAGAGGAAAGGAAGACGTACCTGCACTCGCAGCACAGATGTGTGAGCCTTTCCTCTTCAAAAGGTTTATCTTAAAAAAATTCTCTGTAAAGAGGATGGTGGTTTTGATGCCCACCACAACCATTGCCGTTGAGGAGAAGTGAGGTGGAGAAGATCAGTGTGCACCCAAGACAGTCTCACAAAAGTACTGCCTGCTGGATTCCTTCAAGAATAAAATCCCTTTTGCTGGAGTTTGACTCTATGGTGCATTGAACGATTTAATTACTAAAAATCATGAACCAGAGCTTGACAGTCATGTATGTCCATGGATAGCAGCTATTCATTTATCTCCAGCACAACAAAGAAGGGAAATGCTTAAGATAACAATGAGCCAACTGCATCTACCACTTCCTTTGAAATAAGTTTCAGTTCGTTTCCTTTCTAAAGAAAAGCCAGCTCTTCCTTTGAATTTAGAAAGACTTAAAGGATAAATTCATATATACATATTAGATCAAGCCCTTCACATAAACTTTGAAAGAAAAAATATAGATAAAGGTTTATACTTCTTTGCATCCTCAGAAAGCTCCACCCTCAAACAACAAAACCAACTGCATTGGAAATATGTAACTGCATCTTCATGGACACGTTGACAATTCTACACTTGGATTGAAGACTTTTTCTGAAACATATCTCTTACCTCAAGCAGAAGTGACAAGCTTCTAAGTGACAAGTGTCTTGCAAAACGTCTGCTGGGACATCCTCTGCTTTCCTGTGACGCAAGACTCAGTGGACTCCTCTGTCCTCTCTTCTACAGAGATTGGCAGCTTTCTCTCTCCTCCTTAAGGTTCAGAGAGCTGCAGATCTAGAGAAATTGGTGATAGAAGAAAGTATTGAGAAAAATGTATATTGTAGCACTCCCTGTCGGGGCCCAAATGCTCCCCAGTAACGTCTGTAACACACATGGAGATGGGATGCATCGCTGTCTGGTGCTGCTCTTACAGCATATGTTATACAAGAAGTCAGAAGTGATAGCTTCTGACCTTCACCTGTTTACTTTGTCTGCATTCCTACCCAGGTCTTTGATTTATATTTAGGTGCCTTCCACATGATCACAGAACCATAGAGGTGGCATGGGATCTCTGGAGGTCTCTAACCCTCTGCTCAAGCAGGATCAGGTTGCTCAAGACCATGTCCAGTAGGCTTTTGAATATATCCAAAAGTGGAGACTCCATAACATCTACTGGCAACCTGTGACAGTGTTTGGCCACCCTCACAGCAGAGAATGCTGTGTTCTTCTTATGTTTAAGGTGAATTTCCAGAACATTAAATGTTTTTGACAAAAGCAAGTTAAAGCTGTCTAGGGCTGTTCCAGAAAGTTGAGTTAACTTTTAGGTTTGACCATCCAAGAAGAAACACTGATTTTTCAGTTGGTCTAGTTTACATGCAGATAGGTCTGCTTTTTATTGTATAACTGTTGTCACCCCAAAAGAGAGGGCAGTAACACCAGGGCTATGACAGTGTTTCTCTAACTTGGTGACACGGCCCTCTCAGCTCAGGCCATAGCCCTCAGCCTGTCCATAAGGGTATAGCTGAGGACCTAGAAGCTGAAAATGACATCATGTAAAGGTGCAGAGAAACTTGTGATTTTAAGAGAAATTGAAAATGTCATAATTTTTGCAGAACAAAGATGAATCAGAAGGAACATAGAGGAAATAATCAGAACAGAGGATTATACAGAGAAAGTAAAATCAATTGTTCCTATATGAGAAAAAAGAAGGATATTAGGTTAAATTGTGCAGCAGAGCATTTACATTTGATGAAGGAAAATACTTTTAAAGTACAATTAGTGCATGGAATTCACTGTTACAAGACATCACAGATAAAAACAGAATCTTAAAAGGATTCTTTTTTTCTGTATAAAATGTGTGTCGGTTTAGATTAGATAATTAAACAATGAACTGATTTATTTAATTTGTATACTGAATCTGCAAGAGAATCTGACAGCTTTTTTGATCATAAAATATACTTATGTTGGAAGAAACGAAAGAAAAAACATCAAAAGCCATCACTTCAACATTCTTAATAATGGGTTATTTAATAATAACTATGTTAATACAACTTTTCGGTTTGAAATAGTTTTAGTTTGTACTATATATAATTAAAATCAAGTTTGAATTGTAGTGTTTTGATTTCTCCGAAGTTGTTTTGTTCTTAGAATTTTCCTTGCATCTGAAGTGTTGACATTCAAGGGAGTGGGTTTCTGTTCACAAAAACAGTCATTCAAAAATCCTCCACAAAACAAAACATCCTCTGTGCCACTGTTTGCTGCTGGAATTCCTTTCTGAAGTGTCTGATGCGGTTTGCTCTCAGTCAGCGTATTGAGCAAGTCTTGCCTCTACGAGTAAGTGCGTCAAGCACTGAGTCTGTTCACTGAAGCCCACACAAAAGCCTGGGACTGTTAGCGACGTAGACCTACTCTATGAGCTTGTGAACTCTCTTGTAGGCCCATATCTGGGCTAGTTTTGGAGAATCTCAGTTTAAAACCCACCCGTTCTTCACCACTGTGCTTCCGATTGGCCTTGAAGCGTAGATACTTGGGTGGCATGTATGGAAAAGTGCATATGGTGCTTTAGAAAGAGCTAGCAATAACTCAGAAACTTCTTTCTAGAAGCTGTGAGATATGCTGGTCCCTCCTTCCTCATCAATATATCATACTTAAGGCAGAGTTTTTAAACCAAACTGGCGTGAATTATGACTTTTATCCAAACACTGAGGATCTCAATTGTCCTACCTTCCGCCATCCTCTGGCACAGCTCCAACGTTATCCCTGGAGTACTATCACCTTTAAAAAATGGAAGGTTTTGTATGATTGAGGAAATTAAATAATATCACAGCCAAGTGTTATCCCAATGTACACAGCACAGGATGTAAAATCAAGGGGTCTACGATTCTAGTCCACATTCTCAAACGCCTTTTTTGAGCGATATGGAGCAGGTTGCTTAATCCTCACAGGGAGACTAACGTGTTTCAACTAATTGTAAAGCAGTTTTAGGTCTTCAGAGGGAGAATGCATATTTCTCAGCATTTTGGAAAGATGAACATCTGTAGATTGAGCTAATTTTTCAAGCTCTTATTCATTTTTGACTCTCAAAGGTCTTTTGTTTCAGTGAACCAGAAAGCACATATTTAGGTGATGATTTCATATCTTCCAAATGATAGTTTCTCATGTAATCATCATAATAACACTTTTCATAGGAGACTCTCAGAGTGGTTTCACAGACCTTCATAAGGTCTCAAGCAGTACTTACTCATGCTGCAAATCTAACTACTTCTACCATACAGGCAAGGAGGAGAGAGGACTGAACGGGTTAAATGTCACTCAGCAAGTCAGCTAAAGAGTTGAACAAGAACCTGTTTCTCCCGATTCCAAATCCTGGCGGGATTTTTGTTTCTGAGCACAGACATGTTCATCTGGAACACCCTCACAGATACTCGCTCAAACCCCGTGGGTATTCACTAAGGGCATTTCCAGCTTCTGGCCAGACCAGGAATGTAATCAGAAAGGTACTTAAGCATTTCCAGGGCTTCCAAATACAGAGGAATAGTAAAATAAACAATAAGAATGAAATTATCCAAATGTCTATTGTTTTCCTGTTAACAGGGACTCCTAAACCCTGTAATTTGACTCCTTGCTTAGCAGATGCTTTCAAATTAGCTAAGTGTCACATCTCAGTCTCAAATACTGAGTCCAAATAACAACCTTTGAAAAGCTGTCCTCTGAGTATTGGAAAAATTGCCCTTGTTTGCACATGGATTTGCGTCTTCACCCTCTCATCTTTTCCTTGCAATAACCCTAGTCCTGCCACATCTGTGGTGACACTCCTACCACAGTGACCTCAGCTTCCTCCACATTCCCTGGGCTGAAACAGCAAGTGCTGGGAGTAAGGCGGCCATGCATGCATCCTGCTGGAGCAGACAGAGCACGCACTGATTAATGAACTGGTTGCTGCCCCACTGAATATGCACCAGCTGAGTTGGACTTGCTTTGGCTCGCCCCCTCTGTGTCTGGCTGTGGATTGCCACAAAACTTGTAAGAACTTCATTTCCTTTGAGATTTACCGCTTTTTCAGCTGTGGCTGAAATTGGCCAAGAGATCCTAAAGATATGGTAAGGAGGAGGGGAAGAGAAAGACAAACAATTTAATTGAATAAGTGTTGTTCCCTTGTGAAGCTTGGGCTAATAGTCTAAAATGGGTGCCAGAGGGAGAAAAAGAAAAGAAAAAAAAAAAAAGAAAAATCAAGATGTAATTAAAGTCCAAAACTCTTGCTCAGGCTTACACTGAATTTTAGCACAGATACAGACAAAGATCTTTTAGAGCCTCTGGGCCAGTGTCTGGAATATGGAGAGAAAAGTGATGGATGTTTCAAGATGTAGCCAGCATAGACAGTAAAGCACTTATGTTTCCTTTTAAATGCATAACCTATGTGAGTGTGCTGCTGGAAAGGATTAAATTGTCATCTTTTTTACTCCTAAGAACATATGGCATGTTTAAAATTTAAACTGGGCAAAATAAGAATGGGTATTCAGCATGGAATGATTCTAAATTGACCCATTCGTCGAGACAGTGACCCAGCAGGTTTTCTTCTTTTCTAGAGATTAAGTCATATTTGGTGGAAAATGCATCATAGATTAATTAAGTGCCCATGTGTTAGTGGTCTTATTGTATGACTCACTAAATACTCAGTTAAACTTAATATAGGATTCTGAGGACCTTTAGCCAAGCATTTTTATTGATTCAGATTGTTCTGGTGCAGGTAGTACTTGAGTATAATGGATGAAGCCTGGACAAAATTTATAAAAATCCAAGCTTCAAGGCTAATAAGGTAATAAAGATGTATTCAAGACTGATGCTACAGTAGCTGGACCAGTTGCTCAGCCACTGGAGGGCAAAATCACAACACTGGAACCTTCACTGCAGGTCTGTTGGTGTCTTTCTAAGGGTGTAATCAGAGAGCTGGTTCTCTACAACAGAAACTGGCAATCTCTGTGCAGTGGTAGTAGTAATTAAGATTTAAGAGTATTGTGACTGTCAAGTTACCAGCTGCTGTATGGAAAAAGCTAGCATTTTTTCCATGGAACTATGAATAAAATCTTCAGTCATCCAAGAAGTTTGGACGGTTAGGTTCACAGCACAAGCATTTTGTACTCAAGATCTCACATGTCAGTAGAAGACTGAGTATTTGTATCAGGAACTACATTAGGGAAGTAATGAACATTTTGCTGTGAGGTTTCCTAATAGTATGATGCTACCAGATCAGAGCAGCAGGATCCTGAATACCAGGTTCTGGAGAGGTTCAGAGCCTCAAGTACGATCCCCTACCCAAGTCTGTCTTTGACCTTCCAATAATAAGTGTTCCTGTTCTTCTCTGCCCTGATTCTTGTCCTCTCCTGTACCTATCATCAAGCACCTACTCTCTGCTCCCACCAGAACTTGCACTCTGCTGTTCAGAGACCAGGCATGGGTCAGCTTGGGTATGGACCTGAGAGACTGCTTGGCATGAGAAAGATCAGTCTCCTGCCTCCTTCTCCTTCCAGAGAAGCAGATGCCAGAGAAAGAGTTTAGTAGCAGGGTAATCATAGAGTCACACTTGTCAGGAGTAACCTCCCAGCTTCCAGCAACGTATGTCTCAGCCTTCTTGAGTGAGAATGTTATCTTTGTATGCAATATGCTTCAAAGGATTTGCCTTCTGTGAACAAGTCCACCCATCCCTTCAGCCCATGTAAACATTACCATCCACGCGGCTGCTCCCATCATGTGCTCAAGAACACATGATCTGTGTCAGATGATGCTGAAAGGGATGACAGGTTGTTACTTTAGTGCCCAAGGAAATCTGCATGGACTACTAACCAGACTCCACAGTTGTGATCATGTAGTTGTATCTTGTGGGTAACAGACTTACAGGATTGAACGCTTGCTTGTGTTAAAATACAGTTTTTAAAGGCACCTGATTTTGATTTTGACATCCCAGTGCTGGGGAATCTAACTTGATCCTCCCTGAAGTGTCTCGGTGATTAATTAATTATTCTCACTGGTAGAAGATCTCACCAGGAAGCTGAATGCCTCTGTCTTTAGCATTCAATGAATTTTGGAAGTACTTAAAACTTGTGATTGAGTCATCCCATCACTTTCTTTTTTAACACTGAAATAGATTGGACATTTTGACTTTCAGTCTAAATCATTCTTATTGATCTTCTCTGAACCATTTCTTCTTCAGCTATTAAGGAATTAAGGAATTTGGATATCAGACTTCAGGACCTGTTGGACTAGTACCAGGTAAAAAATAAAGACATCTTTCTGTATTCTGTTTATAAAACCAAGGATTGCATTAGTCTGTTGCATAGCAAGCACCACACTACCTGCTCATTTCCTTCTGATTATATGTGATGATTCTTGAGATTTTTGAACATTAACGTGTTAGAGCACAAACTGTCTTATCCTGTAATCACGGTCTCTATATTCTTTGGTGCATGTTTTTTACATTTGGTTGTACAGAAATGCATAGTACATGTTTTCAAGCTGTCTCACATACTTTACAACATGATTTGTTATTTATCGCTCCCTATTGCTTACAGCACTTGCAAACTTTGTAAGTGATGATTTTATGCTTTCCTTAGAGCCATCAATATCAATACAATATAGTGTAGAACTAATTGCTGTAGGACCCAGAAACGCATTCTTTGATGATGATTTCTTATTTCCCCACTTTGTAACTGTCAGTTAGCCAGAGTTTGAACAATCTAATACATGCCATGATGAGTCTGTATCATTCTGACTTCTTAATTAAAATGCTGCAAGTTACCAAACCAAATATTTTGCAGACCTACTTACCTTGATCAACCAAACTCATAATGCCATTTAAAAAATCAAATTATTTTGGCAAGATTTATTTTCTACATTAATTTTCATTAATTTTGTTTCCATCCTGTAATTCTTTTTTAATCAAATAATGTAGATAATGTCCCATTATATTACCCAGGATTCTTGTCAGGCTGGCAGTTTGTAATTACCCTGGTCACCTTGTTTACCCTTTTAAAGTATTGGTACATTATTTCATCCAGTCCTCTGGAACTTTAACAATGTTCCAAGATTTATTGAAAATCAACATTAATGGCCTAAAGATACTCTGTGCCAGTGCTTTTAAAACTTTTGGATGCAAGTTACCTAGACCTGCTGATGCCCAACTTTATTAGCTTCTGTTTTACATCCTCCTCAGTGCCTGTTGTAATGGAATGTATTTCATCATCATCATATGATATTTGTATATGATCTGGCTCTCCCCCAAAACACAGACCAGAAGTAGTTACTGAGCTCTTCCGCCTTTCCAACACTTGTACAACCGTTCTATTTTCCCATATAGTAACAGACCGAAGCCATTACTAAGCTTCCTCTTCCCCCAAGTTTCTGCAAGTTGCACTAAGTAGTTAAAAAAAATCCTCCTTATTTGTCCTTAACTCTGCTGTTTGTAGATTCCTCTTGCATCATTTTGAACCCTGTATCAACTGGCCCTAACTCCTAGCTCCCAGCATACATATGTTGTTACAGACACACTTCTTTGTATTGATCCTGTAAGTCTCTGCTGCCCTCTTCAAGTAGGGCATCTCATAGCTTGCCCTCACCTTTCTAATTGTGGTCTTCTCACCTACTTTCCAGCTCCCCACCTTTTCCAAATTGGAGTTTCCTCTTCTACATGCTCTCCTTCATGGCTCTTCTTTTGTACGTTCTCATAACGTTCTCTGGGCAAAGATGGTAAAAGACTTGGGAAAAAGAGCTGGTAAACTCAATACTAAATGTCCATGCTATCACACGGGGTATTATTAGGCATGATTTTTTACCACCATGCTGTAGAGGCTCACTGATGTGAGGCTGATGCACAGGGAAGAGCTGAAGACATCTTTTGGACACTTGCACTGAATGTGCCGAGTAGAAGGTCATGGTCCATGCTTTATAGCCTTGCTGGGGCTTGGAATCAAAACTATTGATTTGGTTTGTACATAGTGTTGCTCACTATCCGTACTCAAATGTTGACTGTTTGGACAGTAGCAGAAGGAGCACATCGAGACGACACTGAAGGTGGCAAACTCCCTGCTTTAATCTCAGGCATCTGGCACCACAACTGCCTGGAGCAGCAACCTGAGTTTTGCCGAGTTTCTGCTTTTCTAGATACATCTTCATTGAGTACAAGTCATGTGGCATCCAAAATACATACAGATACTGAGAAGGGACAGAGCATGAGCCCATGTCCCACCAACTTAACTCATGGAGATGTTTCCCATCACTCCCAACTCCTTTTTTGCATGCTTTCATGAGATGGCCTTCTTGCAAAACAGCCAAGTATGATATCCCTCAGGTAAAAACTCACAGCGCTTGGTGTGGAAACATTCCAATGAATGGCTGTATGCAGAGGGATTAAAGTAGATCAAAATTATGGTAGTGATATGCCTCTGTGAGACACACGTAGATGGCAAACCTCTCCACTTACATGCATTTGGCCAGAGGGTACAAAGTGTTACGTTGCTCACCCTTTAATTTATTTCCTTTTTGTTTGTCAGGCATATTGTGTGCTTAGCAGTCTGAGGTGTTTCATGAGAATTGTTTTGAGGATAATAATTGTGTACTGAACTGATCCAAACTCCTCATCTGTGCTTTACAAACACGACACCACTAATTGCTGAAGAGCTAGCAAGTTGGGGTTAACTGGGAACACTTTATGGGAGAAAATAAATTCCACCTCCATTAACATGCTACTACCAGCTATGATTGATTAGCATTTTTTATCTCCTCAGCTCTTTGCCCATGGATTGATGATTCAGTTGATTGAGAGTATCTTGTATTTTCTGCTTGAAAAGCACATAGTTCTAGCAGAATCAATGAATAAACATTAAGTGCTTCCCTTTCATTTCAAGTGGGATGGGCAGATGCTCTTTGAGGAAGAAGGCCTAGATTTTATCACCAGGGCTCATTACACTGCATTCACTGCCATATGTAGCAAGTTAATGGAGAAGCCAAACCTGCAAGTGTGAAGACCTGAGAAGCAGGAATGGCGGTGCAACTGCATTAGAGGCCACCACACTCACCTTTCCCTCCCTCCTAGGGGGTGACATGGTGCTGCTGAGGGGGAACCAAAGCGGGCCTTTGCTGACGCAGACTGTTCCTGAGGAGCTGAGGCAATCCCAAGGCAGGCTGTTCCTGAGGGAGAGCCGAGGTGTCCCTGTGGTGAGACGTTCCTGAGGGGCTGCTGAGGCGAGGGGTCCCTGAAGTGGGCCACTTCTGATGGGGAGCCAAGGCAAAGGGTCCCTGAGGCAGAGCCGTTCTAGCAGAACTGCTCTGCTAGGGGACAGCCCAGGAAAGGGGTCCCTGAGACGGGCCATTCCTTTGGGCAGCTGAGGCGATACTGAGGTGGGCCACTCCTGAGGGGCCAGCCGAGGCGAAGGGTCCCTGAGACGGGCCATTCCTTTGGGGAGCTGAGGCAATACTGAGGTGGGCCGTTCCTGAGTGGGAGCCATGACGAATTGTCCCTGAGGCAGGGCCGTTCCTGATGGGCCAGCCGAGGCAAGGGGTCCCTGAGACGAGCCGTTCCTGAGGGGAAGCCAAGGCGAGGGTCCCTCCGGTGGGCCGTTCCTGACGAGGAGCAGTTCGTGAGGGGCAGCCGAGGCGACCCTGAGGCGATGGGTCCCTGAAGGGGCCGCTCCTGATGGGCAGCAGAAGCGGAGGGCGTTGCCGCCATCAGGGCGAAGCGTTGGCGGAGCACGAGGCGCCGGTGACGGTCGCTGCCCCCCGCCCGGCTGTGGCCACCCCCTTCCCACCACTCGGCCCGACCGACCCGCAGCACCGCCGAAAGCCACACGCGGGAAGGTGCCATTTCCTCGAGTTCCCTAGTGCCTGCAGCCGGGCGGGGGAAGGTGTCCCGCTCCCGGCATGGGCGCCGCCCTGGCCGCCTCCTCTCAGAGGGAAAATCGGTGAGACTCCGGGCGCATAGTTATGGTTTGGCATAACCTGTCAGTGTGCCACCGCAGTTCTGTGAGGAACTAGCGTGGTTTGGGGTTGGGTTTGTTTATTATTATTATTATTGTTTTCTGGAATTCTGCTTTGCTGAAGAGTTAATGTGTGTCTTTGAGCGTGTGGCTCCGTCTCTATGCACTCAGAGTGGCCGCGGGTGTCCCTCTCCGATTATGAAGGAATTCCGTATGAAATGGCAAAATAACATACGAACGGCTCCCGGCCGCCCATCCTTCTGCCTACAGCGTGTCGATGCAGCTGCAGCCGGCTGCGGGGCACGTCCCTCGGCCGAGGGCGCGGTGCCCGCCTGCCTCCCCGCGGCGTGGGCAG
>VZTM01039331.1:351-15065 GCA_013400555.1 Jacana jacana | reverse complement strand
GGGAGGGCTCCGACGCCTCAGCGGAGCCCCCGTGTCGGCGCCACCGCCCCGGACCAGGGCCTGGGAGCTCGGGGTGCCCCCTCACCCGGCCACCCTTGTCCCCCGCACGCCGCCAAGGGGAGAGGCAGCGATCGCCCCTCAGCCCTCGCCGTCCGAGCCCCCTCCCCGCTGTTCCGTCCCCAGGTGCCTGCAGTGGGTGACCCCCTCGCTGGCGATTCCGGAGAAGAGGAAAGAGCTCTTGCTGTCCTCCATCGGGGCTCCCTTCCCCCTCACCCCCCCCCTCGGAAACCCCCCGCCGTGTGCAGCCGGTGTGGGGCAAGGCGAGGCGGTTCCCCGGGCCGGGCCGTGGTCACGGCAGGCAGCGGGCAGCTTGGGCTGCCGGCCCGGAGAGGGGAGGATCCCTGTTTGCATCCCGTGCCCTTTTTATGGCCTGATCTCCGCTCTCTTCCCCGGGCAGGGAATGTTACTTGCTCATCGCAATGTGTAACAAGTCACTCCTGCAATGGTGGTAGTGGTGGTTGGGGGGGATGGGGCGAGCGGGCGGGATGCGTTTTATAACATCTCTAATTACGCGAAACTGTGGTCATGTCTCACTCTAAGAATAACTGGCACTCTTGGCATGTCAGGCTTTTTGCAGAGGTGGGTTAGTTACTGGCTCACGAATGTTACGGTTAAATAGGTGCATGTGATGGAAGGTGGCTGAAGGACTGTTTTCATCTTGTTAACCAGGCTGAGAAACAAGTAGCATATGGGAATTGATAGACTTTATGTTTTCCTGTTAACTATCTTGTTTATTTATAGACAAGATATTCCTGATTATTTTGTGACTGAGGTTTTTCAGAGGGTTTAATTTTTACACATATTTTCATTCGGTTCAGATATTAGAAGTTGACTGGATATAGATTCTCAAATTCCAGCAATCCTTTTATTAAGGATGGTTATATTAGATTAAAATTTCTGAATAACACTACCCTCAGTATTTCAGACCAGGCTGAATCCAAAACTGCAATGGGCCTTGTATAAACAGGTGAAATAAATTATATGTATAAAAAAGAGATGATCTGCTTTAATTTTATTTTCTTTAGATAGCATTTTACTGACTAGGCAGTGTTTTAAAACACCGTAATTAACTTGTGTTAGCAAATCGTTTCTGATTGCATGGAACAAATCCATATTTTAGATACACCTTCAACTGAAACAACATAAAAATCCTTTGTTACTGCCTGAGCCCAGTAGTACGCTGCTTTTTATAAAGTTATGGCATGTGATACAGCAGTCTCCTTGACCCAAGAGAGACAAAATTAAAAATCTCTTCAGAGGTTTGGGGAATCTGAAATGGAAGCTGAATAAGGGCCTAAAATCGTAAGCAAACCACCCTCTACTTCAAGCCCTGATCTACACCTATCAAGTTACCATGTTCTTATATATTGTGATGGATTCTCTAATTGTCCGTTGTTTTATGGTGCTGCCTTTAGTGTGTGAAAAAGGAAGAAAAACACCCCAAAGTTGCATTGCTGAGTCCTGATATTGGGTGTTATTTTTATGTGTTAGCTTTGAGTCTTTTATTGGGCTGGGGATTAAATACTTTCAAACAAACGTTTCAGGATCTGAGGCCTCGGGCTAAGACTGAGATGAAATACAGTTTTTTTTAGTTTGGCATAGAGTCTGACTGTGGTTGTCTCAGGGAACAAAGGTAGAGACTGAGGAAAGATGCAGTATTAAAACCTGTGGCCAAAGAATGATAAGCTTTTAATGTCTGTTGTTGCCTGTCCACTAGCTGTGCCAGCTTCAGCAGAAAATAGCTTGGTAGCTTTCCGGTTTACAGGCTGTCTATAAAGAAATTACCTGGAAATTATTTTGCAAGAGATAGAGTTAAGTTTTGCTTTTGAATAAAACTTGGCAAAAAATAGATAGATTCTGGGAACAAGTTGTGTATTCATGTTTTGTTGATCAGAAAAATCTTATGGACGCACTAGGCTGAGAATCTTCCAAATAAAAGTCAGTTTCTTGACAGAAAAGCAGATGAGGGATAATAGTTCCAGTGCACAGTTACTGTGTGTGTCGATGAATCAGCGATCTTATCCAGAGCCACTTTATTCACAGACTACCTTGAAAGTTCTGTATAAAGGCTAGTGTTTGCTTTTTTAACATGATTGAGATTAAAGTCTGAAGAAATTGAAAGGTGGCTTGTATTAGAGGTCTATTTGTGATTCTTTATGAGACTTGAACTTTGAAATTAACAGAAGTATGAACTAGCAGGATCACTTTTCCCTCCTGTTGTTTTTGTGAAGCACTGAGAAATGCGTCTGTATAATAATACTTAAAGTTTACAAAGCTTTTTGCATTGATGGGAAATATACAATCAAGAGTAAATGGCTGCAAGTTGAAGTATTGAGTTCTAGGTGATAGGAACAGCTTTTATTCTGTGTTGGCTACATCTTGCAACACTGCGAATATCATATCAATGTAAATGGATGGGAAGTTTTAAAAGATGTGTCAAGGAACCTTCATTGACATGGTAGTTTCTACTTAAATTAGAATTTGGGGTACATATTCATGCAAATCTACTTGTCTAGCGACTAGAGCAAAACACACCGTCTGGTTTCTTAGGTATTGTTTGGTTGGCTGGGTTTCATTTAGTTGAAACTGAAGTGAAACCTTTTTTTAATTTAGCTGTTAAGATTCTTTTTAGACATTGAACATTTGTAGGTTTTAAGATGCCCTATTAAGTCTTAATGAGTGTAATTCTTGGCTAGTGTTTGCGAGAAGGAACGAGTGACAGTGTCATACCTAGGTTATTAAACTATGTCATTCCTTTAAATGTTAGTTTCTAGAGAAAATTATAAGACATTGCAGATCCCAGGACCTTTTCATTGGGATTAATGGAATGCTGCACTCGGTGCTTTTGTCTTTGACAGGAATTTCTTTCCTGATTATGCTTTATGATGATTTCTTCCTTTTGCATCTTACGCACGCGGGGTTTGGGAATGTAAGAACGCTGCTGTTCAGACTGCCACAGCAGACAGGTGGGATAGGAAAATACGTTCAAGGCGAGTTTATATGTATTCTTTCACTGAATCTTTTCAGGATTGTTTATTACTGGCATATTACAACAGCAATTCTATTACTGTTGTATTGCTGGAAGAGGTAAGTAGAAATGTGTAAAATTGATACATATTTTTCAGAAAAAACAACTCCAATTGGTACAGCACCATCAGATAGGCTGAAGGTGAACGGTGGAGGAAATCTGTAAAGGGTCACTTAAACTAGTTTAAAGGTCGTTACTAGAGAAATCTAATTAATTAAAAAATATAGGTTAAAGACAAATAGTGCATGGTCAGAAGCTCCTGGGTGATGCTGGGTAAATTGTTCCTTCTGTATTCTTTCATCCAGATCTGCTCAAGTGGGAGTTGACTTAAAGAAGCAGCATGTCCAGCCAGTTGAATTTAACACAGGCATAGTTCTGTTACAGGAAAAAAAAAGGAAGGAAAAAAAAAGAAAAGTGATAAACTATGTGAAAAACATGTTTGAGTTGGAGTTGCAGTCTGTAGATTTTCTGTGTTTTGGAAAGTGTGGAGCTAGAGTGCTCTCTGAATAGCTTGCGTGCTATCTTCAGTCTAAGTATAAACTAAGGGAGTAGTTGTCTTAGCTATGAAGGCCAGTGAGGAGAGAGCTTAAAGAAACTTCAAAGGTTTTTTGCTTTCATGTAAAATTTGATAATTTGGAAATGTCAAATTTGGCAGTTTGACCATATGTTATTTTTTGAAGGTCTGGTGTCCATATATTAAACTTTTCACATATTCTATTCCCAGCATCCACTGTATGTTGGGAAAATGAAAACATGGACTTAGTGTTGAATTTCCACTTGCATTGGTTTCTCATTTGTCCGAGTAGCAATTACTAACCTTCATATGGAATTATTTTCAGATAATGCTAAGGACTGTACCCTCCATATTCAGTCTCTGTGTTGTACATAGGATATATAAATATTTTTGTCTTGTTTGTTGTATGTGTTAATTTATATCTCTGGTACTTGACGGCAACTGAAGCTACAGATCTACCTTATGAGTCAGTGGGGTCATCGCAGTATCAGTTGTGTGAGGGAATACACTGAAGCATTCTGGTACACTCCCTAGGATAGTCTAGGTTTTCTGTCATTAATTGATTGCCTGCTACTAGTGTGTATTTTGCTTCTGTTTTGTGTACTTTTCACCCCTCCTTTCAATACCAACAGGAAGCTTGATGATTTTTTTTAAGAGATTCATTGCATAAGGAGGTTGAGTAGGACTTCAAAATTGGAAATGGTGTTGCCAGTTAATAATTTTTATTAAAATAGTTTTGTTGGATTTCTATTACTGGTTTGGTTCCAGTAGAGTAACAAAGCTGGAAAGCTTTGTAGTGGAGGCTGGAGGCATCAACTGATACTTTCGGTAGGGATGCTGAACCCTGGTTTTAGGGCATGGCTGTGCATATAAAATAATGCAGTAACGTGTCTTTGCTTTTTGGCCTAGCTCAAGCTGAACTGACATTCCCAGTGGTTAAAAAAAAGCACTAAAGCCTAATGTAGACAAAGCTGAAGCTGCTTTTTTTTTCTCCTATTATGTATGCATGAAGATACTGCTGTGTTGTAGATTACAGTTTGGTAACTATTTTAGGACTGTCCCCCAGCTATTCTTCATTAGTGACAGCGCAAATAGGCACGATTAGAGATGCTGGAAATGTTTTGAGCCTTTGCTTGCGTTGAGAAAATCCCTCGTTCAGTTGAGAGTCAGAAAAGACAGGCTGTCTACCAGATTATGACTATACTCACAGGTTATGTTTCATTGTGGGTGTTACTGATTTCTTGTACTTCAGTTTTGCCAAAGAGCAGCTGTGGGCCTGCATAAAAAAGCAAAAAGTTTAGTGTATGGCTTAAGTTCAGTGCCTTTGTTTTTTGGTTAGTGAAGTGGTAGCTGGGAGAAACCTATCCTTCCCTCTTCCCAGCATGCAAAGGATCCAGAGGTCATTTCCTATCAGGTGATAATTTGAAATCAGGCCATCATTATGTGGGAGATTTCCATGTGCTCTATCAGTTATGGAAGTGGCATAGCTGCCCTAGTAATGCTTGCTGGCCTTACTTCTGGATTCTTGGGATTTTTAAAATTATGGTGGTATGTAAGTTTTTGTTTATTTCTGTAATACACTGAAGCTTTTTTTTTTAATAAATAATAGAACTCAAATCTTTATACACATGCTCTGAGCAGAACATTTATATTTCACTCATTTAAAAATTCATCTGGGGAAGTAATGTGGGTGAAATACGTTAGCAAATTCATAGAAGATTATCAATGGAGGAACATATGCTGGTACATTTTTCTGAAAAGTAGTACGATGAACTTAAAAGGGGTTGGTAATGTTCACTGTAAGAAGCAGATCAAAGAGCTTTCTAAATCGCATAATAGCTTCTTCATCTGTGAGTGACACTGACTATTAGAGGAACTTTTCTATTTCTAGATTCAGTTTTGTAGTGTCAAAACTCTGCTTTGAAGTCAGCGTACACGTTGACTTACCTGTTTGCACTCCGAGCGTGATCGAGACGATTGATTTAGATGACTAAAATAAAGGCCAAGCTGTTTGAAACTATGAATTTATAGTATTTATAGTGTATGTAGCTGTTACAAATGCAAGAAAAATTGGCAAATCATGTGAATACAGATAAAATTTATTGCTTGAGTGGTTGGCCAGCCAGATTATTGGAAGTTTGGGAGATACTATGGGTCAAAAATTGCAGATGTTTCAGATCTGTGAATTTTTTGTTTCTTAGTCATTATTTACTAGACTGTTCTTTTTTATGTTTCTTTTAACCTGGATAATGAAACTGTTCTCTCATCTATTTATTTTTCTTTCTCCACAGCTTTGATTGTGTTCTTCCTCTCTAATTTTTTTTTAATTGTTGGATTTTAAGAGGGAGGTTTAAGAATGTTGTCATTAGCAGTAGGATATGGGGCCTGACTGCTGGTGATCTAGATTCCTCTGGTCTGTGTTGTGTAAGACCTAATTCTGATGTTGGGTGTTGATGATCTGTATGGGGGTGACTTAGGTAATGCCTGCCCCAGTCATCTGCTGAAGATGCCTGGCAGAATTAAATTTGTATTCCATCTTCAAGTTCTGCAGCTCTGAGCTTTGCATATCAATTTAAACAAAATCAAATTAATTTTGTGTCTATGCCAGATTGGGAAGTGCAGTGACTGAAGAGGTAGCACAAGCCTTTTCTGCTTGTGATGTATAGAAAGGAAAGCAAGTGAACTCAGTGAACTATTGCAGAAGGGGAGGGGGTGTCTGGTGCTGGTGATTTCTTAAACAAACATGATATGAAAGAGAAGAACATGTATCTTGGACCTCTGTGCGTGTTGGTTCCACTAGCTGGGGAATAGGGATTATGCTTACCTGTATTTTCAGGACATCACAGATCCAGGGAGCACGTTGCCTGACGTCATGCAGGTCTGAGGACAGAGAACTTGGCTTGATTAAGCCGGTGCTTGAAGGAGCTTAGTGGTTGAGTCAGTGGAATGTGCTGGTCCAGTGATAAAGGAGCTCCTATCACTCTAGCTGAAACAGTGCGAGTCTATTTCCAGATGACTTTCTAATGGCTAGGAGTTATTTTCCACCCATAATTCTTTAGAATTTGTAAAAGTTTTTGGTTAAGTAGCAGGAAAATTCTTGCAAGACCTGGAGACAGAGAGAACTATGTTTTATTTTGAATTAGAAGAGGTAGTGAATGAGTTTTGTATTGGAAACTGAATATGATGGCATGCATGCCCAAGTCCTTTGAGATACTGTATTGGTAAACATACTGTTCTACCATCAGTGGGATGAAAGAGGCTTGTTTTTCTGTAGATTTAAATCCTTTTTGTCCCTTAGTATCTCTTCCCTTCCTTCCCCGTCTGCAATAACCCCAGCTTTCTCACATAGCACCATAATTCTGTTTTTTCCTGAGCTGTGTGGGTATTGATTGCCCAGCAGGTTGCTGCCAAAAATACATATAGCGGCTTGCTTTTCCCTTGGAGGACAGTCATTTGGATTTAGTTTTACTCTGCAGATACTGATTTTCACAAAAGTTTTGGGTTTTTTTTATTAAAGATGAGCGTAAAAATTAATAAGTGAACAATATGATTGCGTAATCTGAATTGCTGCAGGAGATCAGATTGAAGATACAACACTTGAAACACTTGAAAAGTGATAGTAACTGAATGCTTACCAATATTTGTGTTATTGAGACTGAATACTGAATTTGCTTCATAGGGTAGAGGAGACAGAAAATCTGCATGGTTAATATATACCCAATGAACAATCATGTCCATGTAATTTTTTATTCCCCATCTGCGCTGTAATGCAGATAAATGGACATTTAAAATGAATTGGCATTGTGTAAGAGGAAAATTCCCTCTTTGCCTATTTTTTTTTTCATTTATCTAGCAGTCTTTTTGAAACTGCGTGATCTTCTGCAGTACAGTAGAAATACATGCTATAGCTTGTTTCTGAGATTTGTGTTTTGTAGAGAAAGGCACAGGTATCTGATCTGTGCCCTTTGGGGGGTTTATACTTCAGTGTATAGCTATTGGTTTTGTTTGCTGGCCAATTTGATATTTATTGGAGCATCATGTTACAAGTTACATTGTGAGTGCTTGTTAATTCAAATTAGTCTTTTAATGATCTCTTATTTGGTGAACTTGAGAGTATGTGCAAAGTGCATTTCTTAGGTTGTATTATTAACAGATTGCTTTAAGCAGTATATATACTGAAGCAGCCTCTTAACTGAAACGTCAGATTTCATTGATTGTTGGAATTTCATACTGTGTTTTTGTATAAGCGATGAAGGCTGGATAAAACCCCAGTATCCTTCATGAATTCTACAGTTCTTTCTTCTTTTATAAATGTAACTTTAAAGGGTCATTACTTAGCTTTAAGCATCAGTCTCCCTATGTACATATGTACATTTGTCCTTTAAAGTGATTGTATTAGTGTACTGGCATAATAGCCTCTATATTGTATTTTCCGTAGCTTTAGTTAACAGTTCACCTGTAAAAGGCATTTTAACCTATTGCTGGAATTAGCACACACTTATTTGGTTCTGTGTACTACTGTAGAATGAATATGGGTTTTATTACGACTTGAATTAGAAAATGTTTCCTGAAACTCATGGGCAGAAGATGTCTGCATATGTAGTGGGTTATTCCCTCATGCTTTTCCTATAATGCCCTTTGTGGTTATATTTTCTTCAAGCTTCATTTCTGTACAGATGGCTGGGAGATGCAGTTGTATGTTCTTCTACTTTGAGGAAATGTATAAATAGTAGCTCCTATGTAGTTAATAAAACTTGTCTTAATGAGAAGTTTCAAATACGTAGAAGCTTGAAGGAAGCAAGTGGCTATGCTGGTCCTAAATGTTGGATAGCCAGTGTGTGTGTCAAAAATTGTATTTCACAGGCTAAGAGGCTGAGGGTTTAAATTCATGAAGGTGCCATGACATCGTATTTTGACTGATACTTTGACCACGTCACTTTTTTTTCTTTTTTGATAGCTGTCTTTTTTAAAGACTTTAATTTATATTTGTAAGGTGGATGCATCCCCACCATTACTCGATTTGTTCCTGTCATTCTTAGAAGTGAGGAATAATACCCTGTAAGGTCATTTACAACTTTTTTATACCAGTGGATCTGAACAGTGATGTTGAAACACGTGGGACTTTTCATTTTTTTTTGTCAGAGAAGGAAGTAAGTCTGGGTAGGGATAGAGAAAATGGATGCAGGAAGAAGTGAGTGAGGAAGGAATGTGTTTGAGAGGGGGAAATAGGATTAAGAGATGAAGAAAATAGAACACAGGAATGTACTACATTCTAAGAAGAAGTAAAGAAAAGAGGTAGGGAGAGTAGTGGTAGAGGTTTCTCAGGTTTGAACTATCTGAGAAACAGTGCATCTCAGTTCAGGAGGATTTGGAGTTCCTAGAGCTCTATAAGATTTCTGCAAACTGTATTTTGACTCATTAATAATGTATGCTTTCAGTTTTTTTATCTGTTAAGCCTTTATTTCCTGCGACTACCAATAGTGATACAAAATTATGGGCGCTTACTTTTATAAATAAAACTTTTCTAAGTCTTACATAATTTTCAAGTGAATGCCCTGATTGGTGTGGTGCACCATGGAAGCAGTGGGGAAAAAAAAAAAGCCTTTATGGCAAATCTGAATCCAAGTTACTCATCATTTCTCTTGGTTAGTGCTTAGTCCCTTCAGCACTGTTAAAAGCATCCTAATGGCTCTTAGCATAAAGGAGAATCAAATTCAGAAATAACAGTTTGGGTACACACTGTTGCCATGGGTGTATTGAGTTGTGTTGGGTTACTGGTTACAGATGACTTGAGACACGGTGCCCTGTGAACATCAGCAGTGTGGTTAGATCGTGATCACAGAGTGGGAGTGAACTTGGCTACATCTGACAAGACAGCAAGGTTCTGTAATGTGGTTGTATTGAGTGGCCTGTGTGTGCATACATACATATATATAAATAAATTTAATCTTGGTGTGATACCAATATCAACACAAAATGGGAATTAAAAGTTACTTCCTTTGCAACAATTTCAGGTTGAAGCGAGCATGAGATTAAAAGAAAAATCACAGATATCTGAATTTATTTTCAGGGATGGACAGTCATCCAGCTCTACATCACATAGAATTTGAGAAATAGTAACTGTGTGCTGTCTGTAGTTATGATATTTCTTAAAAATGTGTGTGTGTAGGATTTTTAGAACACTATGATGTTACATAGCTATCAAATGAGTGAAAATGACTACTGCAGTGTTGGAAAGAGGGTGTATCCAAGTGTGTTGATAAAGGCAGCTTGAGTAGCTGATTGACTTGCTCTTCAGTAGAAAGTGACTGTAGACTTTCAGACTTTTTTTTCCTGTACAGATTGTCCTTTCTCTAAAGAGCAGCTGAGTGCATAAATTGTGTCACTTCTAGCAGCTTCTCTCCCCAGTGGGTACAACTCAGAATTGATGGGCTGGTAAATGGTAGCAAAGCGGTTCCCCTTTTTGCCCGTTGTCCTTTTCATCTGCCCCGTTATGGTTGCGGGGCAGTTCTGGCTTTTATTATCAGAAAAGGATTTTGCTCGCGGTATCTGCAAGTGTTGGCCCCTTGTGGGTTTCATATGCAGTTTTAGCCATTTCATTAGTGATTCCAGGGAACCTTAGTCAGTTTTTTCCCATATTGCCCAAGTCCAAGAAACATCTGAAACAATAAGTGTATTTGAGATTCATCCTTGTTTCCACCCTACATTAGAAAGAAGGAAGACTCATGAAGTATTAGAATACAGGATTAATCCACTCTAAGATACACAATGCATGCCTTTAAATAATTTTATTCTTCAAATCTGTTAAACATTAACTTGGAACAATCAAACCCCTGTTTCTCAAAGTCAGAGACCTAAAAAGTCATCTCATAAGCATATTTATTCCATACATTTTACTTTCATTTGTATTTGCATAAAGTTAAATAACTACCTCAGTATGTTAAATGCATTGATTGTTTTTAAAAAGCACATTGTTACATTGCTGACATCATGTGGAATCCATGCACAAATTCAGAAACACGATTTCATCTTTATCTCTAATGCACTGTGCTCAATTTTTTTGGTGGCTTACAATATTTTAAGCTTGGGAGTTGTGTGAAACAAAGTGTGATTAAAATGTTAGATTTATAAACAGCTATATTTTGAAATGAGCTCTGTGAGTGTATGAGTAAGCTCAGGGAAGGAGTTTTCTTTCTTTCCAGCTGTATTCCCCTCGAAAAAGCCCCCAGAACTTGCGCTGAAGGCAGCACTGCGGTCTAAATCTGTTTGTTCTTCCAAGGGGCCGGGGATGGATCCTTGTCAAGGCAGTCATGCTAGAAGGATGCCTGGTTCCTGTCTGCAGGTGCTGAAGGCTCTGCCTCTGCAGCCTGCTGAAGAACTACGGGCTTTTTGGCAAGGCTGGGTTTTGGTGTCAAGCAAATAAATGCAATTCCCTTCTCCTTGAAATAGTAAAAAGGCTTTTATCTTCTACTGTTAAGTGTTATAAAGCAGGTGCCCTTTTCAGCTGAGCTGCTTTCTCTTACTTCCTGGAGGACAAAGGCTGATAATGCTTGCTATAATTTTTCTTGTCCCCCTGTTACTTTTGACTGCGATACTTTCTATAACGATAGCTTCTTTGAAGTTGCTGCTCTTTTGACTGCCTTACCGCTGCTCTGGCGTGCGTGAATGGCTCCTTATGGAAACTTGGCTGGAGACAAAAGTGAAAATAATAGCTTTAAAACGCCATGGGGAAGAGTCAAGGGAAAAGATGCAAATATTAGTGAAATAATTTGGGTGACTGTATTCTGCTTTGGGCCTTGTCCATCTCTGTTTGCGCAGCTGATTGGAAGAAAAGACAAACAAATCCAACCTAGAAGTAGTTTATGGTTTGTCGGCATTGATGGGCAGTGAGCTGCTACAGAGCTGTATTCCACAGAAACAGCCTGCCCTGCCCGCTCCACTCTTTGCTTAATTTACTTTGGGTACTGGGAACATCAGCCAATTAGGGGAAATAAAACCAAAGGATACTTGGTCATCTTGAGCTTTTGGTGCCGGAAAAGGATTAGCAGCGACTGTGTCTTGTTTATATTTGTTACATTTAATCTCTTGCTGCTATTTTTAGTATTTCTCATCGAATGGATTTATGGACAGTTCTAATGGGGTTTTCTAATCCTGAACTGTTTCTTAGACAAGGTGTTTTTTAAAAAATATGTTGTTATTTGCTGAGTCTCCTTTAATAAATTAGAGTTTTAAAAAAAATTCTTTCTTTTTCCTGGTTACATTGCATGGCTGCTACTTTAATTTATTAATACAACAATTCATGTTGAAATGTTTAATTTGAGTCCCAGCCATTGCCAGTGTTTTCATGTGTGACACCTACCGCTCCTGCTGTGTCCCAGGTATTTTATAGCGCCGGCCTGCCCACCCGTGTTTGGCAAACACTAGGTAGAAAGAGCCCCTTACTTTGTCTTTGTACTGAATGAATAGCTGTTTGAGAATCAATGTGGGTTTTAGGAAGGGTAGGAGCAATGGCGAATGAGTCTTGCTTT
This sequence comes from Jacana jacana, assembly GCA_013400555.1. Taxonomy (NCBI): domain Eukaryota; kingdom Metazoa; phylum Chordata; class Aves; order Charadriiformes; family Jacanidae; genus Jacana; species Jacana jacana. The sequence goes on along the minus strand of VZTM01039331.1, from coordinate 2,935 downwards.
CATTCATTTGGTATGGACACACACCGTCCATGTAGACTCGGGGTGCTGTTGTGACACTGTATCCTGAGACAGGTCTGGAGGACTTGCCTTTGCAGGGACGTTCCTGCATAGTATTTAGTCTTTCAACTTAGGTTAATTCTTTAATACAAACACATGTTCATGTGAAACTTGTCTGAAAGTTGCTGCTTCACCTGAGAGAGGCCAAGAAGGAACTGTAACAAATCACTGGGCATATGCTAAATTGCCATTATTCCAGACATTTCATCACTTGAGTGAAAAATGCTGCCTTTTCCACTTGTGAAGACTTAGCTTCCAGATCAGCTCATCAGATAAAAGAATTATAAATATTGTATGATATTGTATGAATAATGCATAATAATAATTATAAATATTGTATAAATGATGTGTGTCCCAAAACTTTTTACCTGTTTCCCCTCTTAAGTACACTGTTTTCCTATTATACCATAACTCCCTGCTATAATATTTCTTCTTGCAAATAATTGGTATTCTTGCAAAGTTGGGACCTGAATGCATCCTCCATATGCAGTCCCTCTGAATCTCCCATCTGATAGTTCCAGAGTGCAGACAAGCCAGGAAGTTAAGATACCAGTGTTGAAATCTGGGTTTGCATTTAAGATAATGCCTAGTTCAACTAATCTAGCAATAATAAAGTGCCTTAAAATGGCTGCAGATGTATTCCTGCCTACTCAAAGACGTCTTCTCACTGGTAGCACGTTTCAGAGGATCTGTAGTGTAGTTAAGAGTTGGATCCTTGCCAGTAGATGGAAGCATTTTTTAGCATCTCTTCATGCCTTGAGCTTTTTTCTGCATTTTTTAAACGTACTATCAAAACTGCCTCTTTTTCAGTCTCTTTACATTTATTATAAGCTATTCCAATTTGTGCTAGTTCAGATTACTTCCATTTGACGTTGTAAATATTTTTTTACATTCTTTTTTATGGGAGATAATTCTAATTTTGTATTTTCAGAGCCCTTTTCTTCTGTTCTTCATCCTCTCTTTATTCTGAGCACGTCTTGGCTTGTCAGATTTCTCTTCAATTTCTGTTTTGCTTTTGCAGTAATTGGCAGTCACCCCCTTGGAGCTCCTGAGGGAAATCATGCATGTAGGGTATAACCAAAGCAGCACCTGAGTGATACCACTTTAGGGCAGGAGACAGAAGAGTTCACCCAACCAGCAGCAGAAGAGATAAGGAACTGTGAAATGCTGAAAGTAAGCAAACTGGAACAGCAGAGACACTGGGTCTCCTTCACTTGTTTCAAGTGTGATAGAACCCTTTTTTAGCAGTGTGTATAATTTGTGAAAATTCTAATAATCACTAGGGTATACATTGTTGTGAATATTCTCGACTCTCTTTTGTAGTTATTCTTTTTGTCCTTGATTTTTATTTTAATATAATTCTCTAACAATAACTGTATTGGAAAAAGACTTTGTCTCTGTTGTCAGGTTGTTCACTGTTTCAGGAAACCCAAACCTTATAATTTACTTTTAAAAACTGCTTTTTGTTTAAATATATTACGTTCATATCTGTAAGCGTGCTTTGATTTTTGCATTGATCTTTGTAAGGGGAAATGGCTGCTGAGAGTAAATGTTGAATTGTAAACAAAAAGCTCTAGGACCTCCAGGTAATACCTTTTCAAAGTGTTCTTTTGGAGGCTGGTAGCAATTGATTGGATCTGCGTTCTTCTGTGTTGAGTGGTTACAGACAAAACAGCTATTACCTGGGAAGAATGGAACAAGGAAGGTGGATCAGAATAAAAACAATGGATAATAACGCTGTGCTGTTGCCCTGAATATTGCTTGCCTATAAGACTCGTTGGCATAGAGCACTGGTAACAGCACAGCACGTTTCAGTGGTAGGTTGCTGGGTCTGATCCATTTCAGACTGGTAAAGACTAAAGTTTGTGGTTACTGCATGAGTGACTGGTTCATGTGAAAGGTGTTTGATGTTCATGGTGCAGTTGATAGGCCTTGTCATAAATCGCAAACAGAATTGTTATTACTTGATCTGTCGTTTCAAAGGGGTCATGGAGACTGAATGGTTTTTCTCCACCTACAGACCAGGACGTGGTGGTGGTATAGATAACCTTTCAATACCTCCATAGGTGTTTCATATCCCTTTGAAAAAGCTTACCATTTTGAAGCCTTTCAGTGCAATTAAATTTTCCCTCACCTCCATTTTTGCATGCATCTGAAGCCTCTCTGAAGAACTTGGTAATATCCTACTTTCTACTATTTCCCAAATATCCAGAATTCATCTTATCATACAGAGGTAGAAATATAAATGGACTCAGAAACTGTCCTTGGGTAGGGGAACGGTTCTGTTGGCGTACAAAGCTCTGCGGGGTTTTGTTCTGAGTTTGGAAACAGTGCTAGTAGGAGTGCTACTGCTCAGTTCATTAGTTTCCTGGAATTATTACTGTAGCTTATTTCTGAAAAGAACAATAAACAACCCTGGGAAAATTGTAGTCTAACACTAACTATCACTTTCATGCTCAGAGAACTGATTATTTTTTTTAGCTCTGTTTACGTTGCTCGAGTTTTAAGATATTTTTTTTTTTACATA
>VZTM01039329.1:9648-75222 GCA_013400555.1 Jacana jacana | reverse complement strand
CATCCTCCTGACACTCACCCTGTCAATGCCTTAATACACCTTGGTATCATGTCCAGTTCTGGGCAGCTCAGCACAAGAGAGATCTTGTGCTGGAGTGAGTGCAGAGGAGGGCAACAAAACTGGTGAAGGGCCTGGAGAATCAATCTTATGAGGAATGATTGAGGGAGCTGGGACTGTTTACTTGACTTCCAAAGAAGCAAACATCTACAGGGATTTTTGCCTTTCTCCCTTTTTGCCTCTTTCTCTAATGAATCAGAACTCAATTTCCCACGAAGGTGATATAAAGTTCCTTTTCTGAGGTAAACATTCCGGCGCCTTTCACCTAGCTCCCATTATTGTTAAAGAAAGAAATTTCATCAGAATTACAGTAGTGAGAAATGAACTTGTCCCCTCGTCTGCCTTAGTAAGAAAAACTGACACTGAGTTGTATTGTCTGTCTTTGTAGAAAGCCAATGTAGATGCAAAACGTTCATGGCCAAGCTCAAATTATCTTTCAGGTGGTGAATGTCAATACAGAACTTGGGCTTCAATACCAAAGTCAAGCATCTGATTTTATTCTCTGCCTGGAAAACCAAGGAGCCAAATACTTGCTATCGCTGAAGACATTAAAATCCTGATGAAATGAACTGAATGAGGCTGGGTACCAGAAAAGCATGGAGCCACTGCACGGCAGGCTCTAATTCTTCTTTTAAGTCATCAGTCAAGACAGGATATTTTTTTTTTGCCTCCTGTTTTCTAACTGGTTGACTCAAGGACCCCAAGGAATCCCAGTTCCAGATGTGTTTATACTTCCAGCTTTTCATCCTGGTGTCCTCAGAATAGCACAAGAAAAAAAACAGAACCCCTATAACGAGGTATCTAAACAAACAATACAAACAGTGTCTGTATCAAAGAGCTTGGACTATAGGTTCCCAAGTCTCTTTAAAGCACAGCTGCTGGAGCTATCTTCAACACAGCTAATTCACAGTTAATTCAGTTGAGCTGCTCAACCAGAAAGGATCTGGCCTGTTTTAGTAACCTACCAAGTCCTCGACTTAGAGAGCCAGAGACATGCCCCAGGGCACAAACCAGTTGGAAGGAGACACGCTTCTGCAGAGGGCTTGGGAGGAGATACCTTGGGACCACTGCCACCACTTCACACCATGGCTGCAACTCCTCCCAGCCCATTCCTTTGCCTTCCTCCCCAAACTCTAGGAACTGGCCATTGCAGGCATCCCCATCCAAAAGTAGAGAGGAATCCAAATGCTTCCATTTCTCCTCCTCTGGAGGGACAAGTCACCTGCTGGACAGCCTTTATATACTGGCAATGCCTTAATGTAAAGTATGTGAGCAAATATGGCACGTTGCCATCTGTCAGGAGGCTTCAGTGCTTAACAACTGAAAACAAATACTGAAGAACTGTCAAACCGATTGTAAAACCAATATTGCTGTCATCTGTTTATGGTCATTGCTTAGTGTGTTACAAAAGAAGAGCATCATCAATTTAGAAAATCGTCAAATATCTGAATTATTCAAATCCCTCCCAAGTCTCTTCATAGCATCCACTCTCCTCCTAGACAGACCCAAACCACAGCGTGAAGGTCAACAGGCTCCAGATTTTGCTAGACCGGGAAGAGAAACCCTTTCCCTACTGGCCAGCTGAGCATCCTCTCCCAGGTGTAGTGGCTTTGACCTTCCTGAATGAGGATTCTGGCAGATCTCTGCTTCTGGAAGGGGGCACAGTATCAAAACACCCACGTCTGCCCAGCGTCCAACCAAGATGATCAAACCATAACTTGCTGGAAGATCTTTAGAAATTTCAGAACCCGGGTGGAGGAACAACCAGAAACACAAGCTCTTTCTTGTCCCTCGTATCATGACACCAAAAACCACGTTTCCGGCACCATTTAAAATATATATTTGAAAACCAAGTTCACATCCTGCTGATATGAAAAAATGACTTGTAGGCAGTAGACGACATAGCCCATTAAAAAGCTCCCAAAACAGCCCCTGAATTGATGAACAGGCAATTATTTACTTTTTCCAAAGCACTTCCGAGCCGGTGAATGTGACCTTTCCTTTGCAAGGGAAAAGACAAGTTGCCTTTACCATTCTCCTGCCTTTGGCTTCACTCTGCAGGACCCCGAGGGTCTTCATGGTATTCTCTTCTGTCCTCTATATTAGAAATTCAGCTGAAATCTTTTCCACCTCAACTTAATGAAAAATACAGGCTGATAAAAATCCTTCCTCTCTTCCCCCATTCTCCTCTCCCCCCAAACTATCAAATAACTTTTTGGAAAGCACTGAAAATGATAATGAATACACCAGGCTTTCTACTATGTTTTGTTTCCTAGACTGGATATGGTAATGCTCTTTATATTAAATCCAGATGGATTTAATATGAAGGCAAGAAACAAGAAAAAAGCATTACAGGAATAGGGACAGTGGAAGGGTAAGATGTTGTGGTACGAGGACAGAGTCTACCTCTTCATGAGCTCCAGCTACACTTTGTAGTTTTGGATCACTTGAGTGAAAAAGGGTTTATGGTGCACATCTAGCTGTCACAGATTTTTGTCGTTAAAGACACTTAAAGATTCTATTAAAATCCCAAATTCGCCATACTGCTGTTATCAACACAATTCTCCTAAATAGCAGAATCTGTCCAGAATGAGATCTGCGCATCTTTTGGATCCCAGACACCCTAGTGACCATTTGGGGGTTGGAGATGTTCTCATATTTCAATTGTGGACAGTTTTCCCCCAGAAATCTTCTTTGCTAAAAGATTTATTATTGATTTATTTATTTGTAAACAATAAAATTGCAAAAGAAGGAGAAAAAAAAATAATATTAAAATATTTTGAAAATGTGCAGGCAAAGAAAAATAAATTAAAAAAATCTTCAAAGGCAGTTTGCATCTTTTCTCGGAGTCTGAGCTACAGTTGTCATCATGAAAAAGGCCTCCGAAGCTACAAAAGCTGCTATGCCCATTTGAGAACTACAACCAAAACTGCCATTGAAGAAAACAACCTTTTATGGCCTGGCTGATGTTACCTGCAGACAGAGTGAGCTGATAGTATATGCTACACAAAGTCATAGAATCATAGAATGTTTAGAGCTGGAAGGGACCTTAAAGATCATCCAGTTCCGCCCCGCCTTGCCCTGGGCAGGGACACCTCCCACCAGACCAGGGTGCTCCAAGCCCCATCCAGCCTGGCCTTGAACCCCTCCAGGGATGGGGCAGCCACAGCTTCTCTGGGCAACCTGGGCCAGTGTCTCACCACCCTCACAGCAAAGAATTTCCTTCTGTTATCTCATCTAAATCTTGTCTCTTTCAGTTTAAAACCATTACCCATTGTCCTGCCACTCCACTCCCTGACAGAGTATCCCTCCTCAGCTCTCCTCTAGGCTCCTTTCAAGTACTGGAAGGTTGCTCCAAGGTCTCCCTGGAGCCTCCTCTTCTCCAGGCTGAACAACCCCAGCTCCCTCAGTCTGTCCTTCATAGAAGAGATGCTCCAGCCCTCTCATCATCTTCGTGGCCCTGCTATGGAACTGTTCCAACAGGTCCATGTCCTTCCTGTGCTGAGGACTCCAGAGCTGGACACAGTATTCCAGGGGGGGTTTCACCAGAGCAGAGTAGTGGGGCAGACTCAGCTCCTGTGACCTGCTGGCCAGGCTTGTTTTGGTGCGGCCCAGGATAGGGTTGGCTTTCTGGGCTGCCAGCAGGCAATTGCAGCTCATGTTGAGCTTCTCATCCAAGAACACGCTTGCTTGATGTTTGTCATGACTTAGCAGCCAGCAAAAGAAAACAGCAAATGTGAGATCTCTGAAGGTTAGGGCTCTACTGACAGCGGCATGCCATTTCAACTCTTCTATGGCCATGAGTGAATCACTGGGCACAACCAGCCCTCTTATGCCAAATAATGAGGGTAGAATTAATTTCCAAGAATCTCATCAAGCCACATATTTAGATATACACAAAACAGCTTTATGGCTGCACTTAATCTTGTATCCATCTGGGAACCCAATGATGTAGAGCAGAATTAGGTACTTCATATTTGCACTCTACAACTTCCTGAAGGGAGAGTGTGAAGAGGAGGGGGTCGGCCTCTTCTCCCAGAGAACTCATGACAGGACTCAGGGAATGGCCACAAGTTGTGTCAGGGGAGATTGAGATGAGATGTCAGGAGAAACTTTTTCTCCCCAAGAGTGGTCAGGCACTGGGATGGCCTGTCCAGGGAGGTGGTGGAGTCACTGTCCCTGGTGATGTTCAAGAGGCACCTGGACGAGGGGCTACAAGACACGATTTAGTAGCTCAGTGGGTAGTGTTGGTGACGGGAGGACGGTTGGAATAGATGATCTTGTAGGTCCTTTCCAACCTTGTCTTTCTATGATTTCTATGATATATGCTGAGCAACAAAGTTACACGCATATACAAAAGCAAAGCATCTTTCCCGAGCTTCCAATTCTATTAATCTGGAGAAATGCATTCATGGGGTCCAACAGTTCTGCTTATAAAATATGTGGTGGTAAGAAGGATATCCTGCATGGTCACTATTACGAGTTTCAGCTTCAAATTGCGTTCCTAAGTTGGCACCTTCATCATTGCTTAGCTCAAACTCCACATTCTTACACATCTGTTTGTAAAGCGGTTACCCTAAAAGCAGGCTACAAAATAAATCTACCACAGTAACTTTAAAGAGCATCCACGCAATCTGCACACACAACTGAGTTTTTTCCCCCGTTTTTCTATTTAAACAAGTCTCTTGCTGCAGCAAATCCCTTAGACTCTTTCAAGATACTTCATGTTCCACTCAGCAGTACTGATAGAGCATAAGAGCAATAAAACATTAACTATAAACAAAAATGTCCTATTCTTCTTTGGCCCTTCACCAGAAAAGTCCAAAAGCTTAATTCTACAAGACAGGTGTTATCCTTTTTATTTTATTTTATTTTATTTTTTTTCAGTTAGAAGAACTGGATCAAAGATCAGAGGCTTTGAGGATGCTGGAGAAAAACAGCCTGCAGATGAGTCAAACACTGTTGACCCAATGCATTTTCTCTCTCATACTGGCCTGGAGAAAATAATAAACAATTGGTTTAGGACGCACATTCCTTTTGAGCATCAAATCAGCTCTTCTTTTATCTTGCTGGGAAGCAAAAAACCAAAACAAAACAAAACAAAAAACCAAAACCAGAATAACCCCCACCCAACACCCAGATAGACAAATTAGAGCAAATGTTCTTACAAGATATCTCTGACACAATTGTTTGCTGAAAACATCTGTACAACCAAGTACAGCCCCCGTGTGTAAAGCCCAGCTGAGATTGCACTGTCTCATGGCCATGATGCCCTGATTCACACAGGGCAATGTAGGCCTAGACAAAGTTCTTGAAGTAATCAAAGTTCAATTTGCAACTAAAGGAGAGATAAAAGAGAAATTATCCAGCCAGACTGGTCTCTGAGATTTATTAGGCAAGAAGGTTTCTTTGCTGCTTGGGACCTTCAACTGGGAGAACTTCTGCTTCATTGCATGCACTACAGGTAGGGCATAACTGGGCTCTCCAAGCAAACTGCCACCAACACCATAATCTGTGAGGTCTCAAGTTCCCCCCAAAACAGCAGGGAAGGTCTGTTCTTAACCAGGCGTGACTGACCTGGGGAAGCCATTGCTGTATTAAGGCATCGGGCTTCAATCACAGCAGCAACAACATGCCTGTTGCTTAAAGAAAGGGATGAAGCATCTGCAGTGCTTCAAGTGGAAGGAGAGGTATCTTGTGGAGAGACATGGTAACTTTACTGGAGAAAGTGAGACCTCCACTTAAGTCCACGGAGAAGCCTCTGGAGCAGCCCCTCCTTTGAACATCACGTCATCAAACCTAACACATCTACAGTGGCTTTTCATAAAGACTGACCTTTGAAAAACGAGCCAGCAGTATTAGATGACAAACACCAACAAAATACTCAGCATTACGGAGGGATAAAGGAGAAAAAACAATCCTCTTCCTAAGGGGAGGTCAGGCTTCAGGACTGGAAGGCAGTGCCACTTGCCTCAGCGAACCGAGAGGGCCACCAGTGTGGTGCCACAGGCAACCAAAGAGTTTATAAAATTTCCTTTTTAATAGAAAAGCCACACAGATCACATTCTGTGGCCTTACCGAGGCATCTACAAATTTCTGCAGCAGCTGGGGAGGGACAGGTCTCCTTCTGAAGAGGTAGTACCTCGGGTCAGGCACGGAACATACTAAAGGGAAAGAAGCCCCTTAGCTTCACGGACTCTGGGACACTCTCCCCTTCCCTCCCCCAGCTCTTTGACTTCCCTCAAAAACAACTTGGGGACAAAAAGAGGCTCCAGGCTTTCCCCTGGACCGTACACCCACCACATTAGCCACGTAAGGGCAATCTGAAGGCGCTTGGATAATTCAAGTGGCAGGGGTTGAGCCTGCGTGTGGACAGCAGGAGGCAAAGGAAAAAGCAACACAAACAAAACATCACCCCACACCCCCACTCCCCCCCTCCTCCCAGTTTCTTCCTTCTAAACAGTACCATAACAAACCAGATGTGTGTGTCACTGCCTTTCTCTGGGGAAAAAAACCCTCTTCGGTTGCAGTTTTTCCTTCTTCCTTGTCACACAAAGCCTCCCCCCAAAAAAGCCCTAACAACATGGGCAAGAGAAACATCATGAGCAGTTTCCTCACGAGGGAAGGAGAGAGATGCCTAGAAATATATGTACTGAGTACTAAGGCTGCTGGATGCCAAGAAAAAAGGTATTTCCAGGAAACAAAGAGAACACATCATCTTATTTTACCACTGCTGGCTCGTCATTGAGATGTGGTGTTGAGGGATCTGTTGTAGGGGAGAACTTTGTACAGTGGGGCTGATGGTTGGACTTGATGATCCCAAGGGTCTCTTCCAACCAAAATGATTCTATGATTCTATGCTCAGCTTCTGCATGGGGGAGATTGTTTGTTCTTACTGTTATTCAACAACTATGAAAAAGGACAGAGTAAGGCCTTGGCTTAGGTGCTACAACTGAGATAATATAATTAGCCAAATATTTGTATAGGAAAATGACAGAAGCTTTGTAGCTTCCACCATAATGATGGAGAATGAATAGTAAAGAGGTTGGCAAAAGAACTCCGGGGTAACTTCTCCTTGCCCAGTTAACTTGGTTTAGACGTAGCTCACGGCCACAGTGCCAGTGACTCTATGGGAGAGCTGCTGGGATGGCAGCATTGAAGGGAGCACTGAGAAAGAGCAGTGCTCTTTCTGCTCTTTCATAGAATCAGAGAATCAGAGAATCATAGAACCTTTCTGCTCTGAGAAAGGCAGCTGGGGATCCTCCTCCTTCTTGTCACCTCTTGGGAGGCAGACAAGTCTTCTTCTTTATCACCACCTCTCTGGAGATTGAAATCCACTGCCAAACCCATCTTCGAAAGCACGCGTATTCATTAACCTTTAGGAAAACGACTCACCAGATGAATTAAGTCAGGTGACATTTTATAGGCGGCGAGTGATTTTTCAGGAACGTTTCTCTACTTGTTAGATAAAATTTCAGCGTTGTTCCTAAGGCTTAGTGCTGGCAGGAGAAATGAGCACGCACGCTCATGGTGAGGAATGGGAAAAAAGCGGCACCAGTCTCCCCCTCTGCTGCAGAAAGTAACGTTTCCTCTGAAAGACCACAGAGGAGAAACTCTGGCATACGTTAAGAAATACATATGTTTCGCTTTTCTAACAGCCCTAGCGTATTAGTCCCAAAAAGTTTGAGGCCAGACCTTTCAGATCATTACATTTTCATTCAGAATTCAAGTATAAAGAGGCCAAAGCAAGACTGAAAATGATTCCCATTTCTCTCTTTCCCCGAGGGGCGTGTGTGTGTGTATTTTCTCCCTACACCACGGGCTTCCCTCTTGAAACCTGCCATCCCCACCACCCTACACAGCCTCTCTGCACCAGCCTCCTGCTGGTGGCCCTCCCCTAATGGCTTCTTGTGGGGCGTCTGACAATTTCAACCCTTGGCTGAGCTGCATGTGGGTGAAAGCCTTCACAACTTAACTCTGCTGACTAGAAACCTTCTCCAGAGAGGAGCATTGCTCTCTCTGTTGGTGAAGGAACTCTGCTTTTCATTTATTTTAACTCAATTTAACTGGAGGCATCTGTGGCTGACACATTTAAACTGTCACACATTTCAGTGGAAGAACGTAGCCGTGCCTCTGCACCAACTCCAAGAGCATTCACTGCTTTATCATAGAATGGTTAGAGTCAGAAGGGACCTTAAAGATCATCCAGTTCCACCCTGCCCTGGGCAGGGACACCTCCCACCAGACCAGGTTCCTCCAAGCCCCATTCAGCTTGGCCTTGAATGCCTCCAGGGATGGGGCAGCCACAGCTTCTCCGGGCAATCTGTTCCAGTGTCTCACCACCCTCACAGCAAAGACTTTCTTTCTAGTAATCTCATCTAGTATCTAATCTAGGGTTAGGGTTTTGTACGGTCATGTTCACACCCAAAGGAGCAGGCAGACCTTGGTGCCTGAGAGCGCGTGGACAAGTCCAAAATCATTCACAAGTGGGGTGGAAACAGATAGCGGGCTGGATCTGAGTGCAGATGCCATCTGGATGGCCCTCATCAGTGAGGCAAGGTGAGATGTGAGCTCTGTTAACAGCACCCAGTAGCCCTGCAGGGTTTTATGAAAAACAAAACACTGGCCCTCACAACCCATGCCAGTTCTTGAGGTTTATATTTATCCCTAACACGTAAAGGTAATAAATGAGACAGAGAAGAAGGTACGACTGCCAGAACGACTGCTTGCTCTCATGAAGGCAATGGGATGTCATGTTGCATATCACAAATTTTCCTCTCTACTGCAGATGCAGAAACCGCCCTCCCCCCCCTCCCCAAACTATTATGAGAGCGTTTCCATGAGGTTTTTGTTACAAATAGGTTCTTATCAATCTGAGCAGACCCAGGTACCCCAGGTACCAGTATAAGTTGTTGGGAAACGACCTGTTGGAGAGCAGCATAGGAGAAGGGGAGCTGGGGGTCCTGGTGGACGGCAGGATGACCATGAACCAGCATTGTGCCCTCATGGCCAAGAAGGCCAATGGCATCCTGGGGTGTATTAGAAGCGGGGTGGTTAGGAGGTTGAGGGAGGTTCTCCTCCCCCTCTACTCTGCCCTGGTGAGACCCCATCTGGAATATTGTGTCCAGTTCTGGGCCCCTCACTTCCAGAAGGACAGGGAACTGCTGGAGAGAGTCCAGGGCAGGGCTACCAAGATGATGAAGGGAGGGGAGCATCTCCCATATGAGGAAAGGCTGAGGGAGCTGGGTCTCTTGAGCTTAGAGAAGAGGAGACTGAGGGGTGGCCTTATTAGTGTTTATAATTATGGAAAGGGTGAGTTTCAGGAGGATGGAGCCAGGCTCTTCTCAGTAACATCCAATGATAGGACAAGGGGCAATGGGTGCAAGCTGGAACAGAGGAGGTTCCACTTCAATATGAGAAAAAACTTCTTCACAGTGAGGGTGACTGAACACTGGAAGGGGCTGCCCAGGGAGGTTGTGGAGTCTCTTTCTCTGGAGACATTCCCAACTTGCCTGGAAGCGTTCCTGTGTGACCCGATCTAGGTGTTCCTGCTCCAGCAGGGGGATTGGACTGGGTGATCTTTCCAGGTCCCTTCCAATCCATGTGATTCTATGATTCTGTGAAAACGACTCACCAAAACCAGAATCACCCTTCCCTCTGCCGAACACTGAGCTATTGAGAAATGTTCACTGGAGTGCTTTCTACTAAATAGCCACAGATTTTTATTTTTTTTTTTCCAATGTACGGACCATAAATATTGTTAGAGAAGAGAAACACTAAGCCTACGCCATCTGGCATGCATCTTTAACTTACATGCTGAAGTTGTTAGCAGCTTTATTTCAAACATGGATCTATTCTAATGAGGCCATTCCAGCTTCTGGCACTCTCATATTATTGTTTCAGAACACTATAATTAATTTATAATTTTTTTTTGCATTTTCAGAGTCCTGTTTGGCTTTCCTAACATTCGGCTCACAGAGGCTGGAAGCTCAGCCGGTGGAAATCTAAGCAGTTTCAGAGCAGGAGGCTTTTCAGATAGCAGGAGCTCCTCTAGCAGACTGCACTGTACTGGCTCTGGGTGATAACTGGGCTGGAAGAGGTTGCAGTGGTAGCAAGGGACCAGCTCACAACTCCTTTCTGGCAAGTGGAAGTGCTGGGTGGAGGGAGGGGTGTTAGGCTTTAACTGCCAACCTCCCACCCCTTCCCTCCCTCTGCTTCTGCAACTGCAAGCTCTCCCTGCCATGGTTCTACACACCGAGCACTTACGTTAGGAGCTCTCACCATGTTTAGGGGTTTTTATTAACTCCTGCAAAAAACCTAATGAGCAATAAACTTGTCGCTGTCTCCGACGTCAGCAGTGACCGTGACAAGGGTACTCTGACTAAGTTTCTCTGAATCACCCCGGTTATTTATCAGTTCGCTAGGATAAATATTGACTGTTCTTTGCACTGGCCTCTGCAAATACAAACCCACCAAAGGGCTCAAAAGGCTGAAATGAAATCAAAGTTGGTAGATAAATATGAAAAGAGCTGGTTATTTGCCCATGGATTTTCTTGCTGCTACAAATTTCCAGTGTCTCAAATAATGGCATTTAGAGACTAATCTTAAAAAAAACCCAAAAAACAGACCACCTGATATTGAGTATAAAAACCTGAGTTGCTGAAGTTTTTATTTGGGTTTGGTTTGATTTGTTTTTTTTTAATAGGAATTCTCCAGAAGAAAAATAAAACCAAGAAGCTACTTTTAGAATCAGCAAAGTTTTCTTTCCAGGAACATCGATAAACACACACATACTTTGATTTAAATGAGTTTGGAAAAGTCAAAGACAATTAAGCCTGGAGGTCTTTCTTAGATCCTTGGCTGGAAGTTTCTTGCTTCTGCCTCCTCTATCAATCTGAGTGATGTTTGTGCTGAGGGCTGGAGCACCCCTGCTACCAAGACAAACTGAGAGAACTGGGGTTGTTCAGTCTGGAGAACAGAAGGCTCCAGGGAGACCTTAGAGCAGCCTTCCAGTACCTGAAGGGGCTACAGGAGAGATGGGGAGGGACTCTTTGTCAGGGAGTGGAGTGACAGGACAATGGGTAATGGTTTTAAACTGAAAGAGGGGAGATTCAGATTAGATATTCGAAGGAAATTCTTTGCTGTGAGGGTGGTGAGACCCTGGAACAGGTTGCCCAGAGAAGCTGTGGCTGCCCCATCCCTGGAGGGGTTCAAGGCCAGGCTGGATGGGGCTTGGAGCAACCTGGTCTGGTGGGAGGTGTCCCTGCCCAGGGCAGGGGGGGTGGAACTGGATGATCTTTAAGGCCCCTTCCAGCTCTAACCACTCTATGATTCTATGCTTTATAAATGATACAGCTTAATTTTTCAACTGCAGTCACCATCTGGGAGGTTTTCTTTATTAGGCATCCAACCTGAGGCACCTTTATTTCAATTTGCCAAGATGCCCATTGCCAAAAACTTTGGTCAGAGAATCTGAGGGACACAAAAGAATAGCAGCCCTCAGCATCTCCACCTGAGCACCTGGCCAATAAGGCATTCAAACCCATAGAGTACTTCACAATGGGATGCTTTTCTTTACCTGCCTGTTTCTTGCCCAGAACAAGCAAAAAAACACTGAAGATGGTAGAGAAACCAGCCTTCACTCAAAGTCCCTCATGCAAACTAAACATGAGCGCAGGCATTGCTACGTGTGACCTCATATATCACTACTTCTAGTACTGCAATAACAGAACTTATCAACTTATGAACTTAAAAAAAGGCACAGCTTCACATACTGAGTTTTCAGTTGTCCCCTCTACCATTTTATTTAGAGACTGAAGACTCTTGGGAGCCAAAACAGCCGAAAAACTCCCATTGGCTTTCGTGCACTTTGGGTCCAAACCTTCTTCTCCCTGGGCACCAGCATAAAGTTGATTCTTCCATCCCTCCCTTATTGGCCAAGTGGGACGAACTACCTCTTTCTGCAAGAAAACCCAATCCAGCTGCAAGCTGGAAGCTCATGGAAGGGGAGGCCAGCTGTGGCGGAAAAGAAGGCCATGAGAACCCAACCAGGGGGGTCAACTGGGGGTACAGTGATGAGGTACCACATGCTGGAGACACAGGGAACACCAACAGAGAAGCAGCTCCTTAATTCCACCACTCACAGAGTCCTCGGTGCTCAAAAATAACAACTGAGAAGGGAAAGAGCAACTCCGAGAAGTAACACTTTCAGGATGCAATTAAATGGTTTATGTTACTCTGGATGATGTTAAAAGTCACTTTTAGCCTGAAAAAATAATAATAACCATCTATGAAGGTATCTATCAAGTTCTGCTGTTGGTTTACAGCTAAAAAATCTGAACCATACTAATAACATATCCCCCTGGCCAAGAAGTGCAGCAGCAGCAATATCCATCAAAGGCAGTAAAAGGGAAAAGCCTTTCAATTTTAAGCCAAAAGAAAACCTAAACGCGCTATTTGGATGACTTTCAGATCAGCATTTTGTGTCTCTGTTAGCCCCACTAACAAAGTGCACTTGGTGAGCCTCGGCTAAGGGTAGCACTCTAAGAAAAGATGTTCTTCCCTTGATGCTTCTCTTTCTGCATCAACACATCCACAGACACTTTGGAGACAAATGAATACAACCCCTCATACGAAAAGTATGTGCACGTAATTCCCAGATACTGCACACATTAATATATATATATATTTAATAAAACACAGGCTTGAACAAAGCCATTTTTAATGATGATCAGCCGCCAAAAGATTCTTTTAATGTTTTCAAAACCGGTTTTTAATCTCACACTTAATGAGATGCCTTTCACTTCTGCAGAATTCCAGCCCTCTTCCAAAACAGACTAACTGAAAACAAAAGAAAAGAAACTGGACTGGCTTCAAAGTCACCCCAGCTGCATGGCCCAGCTGGAGGGAGCGAGACGGCGATACGCCTTGTCCACTCCGGTGGGGGCTAGAGGAGTTCAGTGCTGTCCTTGATGGTTTGATATATGGAGGGGGAGGAGAGGAGACACAAAGTTCAGAGCCTTCAGAAGGCCAAGATGCCTTGATGGGAGCCCTTCCCGCAGATACTGCTGCCCCACAAACACCGAGAATCTTGGACATCCAAAGGGACTCCCACCATGTCCCCTGAACATCAGTAGGAGCCCATTTATCCACTTCATTAATGCTTTAGTACCAGGTCCCTGCGTAAGTGGGTGGAATTTTAATTAAAGAGAGAGCAAAAAAAAAAGCTAATCTCATTATTAACTGTGAAGGGGAAAACCCATGAAGATGAAAGCCTTGTTTTCAAGGGGCACGAGAAGAATTTCCCTACAACTGGCACATGCAATGCTTTTCACCACTCTGCCTGTCCTTCTCCTGAGGAACACCTGGTCTGAGAAGGGACAACATCACACCCCTGTCACTACCATCAGACTAAGCACCACCAAAGCCAAGGCAGGAATGTGTATGAATAATAAGCAACTTAATGAATTACCTCAGTAAAAACCACCTAAAATGCAGCATCCTTGTGGTGGTCTTGGCAGAGCTGTGTGTGCACTGGGATTTTGGAAAAAAAGGTAGGATTTTGGCAAGGCATGTGCCAAAGCGTGTTTCACAGGCATGTGAGAGCTAATAATCACAGAATCACAGAATATCAGGGACCTTGAAAGATCATCTAGTCCAATTCCCCTGCCGGAGCAGGAACACCGAGAGCAGGTCCCACAGGGACATGTCCAGGTGTGGTTTGGAATGGCTCCAGAGGAGACACCACCACCTCTCTGGGCAGCCTGAAATCAAAGAAAGCAGAGAGAATTTATCACCTAAGAAACGTTTAAGTGTCCATTTGTGCCCCTGCTTTGCAGGTTTATCTCCTGTTGACTTCAACCAAGGACAAGATTAGAATCAAGAATTAAATTCCCATCAGTTTGTTGAAATGTAGGACCGTTTTCCGCCCTGTATTTCAGAAGTCTTGGATTCTTGGATTGCAGCTTAGATGCAATTGCTGTGAGAAGAAACTCTGGCATGACATGAAATAACAAAACTACAATTCATCAGAAATGGTTCTGTGCTGACAAATGTCACCCAAGCCACCTTATAAATAAAGTGGGTTTATTTGCATTAAGCAAACATGGGATAATCTAGAGTTTCTATCTGATGAGTTATCTCCCCAAAGCATGTCCATGAAAATTTTAGTTTGAGGGTGTTTTTTCTCAAATGCTCCAAGCAGATGGACATTTGTCAATGCTCTTAGAACTCTTTCAGCTATGAAACAAATGCTCAGAGTGAGTACTCTATTCAAGACCAGCAGCACACATGTTACCTAACCCACTCACCTTCTTAATATTTTGCTGGCTGTCTTTGACATCTCAAAGAAAGCATACACCAATAAACAGGTTACATCCCAGGGTTTTTTACCCTGGCCTAGAAACTCTTGCACGTAGCTCAACTCTACTTAAATTAGAAGTCTTAATTCTAATTCTAAGTCTTAATTAAAAAATGCCATTGTGTTCTCCAAGCCCTGAGCTGAGGATTAATGCTTGGGAGGTAGCTGTGGTTGGTATCACTTGACCACAGCCAAAAGAATATGTGAACTTTATAACATTTCATCACTGCATCTGGTTCAGGAAAATTAATCCAACCCTTCCCTGAAGTCTAAAGCCTGTCATTGCCAGGAGACATCTGAAACTTAACAATATTCTTGTGTAATAGATGGGATGAGTTATGTCCTAAGTGGGTGTGCGGCTTGATACCGTACCAATGTCTTTTTCTCCATCAATGGCAACTGCCATCTGCACAGAAACAGAAGTTCCAAAGAAAGAAATGTTATCACCAGACATCATCCCCTGGGACACAGCCTCAGGAATTATGTTTTCCTCTTGCAATGTGGAAAGTCGCTCAGAGTGAGGCGTCTCTGGGAGCGTTACGGACAGCCTGTTCTCTCATTAACCTGAGACACATATTTAATAAATGACAGGGTTTGCACTCCGTTGCTTAAATACGCCTCTCACCCGATTCTCCTCGGGAACACATAGAGGGTGTCTATTAGACTCCGCAGGCACAACTTGTGAGCACAAGAGGGTCCACTGTGGCAACTGGATGCAATTAAGAAAAACCAAGACCAGCTCTAAGAGTAACATCCTGGCAATTGTGACTGTAACGGTTCTATTACTAGTCCTTCAGATGCTTTTTGGAGCTACAGAGGTGAAAGATGTCCAAGCACTCTGTTTCTCACATCCTGGAAATCCAGGAAGGCTCTTTCTGCATGCCCTCACATCTGTCCTAGCCTCCAAAACACCCAGAGTAAGAGTTTAATTAAACAGATGGCTTACACGGATCTTTTTGAGACCATTAACACTTCCGTAAGATAGACAAAGTCTTCTCCAACATACCCAAAAGCCCAGCATCTCACTCAGATTTTGGGCACAGCAACAAAAGGAGGGACCACCCTGGGAGTGGTGCTGCCTAAACTCCTTCTCCTCCTTCAGGACCACAGTCCAGAAGACCCCACAGGACCCAGCAGAAGGTTATTTCCAGTCACAAACATACTAAAGACTCACATGGAGCACACACAGAGAGAGGAAGAGAGCTCTTTTTCAGCCCTTGCTTGCCTGTCCTCCATGAAGTCCCTACTAAACATTTTAATCAAATATTAAACTAATCAGCCTTGGACTACAGTGGCAATCATAAGCTTCATTTGGGGCAGTTTAGCTTAAAAACCCAAAGAAGAAATGCCACTTGTCTAGTAGAGCTCTACCAGGCACAAGAGCACCTACATTCCAGCTTGTGCTGAGGATGCCAGAGCTGGGCAGTGAGAGTAAGTAATTGGTGACTGTCCCCCTGGACTCCACATTGGTGAGGCCACTCCTTGAGTCTTGTGTCCAGTTCTGGGCACCTCAACACAAGAGATCTGGAGGGGCTGGAGTGAGTGCAGAGGAGGGACACGGAGCTGGGGAAGGGCCTGGAGAATCAATCTTATGAGGAGTGATTGAGGGAGCTGGGAGTGTTTAGTTTGAGGAACAGGAGGCTGAGGGGAGACCTTATCGCTCTCTACTACTTAGAACGACATTGTACAGAGGTTGGTGCTGGTCTCTTCTCACAGGTAATTAGTGATAGAACGAGAGGGAATGGCTTCAAGCTGCAGCAGGGTAGGGTTAGGCTGGACATCAGGAAAAAATTCTTGACAGAAAGTGGTCAGAGCCTGGAATGGGCTGCCCAGGGAGGTGGTGGAGTCCCCACCACTGGATGTGTTTCAGAGTAGATTAGATGTGGTGTTGGGGGATCTAGTGTAGGGGAGAACTTTGTAGAGTGGGGCTGATGGTTGGACTCAATGATCCCAAGGGTATTTTCCAACCTGAATGATTATAGGATTCTAAGCTAAAGCTGACAATTTGGCAAAGTTCTGAAGGAGTTCTTCCATATATAATAATAATGTAATTTTATGTCCCATTGATACTTTATAAAGAATAGATTAAGGAGAGGAGGAACTTTTCAATCTCCCTTTACAGTATCTAGGATAACCCCCCCTCTCAAAGCCCCCAGTTTGCTGCTGGAGCAGTGCAGGGATGGGGTAGGGGCGGGGGGATGCTCCCGGGACCGAGACGGTAGCACAAACCTCAAGAGGACAGGCTGGGCCAGCAACCCAGGGCAGCTGCCGGAGGCTCAGCGGTCAGGAATGCGAGGGATTAAGCGGGGAGGGTGCAGGTGGGGCAGTCACACACAAACACAATTTCTGCCGGCAGCTCTGGAGGGCAGACGCGCCAGTTCAGTCCAAGGGCTTTGAGACGGCTCGGGAGCCGTGCGGTTGGGGTGCAGAACATGCCTTACTGCTACAGCCTGGTGTATAATTCCAGGAGCCTATAGAGGTTAGGGACTGATCTGCTGGAAAGCACTTCTGAGGAGAAGGATCTGGGGGTCCTGGTAGACAATAAACTATCCATGAGCCATCAATGTGCTCTTGTGGTCAAGAGGGCTACCGACATCCTGGGCTGCATAGGTAAGAGTGTGGCCAGTAGGTGGAGGGAGGGCATTTTCCCCCTCTGCTCTGGAAATCCCCCGGAATTCTTCTTCCCCAGGTGCGGGACTCTACACTTGCCCTTGTTGAACCTCATGAGGTTCTTCTCTGCCCAGCTCTTCAGCCTGTTCAGGTCATGCTGGGTGGTGGTGGCCCAGCTCTCTGGAGTGTCAGACAGTCCTCCCGGTTTAGTCTCATCAGCAAACTTACTGAGGATACACTCGTTCCCCTTGTCCAGGTCACTGATGAATATGGAAACTGAAAAAGGAACCTAGAGGCCCTTCTCAGTATTCTATGGGATACTGCATGCAATATCCCCTCAACCTTCAGATCCAAACCTTCCTGCTGGAGCATTTGGAAAAGGCAAAGGGCTGAGAGCTAACGAGCTCTTCAAATTACTACTGACTTCATCTTTGCTGTCTCAGATCCATGTCTCCTGCTTATTCTATAAGTGGAGTCTGAAAAGAAGTTGGTAAAATAATTGAATGTTTGCTTTTCCCTCTGTGCAGTATCACCACATATATTGCTGTATGTCCCAGTCCACACCAGCTCTTTTCCCAATGAATTATTATTTCTGAGCATCAGAAACACTTGAAAGACAACTTCTAAGTAAATACAACCACCAAAACACTCTTTGGGGTTTATCATCCGCTGCCTGATCTAAATTTATCACAACATTGCCAGCTTGCTTGGAAGTGGAGGGAAGGAAGGAAAAGATAAGGGTCTCTGCAATGATTAATAAAGAAGGGCTCTTCCCTTATTCTACTGTTCATGTGATATAACTAAGTGAAAAATAGGCATTCAATATCCATAACTTCTGGGCAATCCTACTGGTGGAGGTTTCTTCCAAAGCATCGTACAACATTGGGCTGCCCAGGGAAGGGGTTGAGACACCATCCCTGGAGGTATTCCAAAGCCAGGTTGGCATGGTGCTTAGAGACGTGGTATAGTGATATTTTTTTTTTAATCAGAGTTAGGTCAATGGTTGGACTCGATGATCTGAAAGGTCCCTTCCAACCTGGACAATTCTACGATTCCAAAATTACCAGTGCTGCCGTATTAAAAGCACGCACTGAGGCTTCAGGGGTCCCTCCTACGACTGAGTCCCCAGAGCTCCGCCGGGAGGATAAACGGGATGCTTTAATGCCATAGGTTAGGTTTTTGGTTGGGTTGTTGGGTTTTTTTCTTGTTGTTATTGTTGTCTTTAGGGGATTAAAGGAGAAAATATGCAAGTGTAATGGAAATGACATTCAGGACACAGCTTCCCTCCCTGGTTTGGCTGACAAATTGAGCTCAGGCTGGAGCAGCCCAGCAAATTGCATGGGGGGAGGCGAGCGGGAAGGTTCAAGTGGGCAGGGGAAGCAGTGAAAGCCTAAATAAACTTTGACCATTAGATAACAAGGCTATTATTGCTCTGTAAGACTTCCTGAATGGCCTAGGGGAAAAAAAAAAAAACCACAAAACACAACCAAAAACAAACAAAAAATAATCCCAAGAGACAGTTCTTGTTGCTGCCTGAAGGAAAGGAAGAACAAGGATGAGGACTCAGTACATTGACTGAAAACTCTGGTTGTTTCCTTCCTTCCTTCTTCCCTCTCTCCCTCCCTCCCTTCCTCCTTCCTTCCCTCCTGCATCCCTGCACCAGGAGTAGTGGCAATGAGCCAACACTAATAGAAGCATCCCAGGAGGAAAGAAAACGGGGGATTTGGGGATGAAACTTAACAATTTTTGAGAGTGGGTAAGTAAAAGTATGCACACTTTATGAAGGGCTAGTTCTCCCTGGATTTTATACTGAAAAAAACTGACTGGCAAGTGCAAAATCTCTGCCTCATTCCCGTATCTTTCCTTCTACCTCCAACTCAGTCTCCATAAATGCTCACTCATTAATCATAGAATCATAGAATCATTTAGGTTGGAAGAGACCCTTGGGATCNAGCACCTCGATATCTCTCTTGTGTTGAGGTGCCCAGAACCGGACACAAGACTCAAGGGGTGGCCTCACCAGTGCTGAGTACAGGGGGACAATCCCCTCCCTGCTTCTGCTGTTCTCACTATCTCTTATGCAAGCCAGGATGCCATTGGCCTTCTTGGCCACCTGGGCACACTGCTGGCTCATGTTCAGCCGCTTGTCAACCAGCACCCCCAGGTCCTTTTCTGCCAGGCAGCTCCAGCCACACTTCCCCAAGCCTGTAGCCATCCATGGTGTTGGTGTGGCCCAAGTGCAGGACCTAGCACTTGGCCTCGTTGAAGGCCATGCCATTAACATCGGCCCATCTATCCGGTCTATCCAAGTCCCTCTGTAGAGCATCCCTGCCCTCAAGCAGATCAACACTCCCACCCAATTTAGTGTCATCTGCAGACTTACTAATAGTGTTTTCTATATCCTTATCGACATCATCAATGAAGATATTAGAAAGGAAAAGCCCCAACACTGAGCCCTGAGGAACAACACTTGTGACCGGCCGCCGGTCAATGGATTTAACTCCATTGAGCTCCACCCTTTGGGATCGTCCTTCCAGCCAGTGCTTGATCCAGCAGATTGTATGCTCATCCAGGCCATGAGCAGAGAAGCTGTGGCTGCCCCATCCCTGGAGGGGTTCAAGGCCAGGCTGGATGGGGCTTGGAGCAACCTGGTCTGGTGGGAGGTGTTCCTGCCCAGGGCAGGGGGATTGGAACTGGATGATCTTTAAGGTCCCTTCCAACTCAAACCATTTAATGATTCTATCACTCTCTGCTCCTGCAGTCAGACTGTGCTTCTACTTTCCACTTCCACACTCCTTGCTATACTCAGGCTCTCACCCACACCACACGCTTAGGTAGAAGTTTTCGGTTCTTCCCTAGTTTCCCCTTCCTCCGTACTCCCTTTCCATGCATTACCCCTTCCTTCCCCACTATTTCACTTTAAAGCATTTATTCTTGCAGCACCCCATATAAAATCCCACCAGGAGCAACCATCTCCTCAGTGGAGGATCTGCTCACACCCCAGCACCTGCTCCTTGGTTTTGAGCAGCAGCAGCAGCACCAAGCTGGCCACTGAGCTGAACTGGTGCTGTCCAGGAACATCAAACTGGAAAGGACTGGTCTGTAATGGGAGCTAAGGGCACAGCCTCTACGGACAGAGACCTCCAATCTCGGTGAGCTTACAACTAAAGAGAAAGTATGCAGCTAACACAGGCATACACATTACAAACAACAACCCAAAGCAAATAAAAGTAAATATATATAATATAATATATAAAAAAGTGTGTATATATATATATATATATATATATATATAAAATAAATAAAACCAAACAAATAAATGTAAAAGACCAAACTCTTACATGCCCCAGTTTTGGTCTAGAGGACTAAATATGTTGCTTCTCATGTAAGCAGGGAGTATGTTTAAAAACCAGAATCATAGAGGAAAGGAAAGAAGCTGCAGCCCCAGAAGACCACACGAAGGTGCCAGGAAGGTAGAAGAGGGAAAGTGGGAAGAGCAAGTTGCTGGATTGTAAAACGGAGCTTGTGGCAGAGAAGATGAAAGTAATTCTTATGTGGATTTCTGGTGCAAATAATCATGATTTAATTTTTCATAACTTCTTTCTGCTATTCCCCTCAAAACTGTTCCTCCAAATATACCCGCCCCTGGATGGGGTAAATGAACATCCAGAGGGGAAAAAAGAAAAAAAAAACAAAACAGAGTGAAATCAAATTGTGCACTTGTATTTTAGCAAGTCTCCTACAGAAAACATTCACCAGCTGTGAGCTCATCCAAAACCTTAAGAGGTAGAAAAATCATTCTGCAGGACTGGAAAAAATGATGTTAGTCTAACTTTTAGGTGACTTAAAGTCTAAGCTTGTTTCCTCCTGTTTCTACATCCTCCTCAGAATGCCAAACGGTCAATCCAGCAGCCCTTGTGACCATAAACAATTCTATATTTTTTTTAGTGGCTGTTTAATTTTTTCCCAGAAACGCTGTCATTAAGTAAACAACAGGGTTCACGTACGAGAAGACAGACATCTTTCAGGCCTGAACAAAGAGAAAGCAATTCCAAAAGCTCCTAAAATGAGCAACCAAACCAAAAGACAACGACGGTGTCAGATGTGACTCAAGGTCTGACACACTCCTCCAAGCCCTAATGACTGAAGGCGACTGGGACTTGACAGGGAAACTCAGACCTTTGCAGAGAAAACAGAGCCATTATTACATGCAAAAATAGGTGAGGAAAGAAAGGAAACCCAAGGCTTGCTGGTGAGAAGCCCCGTCACTGCATCCTGTAGGTCTGATTCACATCTCAAAGCAGCCTGTGGTTTGGAAGACCTCATAGGGTACTTAGGATGAGGTAGCTGGCTGACATGCTGCAGACCTGTGGTGGGAGGTAAAATAGAGAAGCCACAAGAGCTTGGGTGAGCTACAGGACACGAACTGGCATCTAGTGCTTGACTAGCATGTAGTGTAGTGTTAAACTGCTACTAGAGGGGCTCCTCTCATGATATCTCAGTGGTACAGGCAGGATCAGACCCTACAAGCGTGTTCTCAGAGTCCCCAGAAGGGGGTGAGGCCCATCCCCACGATGGTGAATAGCACCNCCCCTAAGAGCTGGTTGGTAAAGTCTTCTAAGAAATAAGGTTGTTCTACCAACACTGGTGCGCGCCTGACCATAGGTGAAACCCCACCTATGGGGTCCAGCAGGATAGCCAAAAGCAAGGACCTCTGCTGCTTACCAAAGCCTTAGGGGACTGAGCAGAACTCATCACAGCTGCTTGCCCAAAGCAACTGCCATAAAAACGACGGGTCCAGACCAGCTAGAAATCAGCTGTCACAGTTCTTGGCTGAGAAGCTGCAATTACATACCAGTGCTAACCTTGACTTTTGCCTGTGCTGTTACTGAGTGTCATACCTGACTGTCTCATCTGCAAAAGGACCTGTTGGACATCCTCCATAAAGATGAAATCATTTACCATGGTGGAGTGCAGTGCAAGGGTTGGTGTCTTATCACATGGTAAATGATTATCAGAAAGGGTTACCTTGAAGATGGCTGTCTGTTTATTCAAGCCTAGAATAAGTATTCCCATCCTGACTGCACTACGTGTTTTGAATTGAGTGCCAGGTCCTGCACTTGGACCACACCAACCCCATGCAGCACTACAGGCTTGGGGAAGTGTGGCTGAAGCTGGCAGAAAAGGACCTGGGGCTGAAGCCTGGCAGAAAAGGACCTGGGGGTGCTGGGCGACGAGCGGCTGGATACAAGCCAGCAGTGTGCCCAGGTGGCCAAGAAGGCCAATGGCATCCTGGCTTGTATTAGAAACAGTGTGCCCAACAGAAGTAGGAAGGTGATTGTCCCCCTGTACTCAGCACTGGTGAGGCCACCCCTTGAGTCTTGTGTCCAGTTGTGGGCACCTCAACACAAGAGAGATCTTGAGGGGCTGGAGCGAGTGCAGAGGAGGGACACGGAGCTGGGGAAGGGCCTGGAGAATCAATCTTATGGCAAGCAATGGAGGGAGCTGGGACTGTTTTGTTTGGAGAAGAAGAGGCTGAGGGGAGACCTCATTGCTCTCTACAACTACTTGGAAGGACATTGTAAAGAGGTTGGTGCTGGTCTCTTCTCACATGTAGAATGATAGAACGAGAGGGAATGGCTTCAAGCTGCAGCAGGGTAGGTTTAGGCTGGACCTGGTGTTGGGGGATCTGGTGTAGGGGAGAACTTTGTAGAGTGGAGCTGATGGTTGGTTCTTTTCCAACCGGAATGATTCGATTCTATCTAAGAAAATTTGGAAAACGTGACCTCAGAAAATAGATGTTCTTTGCAGCAAGACTCCTGCCCTCTGGATGCAAGCGTTTCAATGTGAGAAAAATAAAAGAAGACAGAGACTTTGCATTTCTATTCTAATTCTATTTTAATAATTTTTTAATTAATATTTTTTTTTAAAATTTAATTAATTAAAAAAAGGTCTAATAAGACCTCCCCAAGCAAGGGACACTCGCTCCAGGCTTGTGGGAGCAGCACATGAGTGAGGTCGGGCTTTTTTCCAGCAGTTTTGCATCCATATTACATAGAATGAAATGTTTCTTAAGTGCACCAGGAGGAGTACTCTGGACAATACAATGGCAAAGTCAAGTAACTTTAAAAGGTGGGGGGGAGAAAAGTACGAAAACAGGTTTGAACTGGCTAATAATAAAATCTGTCTGGCTGAATGCATTTACCTCTACACTCATTTACATGAAAAGAATGTACTCCACCGAGTCCTATTAGTCTGTGCAACTGAGGAACTTGGCAACAAAAAGGGAATGGTGGAGAGAAAGAAATCCTTAGTTTCACCCTAGTTTCTCGTTTCGAGCCATCTTGATCAGCATGTTTGCTTTTCCTGCCCTCCACCCCCCCCAAGCAGTGGCCAGGTATCCTCTTTCACGGGAACCTCCATCATTTTACCTGCACTGTTCCACCAAAGGAAGCTGAGTCACATTCTCAGGTTTTCCCCCAGTGCTCCTATTACCCCCAGAGTGGTGAGAAAGGAAAAGTAAGTAACAACAGGACAGAAACGTAACACTCGGACTAAGTTTCTCAATACGAAATCACAAGGGGAAGGGCTGCAGAAGGTAGCCACAGTCCTTTTATTCACTCTGTGCTGGGCCTTCCTGTGAGCACAGAGGGATGCCTGAAAGTGACTGAGAGCCATAATAATCTGAAACGCTTCTGCTTCCTAGCATCAAATGGAGAGAGCCACTAGGAAAAGCTTAAAGAACCGTGCCTGCTTCCAGGAAACAGCATTTAAACAAGTAAAACTCCCCCCAAAAAAACCCCAAACAAAAAACCCAACTGCAAACAAAACTCAGAAGAACAGAAAACCACAGTCTCAGTTATTGATAATAACGTACACTCATGCATCTGAAAGTTTAAGTGAGGGATATATGCGCCCAGAATCCCTTGGCATTTATAAGTAAATACCTCGTAAAGCTGAATAAACCATGTTTTCTGGGTTATGGAGGGTAAACAGTAAGGACGCCCGATGAAAGAGCAAGAATACAAGGCAGAAGCAATTTGCAAGGCTGCTCCTCTTTTGATGCCTCCCTTGCTGTTTCCATCACTGTCAGCAGGAAGGGAAACTACCATGAGAAACACTACTTATTCTTCTCCTGGACAAGAAGACAGCAACTGGGGCACTGCCGGCTCCTAACACCTCTCCTCTACCCATTTTGGCTACTGCTCACACTCTGTCTAAGATTTCCTGGTACCAAACTCTTTAGCTCAGTCCAAAGGAGAAGACTTCTTTCACAAAGCATGTTGAACATCAGGGTTTGAAATCCGCAGCAGTGTTAAGACAGCTGGCTTCAGCAAAGAGCTGGTCCAAACATCTACCAACTTCTTGTGTGCACGGTGGCAATCAGACCATCAGACACCAGTTCTGATGCTCTTCCACTGGTTTCTTACCACCTGCCCACGCAAGGTCTCTAGTGTTACTGAGCTAAGACCATGGGGTTTATTTCCCCCACTGGAAATGCTCTCCCACTGAAGCCATTTGGTGTCAACCAGAAAGTTAAACAAGCCACCTGAAGTCCAAAACATGGGAAAGCCATACCCCCATCCAGCATTTTCCAATTCTGCCACAGAAGGATGTTGCACAATATAAAAAGGAAGATCTTTTTTTTTTGGGGGGGGTTCTTTTTTAGCCTGCTGGAGCAGGGGTTACCTTCAGCCCTTTGAGGACCCTGTCTTCTCCACTTCTTCCTCCAAGCCTGTTCTTATCCCTAGCCCAACTCAAAGCACTGCTGGTGTTTTTTTTTTCATGCTCAACACTTTAATCTCCTCAAACGCTGCTTTCATCCTGTGCCAATGGGACCTCTTACTGTTCTCACAGCTAAGAAACGTCTCTTTCCAAGCAACCCCAGGAGAAAAGTAGCTAAAATGCTGTAGTTCATGATCTGGATGGGGGAAACAGAAGCACAGAATTGTCACGGTTGGGAAAGGACCTCTGA
Organism: Jacana jacana; assembly: GCA_013400555.1. NCBI lineage: Eukaryota > Metazoa > Chordata > Aves > Charadriiformes > Jacanidae > Jacana > Jacana jacana. The sequence goes on along the minus strand of VZTM01039329.1, from coordinate 50,221 downwards.
GATCACCGAGTCCAACCACAGATAAACACACAATCCACTCCCTACCATCTCGGCCACTAGAGCATGCCCTGAAGTGCCACATCTACACCACCTCTCCAGGCAGGTCGCTCCAGTACCTGACCACTCTTTCAGTCAAGCCATTCTTCTTAATATCCAGTCTAATATCACATTAGCTCCGTGCTCCAGCCTGGGCCTCATCACACCTCTCCTGCATGGCACCAGGTAAGTAGATGGCTCTCCCTGTATCTTTGCAGAGCCAGGCACGGAAGAGTCAGATCAAAACTGGATTTGCTAATATTTGCAAAGCGCTCATTGATCATCGCTGGGAAGTGTTATCAACACTTTATTACAGAGACGACCAGCCTCGTTGCAGAAGATGTGCCTCTTCTCCTCGATGGCCCACGGCTTCTGAAATGATCGGCTGACCTAAAAACCTCATTGAGCTCCGTTGGGACCCGCGCAATCACTGCTACACTTGAGGGGAGTATGTGGGTTTGGTGGTGGTGGGAAGGTGGGAACTGTGGGACAGCCATCTCATTTCATCTCATTAAACAGTCCCAGCCACACAAAGTTAACCAGTTTTTAGAGAACCACACGAACCCCTAGTCAGTGCTTGGTGGCAACAGAGCCCACAAGCTGCGAGCCACGTGAAAGGCTGATGAGATCTCCAAGTGGAAAAAAAACCACAACAACCCCCCCCCAAAAAGGCCAAAACAAAAAACTACAGGCTTAGGAAATTAAAAAGAGCTTGTGTGGGCAAGTCTGCCTCGTTCCCTCCGTTTTTTTCGGTAAGACGCCGTTATGAAGTAGCTGGAACGAGTTAAACACCTTTTAAGTGCGTTTTAACAATTAGTGGTATTACGAAGAAAAAAACCAAAAAGCCACAAAACAACCAACTTGGCATTTGTTAAAAAAAAAAAAACCAACCAAAAAAACACCCAACTGAAAAAACAAAGTCTTATTTAACTACAACTCCAGTGCTTAAAGTATTTACTAGCTCGTTCCTACATGCTTACATGCTTTTCAAATTGCATTTGGTAAAGCTCGGTCCATCTGTTTTCCCACACTCCGTCAACACGCGCCACAGAGTGAGCAGAGGCTACCTACCATTGGGTCGTATTCTGTTCGGGACTTTCTGCTTGCATACCAGAAATTCAATGCCAATTCAACATGCTTTTGGGAGCATTTGAGCTATAAGGGAGGAGGGCTCAAGGAAAGGGGAGGGGAGAAAAAGGGGGGTTTTCACTCAGAATCATAGAATCATTTTGGTTGGAAGAGACCCTTGGGATCATCGAGTCCAACCATCAGCCACACTCTACAAAGTTCTCCCCTACACCAGGTCCCCCAACACCACAGCTCAACCACTCTGAAACACATCCAGGGATGGGGACTCCACCACCTCCCTGGGCAGCCCATTCCAGGGTCTCACCACTCTTTCTGGGAAAAATTCTTTCCTAATGTCCAGCCTAACCCTACCCTGCTGCAGCTTGAAGCCATTCCCTCTTGTTCTATCGCTAGCTGCCCATGAGAAGAGATACAGCCAAACGAGGGGTTGGGAAGGATTTGGGCATTCCTGAAGCCTTGTTGCAGACCAATTGCCACTGACTCCAGCACAAACCTGTTGCAACACAACAATATTAGGTGCCAGAAACTGGCCAAGCAGCTGCTCATTCACTGCAGGAACTTCAAAAACCCCATAAATTTTCATTTCAAACCCACCCACCCCCCAGCAGGACAAAGAGAAGTCTGCTTGAAATTCATGGCAATTCCCAGGCTGATGGCTCCTTTGTATGACAATGTGTATGGCCCTTCCTGTCAATAACTCTCCTCATGAGCTCTGTAGGTAAGTGGCCTAGGAAATATCTGAAAAGAGATCACACACACACCCCTCCAAGATCAGCCTGTCCAGGGCCTAGAACGAGACAAATGCTCAGACATCATCTATTTGGACTGATGCAACGCATTGGACAGTACCCTGCACGATATCCTGGTCTCAAAATTGGAAAGGCAAAGATTCGATGGATGGACCACTGAATGGATAAAGAACTGGCTGGATGGCTGCACTCAATGGGCTGTGGTCACTGGCTCAATGTCCAAGTGGTGGCCAGTAACAAGTGTTGTTCCTCAGGGGTCAGTACTGGGACCAGTGCTGTTTAACATCTTTGTCAGAGACATGGACAGCGGAGTAGAGTGCACCCTCAGCAAGTTTGCTGATTACACCAAACTCTGTGGTGTGGTGGACACACTGGAGGGAAGGGATGCCATCCAGAGGGACATGGACAGGCTGGAGAGGTGGGCCTGTGCAAACCTCATGAAGTTCAACCGAGTCAAGTGCAGGGTCCTGCACCTGGGATGTGGCAGCCCAAAGCACAACTACAGGTTGGGTGGAGAATGGCTGGAGAGCAGCCCTGAGGAGAAGGACTTAGGAGTGATGGTGGATGAGAAGCTCCACGTGAGCTGTCAGTATGTGCTGGCAGCCCAGAGAGCCAACCCCATCCTGGGCTGCATCAAAATAAGCCTGGCCGGCAGGCCACGGGAGCTGAGTCTGTCCCGCTACTCTGCTCTGGTGAGACCCCCCCTGGAGTACTGTGTCCAGCTCTGGAGTCCTCAGCACAGGAAGGACACAGACCTGTTGGAACGAGTTCATAGCAGAGCCACAGAGATGATGAGAGGGCTGGAGCACCTCTGCTATGAAGACAGGCTGAGAGAACTGAGTTTGTTCAGCCTGAGGAAGAGAAGGCTACGAGGAGACCTTAGAGCAGCCTTCCAATATCTGAAGGAGGCTACAGGAGAGATGGGGAGGGACTCTTAGTCAGAAAGTGGAGTGACAGGACAAGGGGTAACAACTTTAAACTGGAAGAGGGGAGATTGAGATCTCAGAAGAAATTCTTTCTGTGGGGGTGGTGAGACCCTGGAACAGGTTGCCCAGAGCAGCAGTGGCTGCCCCATCCCTGGAGGGGTTCAAGGCCAGGCTGGATGGGGCTTGGAGCAACCTGGTCTTGATGGAAGGTATCTCTGCCCAGGGCATGGGGGTTGGAACTTGCTGATCTCTGAGGTCCCTTCCAACTTGAATCATTCTATGATTCTATGTGTAGCCTCAGAAGGGCCAGTGAGGCGGCTTCCTAAAGAGAACTGAGGACCACCCCAGGGTCAAAGGAGCGGAGCCAGAAAATGAGGATGCACTTAGGCTGTGCTTCCTGGGCAAATTCTTCACTGTCCATTTGTCCTAGTTCACTGCTGTCCTGCTGCTCTCCCCTGTCCTCACAAGGCTGGCTGGCTGCCACCCCCTCCGTTGCACCAGCACAACATGTTCCGTGAACCGGATTAACAGGTCTGACTCCCGAAAGAAAAAAAAGAATTAACAGAACAAACAAAACCAAACCCAACCACCAAACTATCTTAATTGCCAGGCTATTTTTAAATTCTCCAACCTTACACAACGTGGCAGGTATGGCTGAGGGGGTGGCACTTATTAGCAGAAGGTGAGGGCAGGAGGAGAGTGCAGACGCTCTTAGCAGGTAACATCAGGAAAGGGTTTTGTCAGAGGAAATAGACGGCCTCCCTTGCTCCTCCCTCAGGAGTTGACGCTGGGTGCTTTGCCCTTCTTTTAGGATAGCCTGATTTTGGGAGTCATTTCAGCCTTTATTCACAGCAGAGATATTTTTAATTACTGCGGGTTTCTTCAAACTTCCACAGCGGGACCCGTAAAAACATTTCATCACATCTACTCTTGGAAGCAAGCCAACCAGACACAGAATTTTAAATACTTTTTTTTTTTCCGAAGGAAAAAGGCTTATTTGGTAGGGATTTATACCAGCAGGCATTACATCAAATGCTAGACAGGCACAGAGCAGACATCATTTATATTATCGCCTCAGCTGAAAGTGGGAAAAGCCATTGCATTTGGCGAAGGACAGACAAGGACACAGGCAAATGAACTGGCACTGCCACCCCTGGAAGCAGTTTTAGGTGGAGAAACGAAGAAGCTATCACCTAAATCCTTTGTATATGAAGCTCAGGAGGCTTTTTGGAAGCAGAAGCAATTTTCAAAATCCATGAAGGAAAAAGAAAAAAAATCTGAGTGATTTCACTGGTTTTTTTTGCTACTGTATTTTATCATCATTGCTACGCATCAAGGTAGATGGGCTGCTGGCCATTTACTGCTAGAGATCAGAATATATTTAAATATATATCAGAAGATATTTAAAATAACCCCTCTTTTACAGATTGGATTTCTGGTGATGCAGGCAGGATGTTATATGTGCTCACTATTAAATACACAGGCAGTAGTCACCTTCACGTGCTCTGGATGCCATATGAGCATCAACCAGCAACCCTGAAATGGAGCTCAGGGCAAAAAGCTCCTCCATTCAATATAAAGGTCAAAATCTGTCCTCACACCAAGTCTAGATTTTACATCAAATAGTTTTTACACCTTTAAATCTCTCGCACTTCACACTGAATTTTAATGCAGCCATGGTTTGTGCTTCAGGACTAAAGGTTACAGTTTTAAAATACAGGCACTGCTTGATATGGCCCCAATCATATGTTCAATGCCACTATGAAGTCTTCAAGTAGCTTATCACAGAATCATAGAATCATTCCAGTTGGAAAAGACCCTTGGGATTATCGAGTCCAACCATCAGCCCCACTCTACAAAGTTCTCCCCTACACCAGATCCCCCAACACCACAGCTCAACCACTCTGAAACACATCCAGGGATGGGGACTCCACCAGCCCATTCCAGAGACTGACCACTCTTTCTGGGAAAAAATTTTTGCTACGCCGATGTAAAATCAGGAGTAACGAAAAGGGGGTCCCCTCTCCAGCTTTTATTCTTCTGCAAAGGCCTTAATGAAAGCATTTAAAAAATATTCTTTGCCTACTAAAGATTTCAGTATTTGCTTCAATTAATTTCTATCCCAGTCCTATTCAACTGTTCGTTTTGGTGAGGCTAAGATTTAAGCCCAGACTGTGAAAATTTGACTGCCTGCTACATCAAAACCCTTCTGCATATGGTTGACTGTCCAGAGCCACACTGTTCAATCAGTGAGGGTTTTTTTCCTCAGCCTCCTTCAGCTCTTCCTGTGGCATCAGGAGGTACTCCCAGCCCCTAAAACTCCCCAACACAACAAAAATCACTGCACCTTGTGGGATCTCCCTACCACCCAGAGCAGTTGATCTTAAGGGCTAGCAAATATCTACTTCCAGCATGTTTGTGTCGAGTGGCATGGAAACTCCAAGTCAATTAAAGGAGTTTATTTGCTATTACTGTGACTCCTCACTCCCCCTTCTTAAGTTTTTTATACATACAAAAAGGGGAGGAAAAAGTTCTGCAAACATTGGAGACAGCTATGAATTCTTCCTTCAGCTGTTCTGCTGCCACTTGAAAGTCAACTGGTAGGGATGAAGTAAAGTGAAAACATCTTACACCATGACTCACAGACATGGAGGTTTTTCTCCAAACAGCCTGGAAGCATATCATGCCAGGAAGACCTTAAACACAAATAGCAACGGAAGACTTTGAGGGAGCAGAATTATTCCGTGGTGCAAAACAAGCCCATTCAAAAGGTGATCCATAAAGATCCATAAAGATGAGCTATTCATCCCAATATCAGAGCTGGAGTAATTAATATAACATTTCAGTCACGAGAGGTTCTCCTCCCCCTCTACTCTGCCCTGGTGAGACCCCATCTGGAATATTGTGTCCAGTTCTGGGCCCCTCAGTTCAAGAGGGACAGGGAACTGCTTGAGAGAGTCCAGGGCAGAACCACAGAGATGATGAAGGGAGTGGAGCATCTCCCATACGAGGAAAGGCTGAGGGAGCTGGGTCTCTTTAGCTTGGAGAAGAGGAGACTGAGGGGTGACCTTATTAACGTTTCCATAAATATGGAAAGGGTGAGTGTCAGGAGGATGGAGCCAGGCTCTTCTCAGTGATGTCCAATGATAGGACAAGGGGCAATGGGTGCAAACTGGAAGAGAGGAGGTTCCACTTAAATATGAGGAAAAACTTCTTCACAGTGAGGGTGACTGAACACTGGAAGGGGCTGCCCAGGGAGGTTGTGGGGTCTCCTTCTCTGGAGACATTCCCAACTTGCCTGGATGCGTTCCTGTGTGCCCTGCTCTAGGTGTTCCTGCTCCGGCAGGGGGATTGGACTGGATGATCTTTCCAGGTCCCTTCCAATCCCTGATATTCTGTGATTCTCTGATTCTACGTAGTTGATACACTTTTGCAGAATTTAATAGCAACCTGGACCTTCCAACCTCCTTTTGACATCTGCCTCCTAAGAAGCAGGCACTGGACACGTGATGGAGCCTCACATCACCTTCAGCTCCAGCGAGCCCTAACCCTTGGTTCTGTTATATTGATAGGAAGGAACAGATGGACTTTCAGTCGATGCTTTCATAATGTCAGCCAGGTTAGAATTTGCTGGGAACAGGACGAAGCAATCAAAGCAGCACAGGGGGATTTCACTCACCGCTATCTTTCTTCCTAAACCCAGTGCTCGCTTGAAAAACCTATCACTTTATCCAGGAGATATTTTCATTCACAAGCAATTTGTCTCGCGACTCCAAACTTCTGGGACTGTATCGCTCCCAGAACAGCAATTGCAGTTGTCAGCAGCGCGGGCTCCGGCGATCTGCTAAAGGCATTCCCGAAAGGTGGCTGCCAAGCATCCTCCCTTTCCTTTCCTGTGGGAACGGCAGCAGCAACGGGCTCTCACTCACCATCCTCTGGAAGGCTTGGTGGGGAGGGTTTATTTATCCTAAAACCCTGCCGGTCAGTCTCTTTGCCCTTCCTCCCTGTAAGCCTGCCTCACAGGGGAGCCACCCGGGCTGGCCCATGGCTGGCTATAGCCTGCTGACTACCACCTCAAGGATCAGGCCACCCTTGTACCCACCACCCAGGAGATCCAACACCCCCGGGGGATAGGGACAGCGAAGCTCCAAGGGCAGCCACCAGGACATTATACAGGCAGAGAGTAACCCCTGCTCAATTTGGATAAGAGTGTAAATCGGTGTATCTAAACCTAGGGTCAGAGGAGGATTTTGGGGGTTTTTTTTGGTCTTTTTAATGTGTCCAACAGGACTAGAGCAAATCAGCAGCAAAACACTTCAAACCCCAATCTCCTCCCCGCCCCCCNGGGCTGAGGCCAATGGGATGAGGTTCAACAAGACCAAGTGACCAAGTGCTGGGTCCTGCCCTTGGGTCACACCAACCCAATGGATGCTACAGGCCTAGGGCAGAGTGGCTGGAGCTGCCTGGCAGAAAAGGACCTGGGAGTGTTGGTGGACTGTGGGCTGACCAGGAGCCAGCAGTGTGCCCAGGTGGCCAGGAAGGCCACCAGCATCCTGGCCTGCATCAGGAACAGTGTGGGGAGTAGGACTGGGGAGGTGATCATCCCCCTGTGCTAGGCATGGCTGAGGCCCCACCTCCAGTTCTGTGTCCAGTTTTGGGATCCTCACCACAAAAACAACATTGAGGGGCTGGAGTGGGTCCAGAGAAGGGCAACGGAGCTGGTGCAGGGTCTGGAGAATAAGCCTGATGAGGAGAGGCTGAGGGAGCTCGGAGTGTTCAGTCTGGAGGAGACTGAGAGGAGACCTTCTTGCTCTCTCCAACTCCCTGAAAGGAGGGCGTAGGAAGAGGGGGGAGTCAGTCTCTTCTCCCAAGTGACAGGCCATGGGACAAGAGGAAATGGCCTCAAGCTGTGCCAGGGGAGGTTCAGATTGGATATGAGGAACAAGTTTTCCACGGAAAGGGTTATTAAGCCTTGGGACAGGCTACCCAGGGAAGGGGTTGAGGTACCATCCCTGGAGGGATTTAAAAGCCAGGTTGACACAGTGTTCAGAGACATGGTTTAGTGATGGGGTTTTTGTCAGAGTTCGGTTGATGGTTGGACTCGATGATCTGAAAGGTCCGTTCCAACCTACCCAATTCTATGATTCTATGATTCTATAGGGCCAAAGAGGCAGAAATCTGACAGCTGAGCTGCTGCTGCTGCCCCCTGGCTTAGCTCTCCCTGCAGAAACACCTCTGTGCTGGCTTCTGTGAAGAAAAACCCACGAGTTACGTACAGTGTGGAATAGGTTTATTCTTTATATCCCTCAGAAGGGATATGAGCCTCCTCTGCCAGCAGATTTTCCGTTGCAAATTAAACCCTCTCCCAGACCCAAGGGTAAGGTGAAATGAAGTATAAGAAATCGCTCGAGCTCCTCAGCCAGCCCTTCAGCTGGCACGGCCTGGCAGAGGGCCACTGCGAAGCAATGGGGCTGCGCTGATTTGCACCAGCTGAGGCTCTGCCAATAACCCTTTTAAGGATTTGGAAAGAGTCCCTGTGTGAACTAACAGGCCACGGGATTTTTTAATCTGAGTGAAGGGGCAGGGCCGTTCTTTCCAACCTTTGCCTCTTCTGAAGGAGGGGGAAGGAAAGCAGGAGCAGCGGAGCCAAAAGGATCTGAAAGAAAAGCAGGTGCTGGCGGATCTGAAAGAAAAGCAGGTGCTGGCGTACAGGAGTGCCTGCCTGGAAAACAGAGAGCTGCAGCAGCCTAAACCAGCATTCCTGCATACCAGGGACATGAATAACATCAAGTAACACAGAAAGGGAAAAAGGAGCATCATTCTCAGTCCTTCTGTTTCTTTTCCCCTTGTGCATCTAAGCAACGACCCCTGTGATCAAAGAGAAGGCTACTGACCTCGATCAAAGACAGGGCTATTCCCGTGGGGAGCAGAGGCTTTGGGGTTCTGTTTCAGACAAAAATGCAACAAAGGTGCCCAAAATAACATCTAGCAAACAAAGTATTTGCATCAGAATGATCCCAGGGAGGGTGCAAGACAGGCAAAGAGGCACAAGGGCTCAACTCCCAAGAGTCAAAGCCGAAGGGGGATTACTTGGCTTTGTCTTCAAGAAACCTCTCCAACCTAGTCGATTCTATGAAGCACCTTCTTCTTTCAACAATCCTCAAACTGTTGCTAGCAACCAAGCTACAGAAGGAAAACAAACAAACAGACAAAAACTAACCAAAAGAAAGAAAAAAAAACAACACAGAAGGAAGATTGCATCCAACAGGTTCTCAACATGAGAGGGCATTAGCTGGCAGTCAGCAGGGCAAAGCAGACGTGCAGAATTTAGGGCAAGCTCTGCTAGAAATGCAATGTACTCGTGTAGAGTCAGCCCTTTGGAAAACCGGGCAGGTCGCCTTCAGTTAACATGACCATCATATCATCTAGCTTACACCCAACGCTCTTTACAGGAACTGCTGTGGACAGCACAGTAATCAGGAAATCATCGAGGGCAAATGGCATGTTTTAAGAGCAGCCACTTGAACTGCAGCTCTTTTTACAAAACAACTCGGTGAGAGATGAGTCTTCTCCACAGGCTTTGGCAACTAAACATCAAAGGATGCCGTCTGGGCTGTGCTTCCAGAAAGGCTTATCAAGGTATAAATGGAGCTGTATCTCCTTAGAAAGCAGAAGACACGGGGTGAACACCAAGCGCTGTTGAAGGGTATACTCAAAATTGAGAAAGCAAGGACAATCTACACACTTCCTGCACGCACAGACAAGAGTGATTTATTGCAAATATATGTAACTGCTATTATATAAATTCCATCATGTTAGTCAACATGTTCTCCTAGATATTAAAATCCCTCTCGCTAATGAACAGCAACCTTAAGCTACTCCAATTCCCTAAGTAGGTCACAGGATACTGGGACATTCAAATCCTTCCATCCAGCAGTAGTACATGCAGTAGCTACACCACAGAAAGTGTGATAAATATTATAAATATCTGTATTTCGCCTGGCTGTGCTTGTTTTGTTGGTAGGCTCAGCTTGGTGCTCTCTGCATGTGGAGAAAAAGAGGCAGTGCAGGTTCTATGCCCCTGTTTGTATACAGGAGGAGCGTTGGGGAGCAAGAAGCAGGAAGAAAGGAGCCATGCTGAATTCCCAGGGGAGTGAAAACACTTGGCTGCCACCAACAAATCTTCCCCCAATTCCAGTCCGTACCCTAGCATCTCACTGTCAGGTTCTACAAGGGATCCAAGGCTTAAAGTTCTTGCCTGTTTTGATGGCAGCTGATGGGATTTAACATCCCACGTGTTACCCATTTCCCACTTTGGTTGTAGTTCTACACTACTTTTCCCTAGTAAGTAACAAAAAAGTGCTAGGCTGTCATAGAATCATTGACTGGTTAGAGTTGGAAGGGACCTTAAAGATCATCCAGTTCCAAATCCCCTACCCTGGGCAGGGACACCTCCCATCAGACCAGGGTGCTCCAAGCCCTGGCCTTGAACCCCTCCAGAGATGGGGCAGACACAGCTTCTCTGGGCATTCTGTTCCAGGGTCTCATCACCCTCACAGCAAAGAATTTCTTTCTGGTATTTCATCTAAATCTCCCCTTTTTCAGTCTAAACCTTGTCCTGTCACTCCACTCCCTGAAAAAGAGTCCCTCCTCATCTCTCCTCTAGCCCCCTTCAGGTACTAGAAAGCCATTATAAGTTCTCTGCAGAGCCTTCTCTTCTCCAGGATGAACAAGCCCAACAAGACATGAAGTGGAGGTGGGAAACTGCAGCAGAAGGCTGTGAATGAGGGGGCAGAGCAAGTATTCCCTAGGTTAGCTTCGTGGATGAGGAAGATGGCCTTGGAAGCAGATTCCTAAATGCATGTATACAGTAAATTATACTAGCATTTAATTCGCCATCTGTATCTTCTACTTTATTGTCTCTGTCGACTTCTCAGACGCTGTACTTACAAGCATTTTAAATAAAGTAATGGAGGTTATTTCACTAGGGCTTTGTTCCACATAAAACACTCTTCCCTGGGCACTTCTGATTAATTTTGCTTAAAACTTAATAGAGTAATACACACTGATATGCCTTTCTACATTTCTCACTGGAGAGTCTCCTCTCTTACTGCCAGCTTAGGCTACAGAACCCCCTGGAATTTAATAAAAATACAAAACCCACCACAGTTGAGATTCATTTAAAGAACTCTTCCTCCTCTTCAAGTTGTGCAATTCATTAGACCTCCATAGTTAAACCAAATGGGATATCTTCCAGTTCCCCGGTGGGTTTTTGTTAGTTGGGGAAAAGAAAAGAAAAAAAAAAAGAAAAAGGAAGGGAAAAAAAAAAGTAAGTTTTCCTGCATGTGTCTTTTCAGTTTGTACTGAGAAAATCCCAGGCTTTTCGTGTGAGCAGCTGCAGCAGGGTTACCCAGGGTCGGCTTGGGTAGGAAGCAAAGGTTTCCTCCCGTCAGTTAGGGAGAACATAGCCACGGTTGGCAAAAGGGGAAAGAGAAAACAACTTCCATCCCATTCAAAGTGCTTTTCAAAGGAAAAGCAGCGAGAAACACTTAAAAAAGTGGCTTAGCTAATGGGGATGAAGAAGAGAGAGAAAAAAAAAAGTGGCTTAGCTAATGGGGATGAAGAAGAGAGAAAAAACAAACGAAAAATATCTAGATGAAATCCCAAACGTTCAGCAGAAAAGTCAACAGGATCCAAATGACCAACCACTGACAGGAACTTTTGATTTTATGTCTATGCACACACTGTAACCTCCCAAACCCCTGCTCAATCGATACCTTTCTTCCAATCCCCAATCTCAAGCAGCTTTTGACTTCCCCCAGCCCCTCCAACCAAGTGACCCCATATCCTCAAGAGATCAGCAGCTTGCCCACCCCAGATATGTTGTTATATGCAACAGCATGAGCCACCACACATCGCCTTGGCATTTTAATGGCAGGGTACTTACTTGGGAGCAGGCCAGGAGGAACATCCCCCTGCCCCTCAAATGAAAAGGGGAAAAAAAGGGCAAAACCTATCTTGAGAGCCTCTCTGAAGCACTACCCACCAGCAGCCACTTCACATGGGCTCACGTAAATCCCATGACAGTAGAGGAATGTGCCCGTGTCAGAAAGCACATCCATTCTGCAGGCTACGCTGCATCCAAGACCCCACCTCTCTGGGGCTTTAAAAGTCAAGAATAAACAAAACCATCCTCCTCTAAAATCCCCCGCAAACCCTAAATGGCACCGTGACTTGCAACGTTCTTGGAGTTTCTATTTCCACCCTGTTTAAAAGAAAAGGTTCTTCTTACCCATAAATGAAAAGCAAAGCTGATCAGTTTTAATATTATTAACCCCCAAAGCAGCTCTTCCTATTCCTGAAAGCCTGCTCCCAAGTTCTGGATGTGGTTATTCTCCTTGTCCAACATGTATCGCTCATTCCAATTCCCGGGAGACGCATCTGCATGAACCACCCGATGAAAATACCCGCAGCATTTATTTTCAAGAGGGGTTGTGTTTGCACCTCCTCCCCATTGCATAGGGCAAAAAAGATGGTAAAACAGACGTTTTTAATTTCCCTCAAGCTTAAAAGAACATATGAGCAAACTGGGGTTTTGTTCCAGTCCCCCTGGACTCAGACCTGGTGAGGCCACTCCTTGAGTCCTGTGTCCAGTTCTGGGCACCTCAACACAAGAGAGATCTGGAGCGGCTGGATCGAGTGCAGAGGAGGGACACGGAGCTGGGGAAGGGCCTGGAGAATCAATCTTATGGAGAGCGATGGAAGGAGCTGGGACTGTTTAGTTGGAGGAAGAGGAGGCTGAGGGGAGACATCACTCTACAACTGCTTGGAAGGACACTGTAGAGAGGCTGGTGCTGGTCTCTTCTCACAGGCAATTAGAGATAGAACAAGAGGGAATGGCTTCCAGCTGCAGCAGGGTAGGGTTAGGCTGGACATTAGGAAAGAACTTTTCCCAGAAAGAGTGGTCAGAGCCTGGAATGGGCTGCCCAGGGAGGGGGTGGAGTCCCCATCCCTGGATGTGTTCCAGAGAGGTTGAAATGTGGTGTATGGGGATGTGGTATAGGGGAGAAATTTGTAGAGTGGGGCTGATGGTTGGACTCGATGATCCCATGGGTCTTTTCCAACCAAAATGATTCTAGGATTCTATGGTTCTAGAAAAATCAACATCGAGTGGTCATAGATCTTGTTTACCGTGCTTTTTTTCTGTTTGTTTGTTTGTTTTAATGCTACGAGCTCTACACCTCACTGGGAAACCACACACCTCTAGAAAGAAAAACCACCCCCACAACTCCTTATTATTTGGCTCATGGCAAGATTAACGACTTGAAACGCCTAGATTAGTCCCCGGGTTCCCGCTACACCAACCCTGCAATGGCAGATCCCCGTTGTGACAGGAGAAAAAAAGGCTACAGCTCGATATGCTATTCATGGATAATCCACTGTGGATGCAGAGTTATTCAGCTGCAAGGCAATTAAGAGTGCGAAGGAGAGGGTAACAGCGGTAAACACCCAGGGATATTTTGAATTTAATTGGGATTAGCATGTAAGACGCTTAACAGCCTTTTGAAGAGGGGCTGCGCCGCAGCGTATTGAGAACATGGGCGTTTGAAAGCCCCCCCAAGCACCTTATTTAATGGTCTTTTCAGCCAGCAAAAAAAAGCTGCTTTTAATGGTGGGTCTGAGTTTTAACCCAGCGCCCGTTGCTTTGAAGCTGAACTGCACAAACTTGGGGCAGGGGGGCAGACTTGGGTTGGATATTAAGTATAAATTCTTTACTCTGAGGGTGGTGGACCACTGCAAGAGGTTGCCCAGGGAGGGGAAGCCATCCAGTACCTGAAGGGAACCTACAGGAAGGCTGGGGAGGGTCTGCTTACAAAGGCCTGCAGTGACAGGATGAGGGGCAATGGCTTCAAGCTGGAGAAGAACAGATGTAGATTGGATATTAGGAATAGGTTCTTCACTCTGAGGGTGGTGGACCACTGGAACAGGTTGCCCAGGGAGCTGGTTGAGGCCCCTTCCCTGGAGATCTTCAAGGGGAGGCTTGGTGAGACCCTGGGCAACCTGGTCTAGTTGGGGGTGTCCCTGCTGGCTGTGGGGAGGTGGGACTAGATGACCCTAGAGGTCCCGTCTGGCCTGGGCCATTCTATGATTCTATGACTTTGCTGCATTTTGCAGTTTCGGGGCAAGGGAGCTGAAGCACGCACAGGGTCTTTCTGAAAGCCCATGAGCTAATCTCCTCTCACATGCTCAGCTCCTCACACAGAGAGATACTGCACATCATACTGGGGAGCATGCACCTTGAAGAAAAATGGCAGAATGCAGACAGATTTGGAAGGGTTGCCAACATGACAGTGGGTGGGTGGAGAGCAGGTGGCATCTACATGCTTCCTGTGCATAGGTACTCTAATGGAGGTACAAACAGGGGGGGGAAATAATCAGCGAGTATTTCCAAACTATGTTTTGGGAAGCCCTATGGGAATAAGTTCCATGGGAAGACCCCACCTGGAGTTCTGTGTCCAGCTCTGGAGTCCTCAACACAAGAAGGACATGGACCTTTTGGAACAGCTCCAGTGGAAGACCACAAAGATGCTCAGAGGGCTGGAGCACCTCTGCTATGAAGACAGGCTGAGGGAGCTGGGGTTGTTCAGCCTGGAGAAGAGAAGGCTCCGGGTAGACCTTAGAGCAGCCTTCCAGAACCTGAAGGGGGCTATAGGAGAGATGGGGAGGGACTCCTTGTCAGGGAGTGGAGTGACAGGACAAGGTTTTAGACTGAAAAAGGGGAGATTTAGATGAAATACCAGAAAGAAATTCTTTGCTGTGAGTGTGGCGAGACCCTGGCCCAGGTTGCTCAGAGAAGCTGTGGCTGCCCCATCCCTGAAGGGGTTCAAGGCCAGGCTGGATGGGGCTGGGAGCACCCTGGTCTGGTGGGAGGTGTCCCTGCCCAGGGCAGGGGATTTGGAACTGGATGATCTTTAAGGTCCCTTCCAACTCTAACCAGTCTATGATTTTATAAGAAAGCAAACAGCCCTTGATGGTTTATCCTGCACCCACAGGGATATTTCTGGCTTGTAGCAAAGTTTGGTGCTGCCCAAGTTGTTTAAAAGGCAATGATACAAATATCTGCAGCCTGTTTGCAAGAGGGCATCCATTGGCATCTCACATCATTGTGCTGCCCTTGCCTGGGTGGATGGGCCTGGGTGGACCATTCTGAACCAGCTGAGAAAGGGGTGGTTCAGTGTCCACATCACTGTTATGGGCTCTCAAAGCATATTCAGCTGCTATCAGGTTCACAGAGGGCAACTCTAAGGCTCTCTCACAGGGCTAAGCAGACCAAAGGACTGTGAATTTTAGCTTCCAAATTTTGGAAGTAGAAGGATAGTATGGAAAACTTGGGCACACAGGGGAATGAAAAGTAAGGAAAGTCTTTGAGATTTTTTTTTTTTTCCATTCTACCTACTGATCCTCTCCTTCAGATCCCAAGTGTCACAATGGTTTCATGAAAGCCAAAGTTCATGGTAGCGCTCCCACTGCAAAGGCCCTAGACCTGGCCCTAGACCAGTCTTTGAAGATTTTTTTCCAAGCTGTTCCCACCATGCTTCTCCTCAGCTCCCATTGGGTTTCAATGGGAATGAGCTACATGTGTTGCCTCAAGTAGTTCTACAACTGCAGAGCTTTGGTTGTATGTGAGGATGGTGGGGGAAATGTCTTTATCCTAAATATATCTTCCACGTGAGATATATTTATGTGGGTGGAGAGACAGGGGCGAGGTTACTCTTTCAAGTGCTGGTAACTGGGGCAGCATATTTGTTATTGCTGCACCTCTGAGACAACCCGGTTAGGGACTGTTGTACCCAGTGTTATTTTTCTCCTGTAAGGACAATCTCTGCTCTGGTGAGCTTATACAAACCCGCCCTCTGCCAACAACTTAGCAAAACAGGGAGCAAATATTCCGCTGACTTATGTCTGCTGCAGCCCCGCTGAAGTCCACAGGGCTGACCTCCTTGTAAATGGAGCGGAATTTGATTCCTGGGTTGATTTGTGGACGGCTGCAGAAGAGGCCGACCAACTCTGCTTGGCAAAAGATAACCCAGAACCATCAGAGGCAGCTTCTGCTTGGACCAAAGCTTGAGAGAGCTGAGGATGGAACACGTGGAGGAACCCAGCAACTGGACTTGGCAACTTCGCTTTGTTAACCTGAAGAATTCACCTGATGGCACCGTGCCGCTTACTACTGCTTTTCATTTATACACCTCATTTGAATAAAAGGAAACCAGCTGCAGATCAATGACACCCACCAATACCACAGCACAGGTAAATCCAAAGCAAAAGCCAAATAAAAAACCATAAAACTTTTTTTGTTTGGTTGTTTTTTGTTGGTTTTTTTTTTTTGCTAGACAGTGCAACCAGCAAGGCTGCAGGGCCTGAAACGTGCTCCATCAGCCCCGGCAGGATTGGACTACTGGCCTGAGCACCGGTGACCATGCGCCTTCTATTGTAACAGGAGAACATTAGCATTCACCAAGTGGCTTCTTGCCACAGGTTTAACACGGTAGAAGAAGTGAAGGGGCATAGCTCAGAGCCAAAATAATTAAAGGTTCAGGCTGACAACTGGGATTAAGATGCCTGCACTGCTGCTGGACTCCCAGTTGCTGGGCTGCTACCCCCAGGTTCACCACGGATTTGTGCATCACAGCCTGCAAGGAGTGCTCCACAGGGATGGAAGGAAAGGAGAGCTAGGCGAAGCCTCAGCAAGCTGGAGAATGCTCCTGAATTTGCAGCTCTGCTACAAAAAGCATTTTTGGAGACTACGAGTTCTACAAAGGCTGGAAAGTATAAGCACAAAAGAATTAGGAAGACACAGGACCTAGGCTTGGAGATATTTGGCACTGGTGAGGCCCCACCTCCAGGGCTGGGTCCAGTTTGGGGCCCCTTCCCACAAAAAAAGACATTGAGGTGCTGGAGCGGGTCCAGAGAAGGGCAATAGAGCTGGTGAGGGCTCTGGAGAATAAGCCTTCTGAGGAGAGGCTGAGGGAGCTGGGGGTGTCCAACCTGGAGAAAAGGAAGCTGAGGGGAGACCTTCTGGCTCTTTCCAATTCCCTGAAAGGAGGGTGTAGCCAGGGAGGGTTGTTCTCTTCTCCCAAGTCACAAGCTGTGGGACAAGAAGCTGTGCCAGGGAAGGTTTTCAGGTTGGATCTCAGGAACAGTTTTTCCACAAAAGGGTTATTAAGCCTTGGAATTGGCTGCCCAGGGCAGTGGTTGAGGTACCATCCCTGGAGGAATTTAAAAGATGGATTGCCATAGTGCTTAGAGACATGGTTTAATAATGGGGTTTTTCATCAGAGTTCGGTTGATGGTTGGACTCGATGATCTGAAAGGCCCCTTCCATTCTGGACAATTCTAGGATTCTACATCTGGGAGTAAAGTATCTCTTCAGCATCCTGCAGAAAGCAATCCAGCTTGCAATCAGACCTCATGGAAGCTGTGGCTCTCCCTCATTGACTAGCCAGTTGGGTGGGTTGAGACATGTCTGCACCCTCACTTCAGAGGTGAAAGTCTGGACAGAAAAGAAGTATGTTCCCATGAAGTGAACAAATACAGGAATTATTTAAAAGTTCACAGGGAGTGGAGGAGGGTAAGTCAGAGCAAAGGCATGGTAGAACATTCTAAAAATAAGCCTTCACACAGGGCTCTCCATCATTTCAAGGATGCCCTAGACCAAGCTGGCAGGCTGCAGTGCAAAGGCTAGTTTTGACTGGCATGCAATAGCTCCTGGCTTCCAGTGATTTCCAAACTCAGCAAGAGCTAGGAGCCAGGAGCCAGGAGCCACACCACCTCTCGCAGACACGCTACCAGCATGCTTAATTTGGGAAAGGAAAATACAGTCTGGCACATTAGCCCTGAATGGCTGCCAAGTCCTGCTCTCATCTCCAGCAGACTGGAGCTGGCCAGAAAATAGGGGGGGAAAAAAGTTCCAACAACCAGGCTGGACTCACTCACTCAGAATCCCCCTTCGCAGACACCTCTGTCTTGGTGTGCTTACCTTCTGACCATAACAGAAGTCCAACCACACACATACACACACACACAAAACCCCTACAAATCCAGTAACAGAGAATCCCAACTCACATTCAGTTGACAGAAACATCAAGCCATGAGCAGTCTGGGAGAAATAGAGTCATAAAATAGTCCAGGCTGGAAGGGACCTCCAAAGGTCATCTAGTCCCACCTCCCCACAGTCAGCAGGGACACCCCCAACTAGACCAGGTTGCCCAGGGTCTCACCAAGCCTCCCCTTGAAGATCTCCAGGGAAGGGGCCTCAACCAGCTCCCTGGGCAACCTCTTCCAATGGTCCACCACCCTCAGAGTGAAGAACCTATTCCTAATATCCAATCTACATCTGTTCTTCTCCAGCTTGAAGCCATTGCCCCTCATCCTGTCACTGCAGGCCTTTGTAAGCAGACCCTCCCCAGCCTTCCTGTAGCCTCCTTCAGGTATTGGAAGGCTGCTATGAGGCAACACAACACAAAGAGTGAGTCTACACTGGAGCTTGCACACCCTGCAACATTGAAATAACTAGTTCTGGAGATGGTGCTCGAGCTTGGTTCACCACCCTGGTCGATGCCATCACTGGGTAGGAAAAAAATCTTGCCTCCAAGGCTGCTCCGCAACACATGCTCCTATGCCTAATCCAACTACAATTAAATAAACCTAATTTCAAACCTACAAAGAAGAAACCTGCAGCTATTATATGGACCAAGAAGCGTTTGGGAATTATACATGCATGTATTACTAACAGAAGTTAGGCCTTACTGGAAGAAAACCCCTATGTCTTTGAATAGACTACTACAATCACCCGGATCTTTTCAGAATTCATAAACCCGCCTTCAGAAAGAAATTTTAGAAAAAATAAATGTGGCGATAGCTGTGTTTATTTATGTTTTAAGCCCTAGGAAGCATAGATGTCTCATTTCAAAACACTCTCTGCAAGCCGGAAGACTAAACCCAGCATTTTGGGTGGGCTTGTTTGGGTTTGTGAGGCTTTTTATAACTCATTTTGTCATTTAATCACTTGCTTCCAGGACACCGGGCTTTAAAGAAAATGTCAAGCGTCATCAGTTGACAGTGCTGACAATGGAAAATAAGGGTTTGCATGTACATACAGGAACTTCTATTTGGCTTTGACCAGTACTAACTAGTAAAGAGTGTTTACCCTCCAAAAACCTGCTCCAGAAAACACACTTAAATACATAACCCAATGCTATTTGCGTGCTCTCTCTTCTGTTGCAAGTACTGGTATTAAAAGCTGAACAGTTTTCTCCACTTCCTGAAGGAAGCGCAAGAAGAAAGGACTCCGGTAACACAGCACAACAGCAAAACGACAACGTAGCGTGCAGAGCTGGTTTATAGAATCATAGAATCATTTTGGTTGGAAGAGACCCTTGGGATCATCGAGTTCAACCATGGACACCATTATATATATACACAGTCCCATTTGACTGCTTTTTGCAAGAAATACAATTCCTATGAGTGATGTAAGCATTGATGGATCACGTTTGCCTCTGTCACCCGCCAATGTTCCCAACCCAGTCATGCTGGACATAAAATTCTTCACAGAAAGACTGGTCAGTCACTGGAATGGGCCACCCAGGGAGGTGGTGGAGTCCCCATCCCTGGCTGTGTTTTAGAGTAGATTAGATGCGGTGTTGAGGGATATGGTGTAGGGGAGAACTTTGTGGGGCTGTGGGGGTTGGAGTGGGGCTGATGGTTGGACTTGATGATCCCAAGGGTCTCTTCCAACCAAAATGATTCTATGCCATGCTGTGGAGCAGCTGATGGTTATCTCTGTCCTCTACACCCATACTCACAATTCCCAATCAGCTCTACACCTCTCACTTACCTCTCTAAACCTGAGTCACCCTCGAGTGTCCTCATTGGCAGGGATGAGCAGCCCCGGATGCAATTTCAATGGGCACCGGCGGAACCAGCAGCTGCCACCAGCTTAGAGGGTTTTCTTGAGGAGATGACCTTGTGTGTGCTGTCTCCCAACCCATCCATTCTCAAGAAGAGGAGACAGCAGATGTAATAACTGGTTTTCAGAGTCATGATTCAGAGGACTCTTGCTTCTGCCCCCATCCCTAGGTTGGCCCTGACACCTCTCCAGCTGGACATTCCCCCACCCATGCAGCAAGGTGGAGTCAACTGTGGTGTGGACAGGAAGGTGTCCTCCCTGATCAAGTATTAAATAAAGGGGATTAAACCACCCATCCTTTTGAAATGTCCCTAACAACTTAAAATACCGGAGGGAGCCACCATAAATCCTGGGGAAACTATCCAAAGAGAAATCAAAAGATGTCATCTTAGATTAAAAAAAAGCAAAGGACTGGTTTCATTTCTTGGATGGATAAACTATTGAAAAAGGTCTTGGGGGAGGGGGGCAGAAAAAAAATTTTAAAAGACAGTTTTCCTGATGAATCATGTAGTAAGAGAAGTGCCTCGTTTTGGAAACTGTATCAATTTCTGATGCTTTCTTGCCTACTCTTGGTTTCATTCAGCTAAAAATTAACTGCTCGGAAGGGCAGTACTGGCTGATCCACTGCCCCATAAAAAACTTTGAAGAGTACAACAACTTACATAAACAAGGTACTGTTCTGACAAAACCTTAATATTCTGCATTTATGTTGCTAAATTTGCTACTTGAAGGAGCAGAGCAGCCGGTCCGTCCCACAAGGACCCAGCTTCTTGGACACAGCATAGACTAAACAACGACAGCCCACTTTCAGAACCTGGCAGGAGTATCCCAGCCTCACCCCATCCTTCTTTGACCACAGGCTCCCTCCTTGCTCTCTTTATTTAGCATCAGCCACCTGTTCAGCGCTCAACCCCCTAAAAGCTGCCTTGGTCTCTGGGCTTGCAAGAATGTTGCATCTCTCAAACAAAAAACCCTCAGTTTACTTCGGAGAAGGATGGAACCATCTTTTCCTCTTTCTCATCATTTGTTTGAATTAACTGACGCTTCCAAGAAGAAAGAAGAGAAACCCACATGACAAACTGAACAAATGAAGAGGATTCCCACATAAACAGGCCCTCCAGAACCAGCACTGCCTGGATGAAGCGGCTGGAAAGGTTGGTAGAATAACTGTGATGTCCTCATCGTGCTCAGCTTGCTCCTCCTCTGCCTTCTCTAAGGGCAAAACAGTGAGTTGCTACTGGTGATTAATTACTTAATATTTTAAAGCAGCAATGTTGCTTCAGGTATTTTTCCCTTTGGAATTTAGCTAGGGTCAGGTATTGATGGCACCCAATGAAAAGCTTTGAGAGGAGCTCATGACCAGCTATGAAAATTAAACATGTTTTGGTAAAGGATAGAAAGGCACACAAATGCAGCAAGGAAAATCATCAGAAGAATATCATTAAAAGTACCCATTTTTTTAGAAGCATCACTGGAAGCTAAATTAATGGGAGGAAAATGTCTTCTGTCCCATACCTTTTCCATATTGTTCCCCTCTCCCCTCCTTCTTGGATGCACAGGAAGAACTTGTGCTCCTTTTCATGCTTTGCTCCGTTTCCAGCCCACTGGGGCTCTGATAGGCTCACAGGGAGCCACCTCCCATCAGAAACCAAACTGCCACATAAGGCAAGGCAGAACCTCGCTATGGGTCTCTTCCAAGTCAACCCGAACAATGTGCGATGGGCCAGAGGGAGAAGAGTGGGAAGTGGAATATGCTTCCAACGTTCACCCTGGGAAGTTGACTGTGGCACAAAATGCAGCTCTTTCACTTGCTTTAGGGCCACGGGCCATGACAGCACATCTTGTATCCCTACTTTCCTTACAGACGTTTCCATGGGTTGACCTAGAAGAGAATCTTCAGGGCTGTACTTCATTACTTGCCTAAACCATACCTTTTCTAAGGGGACCTCCAAAGGCCGCTGGCTACCTACCCCAGAAATCAACATAGCAGGAGCTCACTCACAAGTTGCAGAGACCTGGTTTTACACAAGCAGAATTTCAAGCACCAAATTCATTGTTTCAGCTGCACTAATCCACTAACTCCAACAATGTCATGGAGAAGCATGCATTCCCATTTCAGTTCATGGGCATTCTCTAGCTGCAGGGGACAATAAGCTTCAATAAGGCTGTTTTAAGACATCAGCTCCCCTCTTTTTTCTCTCTTAATTCCTAAAGTCAACTATGAAATTGAACAAAACCAGACAATTTGTCATTAATCTGTCAATTCAGATAGACCCACTCAACTAATAGATGATGGCATCTGTTTAGTGGTACACGCTCAAGAATTACCCTGAGCTGAGAATGCGCTAAGCAGCCATGAGAAATCCCGGAGTCTCACTGTGAGCTCATGCTGCAACTTCCACTCAAGGGAGGTCCTGTCAATCAAGATGTATTAGAAATGATCTAAGACTTCTGGTGTTGCTCAGGAAGGTCTCAAAGCACCCAATGCACACAAACACTTTGGTTTTAGTTTCTGACATAACAGAGACAATGTCAGTGGTTGGGGAGTACGGCACTATCACAGCATAAACAAGTCCAGATACATAAGCAAAAATAAATGAAAAGAAGCCCCCAAATTGAAAAGCAAATTTAGAATATGTTGGAAAATAGGCAGCAAGTCAACACAGAGTAATGCATTTCTGGTCACACATAGAATCACAAAACTGTCTAAGTTGGAAGGTACCTTTTAGATCATCTAGTCATACCATCAACCTAACTCTGATAAAGAAAGAAACAAACAAAAAACCAACAACAATCCATCACTAACCCATGTCTCTAAGCACTGTGTCAACCTGGCTTTTAAATACCTCCAGGGATGGTGCCTCAACCTCTCCCCTGGGCAGCCCAGTCCAAGGCTTAAGAACCCTCTCCCTGTCAAAATTTTTCCCAATATCCAACCTGAACCTCCCCTGGGGCAACTTGAGGCTGTTTCCTCCTGTCCCATGGCCTGTGACTTGGGTGAAGAGACTGACCCTCCCTGGCTACACCCTCCTTTCAGGGAGTTGGAGAGAGCCAGAAGGTCTCTCAGCCTCCTCTTCTCCAGGCTGAACACTCCCAGCTCCTCAGCCTCTCCTCAGAAGGCTTATTCTCCAGACCCCTCACCAGCTCCCTTGCCCTTCTCTGGACCCACTCCATCCCATCCATGTCTTTTTTTGTGGCAAGGGGCCCAAAACAGGACTCAGAAAACTACTGTATACATGTCAGACCATGGGAGAGTGAGGAGCAAGCCCTACTTCTAAAGCAAAGCAAAGCAAACACGTTTATTTTCCCTTTATCCAGTGTGTTACAGGACATGTAAATAAAGGTTTGGTTAAAAATCCCCAAAGAATCAATGTGAAATCTCCAGCTGTAGCTAACAGCAGCCCACACAGAATCCTAGAATCATTCAGGTTTTTTTGTTTGGTTTCATAGAATCATAGAATAGAATCATAGAATCATTTAGGTTGGAAGACAACCTTGGGGTCATCGAGTCCAACCATCAGCCCCACTCTACAAAGTTCTCCCCTACACCACATCCCCCAACACCACAGCTCAACCACCCTGAAAGACATCCAGGGATGGGGACTCCACCACCTCCCTGGGCAGCCCATTCCAGGGTCTGACCACTCTTTCTGGGAAAAATTCTTTCCTAATGCTCAGCCTAAACCTACCCTGTTACAGCTTGAAGCCATTCCCTCTTGTTCTATCGCTAATTACCTGTGAGAAGACACCAGCACCAGCCCCCCTACAATGTCCTTCCAAGCAGTTGTAGAGAGTGACAAGGTCTTCCCTCAGCCCCCTATTTCCCCAACTGAACAGTCCCAGCTCTTTCCATCGCTTTGCATGAGATTTATTCTCCAAATACAAGCTCTCCACAATGGCACGGAATCCTCTAACCACCTCCGCCAGGCCTTGCTGCTGATGTTCAGCAAATAGAGGTCACACAAGTCTTCCAGCTTCACCCGCCCCCTCACACCGCTCGCTCGCTCGTTTTTTTGGCACGAGGCTTACCTGCCCGATGTCACCCCGATGACATGCTTGATCTGCCTACCCGAGTTGCCATGGAGTAGGGCAAAGCTTTGTAAATCCCCGCCGCTCAAACAGATTCTCTCAGGATGTGTCATTTTAACGCATTTTCTCACCCTCTCTTTACATACCATCTCTCTCCCTCCTTCCCCTCGAGCCCAATTTCCCTTCTAGAACAGGGCACGCAGTAAGAAGTGAAAATCCAGCAGCTGCTCCCTTGTTAAAATATTTATATTTTTCATTTAGGCTTTACAGATTGAGCCAGTTATGTTCTCTGGCCCAATCTGAAGAAGATATAGGGCTGTATGTTTTATTTAATCTAAATAAACACGCAAACAGTCTCCTGGCATATGGGAGACACAAACACAAGTGACAGGCTGGGAGAGGAGACAAAAAGAATACGCCGGGTATTTATCTTTTAAATATAATCCTCCTTTCTGATCCTTTCTCGGGAATGTTTACTTTTGTATTAACAGCACTAATTATTCCAACTGCAATTGTAAATTTTTCTATTCATTTCCGAGTTCAGCTTAAATTTCACTCGCATTCTACGTACTGAAAATAATTAATTAAATTAAATAAAAAATAAAAAATAGGAAACATCTTTAAAAAATCGACAAGCTGTGTAGAATTTTGCTGGGGTGCTAGAAAGGCTACTGGTTGGTACTGGACCCCCCTCCACTGCAACAGCCCGGCAGCGCTTTTGGAAACTCGCTCTTATGCTCAGTTCAAAGCAAAACCTCCCGAAAACGCTGCAGGCACTGAACTGCTGAGCAGTTTACGTGGCAGGCAAAGAGAAAGGTGCTTCCTCCGCCGTGGGAAGGAGGGGAACGAAGACCTCCTTCCCTTTCAGCTGGGCTAACGCTCGTTGTGCACAAAAAGTCAGTCCATATGGAAACAATCAGTTAAATGGAGACCGACCGCTCGGTCTGAACTTTCCCCAAGTGACGCAGAACAATATATTACTTTTCAACTGTACAAACGACCTTCTTC
This sequence comes from Jacana jacana, assembly GCA_013400555.1. Classification (NCBI taxonomy): domain Eukaryota; kingdom Metazoa; phylum Chordata; class Aves; order Charadriiformes; family Jacanidae; genus Jacana; species Jacana jacana. The sequence continues at coordinate 25,415 of VZTM01039329.1, read as the reverse complement.
TTTTCTTTCTCTCTCTCTCTTTTTTTTCCTTTTTTTTCTTTTTTTTTTTTTTTTTATGTCTTTTCCAGTAGAAAACTCCCACCATTCATTACAGCACTTCACGGACAGGAGAGCCCTTAAAAGGAGATGCGGCTCTTGTCTATGAGCAAGATGGATATCTACCCGGCCCCTAACCCTACAGTCTTCTCGTCCCACAGGCTGGGGGGGGGAGAAGGGGGGCAGAAAAAAGTAGTAGGAAAAAACAAAAGAGTAGTGCAGGTCTCTTCTTCACCTTTTTAATTTTCCTTTCCATTTCTCCTTGCTTTTCATACCATCAGGCTGAACTGCAGTTGCACAATATGTCAGTGCCAGCCCAAGAAGGCCACCAGCATCCTGGATTGTATCAGGAACNGAGGTGGTTGAGTCACCATCCCTGGAGGTATTTTAGACATGTGTAGATGTGGCACTTGAGGGCATGCTCTAGTGGCGGAGATTGTTGGGTGTGGTGGTTCTTGTTATGGTGGGGTTTTTTTGGGGGTGTGGTGTTATCGGTGTGTGGTGTTGTAGGTTTGTTTGAGGTTTTTTTTGTTTATAGTTGGACTCTATCTCAAAGGTCCCTTCCAACCATGAAGATTCTGTGATTCTGTCCTCAGCTGAGAGCCAGGGTTAACACCCATGAATGGGTTTGATGGGTTTCAACTGTCTTAGTTCACAGTTCTCAGAAAAAATAGGGAGGGATTATATATATATATATAGATATATATACACACCTTCAAACAGACAGTAACTCACTGAGATGTTTCACACTTTCATTGCAGATTGGCGAAGACACACAAACACGCACTCAACTAACCAACATTTGAAGCTGTTGACCGAGCCCCCACCACCCCTCTGGACTTGTCCCATCCCTGGCTCCACTGGCAAGGGCTGATGGACCTAGACCCATGCGCTGAGGAATCCTCAAGTTTACAGTTCCTTCCTCACCTGAGCACCAGCTTCACAGCTGGGATGTAGCCACCTGGACTTCAATCCACTGCAGTCTGAGTTTCACAGAAACTTAATTTAAAGATGCAAATCAATACATGCTGAACAGGTGAAGCAGAACATTGTACAGGTGTAAAGAGCTCTGCTTTTCCCGGGTTGTTTTGGTTTTGGCTTTTTTTTCCCTCAGAATTTGCTATTTTCACTCATTTCTGATGAGTAATTTTCAGGCAAGCCTTGCTGTTTCCTCAATTCACCGATGAGGACAGCAAGGCTATACTCATCAACCAGGTTGCAGAGACAGTTTTCTATCCTTGTATCCTGGTTTGAGGTAGAACAGAACCAATTTTCCATTCAGTAATTTTACTATTCCAGCTGGGCCTCTTCTAAATAACCAGACTCTGAAATTAACAGCAGGTTGCTCAGAGGCTGTTCTCTCTCAGGGCGATTAGCCCCGATCACCCCAAGGGATGGTGCAGAGAGGCCCTGGCTTAGACTCATTGCTGGAATAGCCAAGGGCAGGGAATGGCAGGATTTGCCCCACTGGAGGGTGGGAAGCGGAAAAGCCTCGACAGGTCACCCTTGTGGGGAGGATGGGACAGGACAGGGGACCCCAAACCGGGGTATCCCAACCCATCCCCATCACGCTTAGTGTAAAAGCTGAGGGATCAAAGGGTCAACTCTCTCCCTTCCATGGCTGACATCCCAGGAGGACCCTGTCTGTTCCTCTGCCTTTAATCCTGATCCCAGCATTCCTGACTCCAGAGCTGGAATCCAGCTCCTGTTGGTCACCCAGTCCAGGCTGGGACTTTTCCCGATGCCGCTGGTGACGTGAGTATCATCCTGGGAGCTTGATATGGTTTTGTATAGATTGTATCTATTTCACTATTTTCTTTTTATTTTAATTTTAGTATTAATACTTCATTAAAGTAGCTTAGTTCATTTTAAACCTGCAAATCTTCTTATCCTCTTCCTCTCCTTTCTTTTTGGGGGGAGAAGCAGCCATCTGTCAGTCTGGTTTTGGAAAATTTGGCTGAAACCACGATACCTTGCTTTGAAATCCCAAGCTAGTGGAGATAAAACACTGGAGGGAGTAATGGCAAAGGCTGTCCTCAGATGACAGCTTTATGACGGCGTACGTCAGTGCTGGAGGAAAGCCACAGCACCCATCCTCTTGTGGCAGACACATCTCCAGCAGGGAAGGGCGGCTGAAAGAACCCTCATCAGGGCAGGAGACAAGGTCACCAGAGGGGAGCAGAGGGGCAAATGGCTCCTCTTTTCCCCAGTCTTGTTGGCACTGATCGTGTTTATTTTACCAGAGCCAGATAATTCCCATCACAAAAGGGCATAATGACCTCTGAAACAAACTCTAACTCCAGGTTTTTTGTTTTCTTTTTCTTTATAACCAGGCCAGTGCACTATTTGTTTTTTTTCACACACAGAGTCATGACTGCAAAGACTTGGGCTGGTCCTTTCATCAAAGCACCAAAAATCACTATGGCGCTTCACAGAAAATTCATATTACTTCTGAAGGCAGAGGCGAACCCCACCCAGGTCTGGCTAATTAGCTTTCACTCAAGAACCAGCTTGCCACAGAATTTCACTGGCTTGTAGCTCAGGAACCAGGCAGAGTCTTTCAGTGGCTGCTTTTTCCTTCCAGAACCACAGCATACCTATCCCTCAATACATTAAATAAAAAGAAGAAATGCCAAAGCCAGATGTTCAACAGGGAAAAACGAGCTGCTGGTAACGCTGACAAGATACGTTATTGGTTGTGCATAAAGAGGTTGCTATCAAGCCAGAAATTCACTGAGGGTTGAGGATTATGCACTAGTGGTATCCCACAAGAAGGCACATGGCGAGTGCCAAATGCTGGCAGGGCAGGACCCTTCCCCTCTCAGTGAATGCCTGGCTTCCCCTTGAGAAAACCCACAGCTGGAGCGATGGTGGGGCATCGCTGACACCATCCCACCTCTCTCTGCTCTAAGTGGGACAATGGGAAAGCTACAGCTCCTCCATTGCCTGCAGTCGGCAGCCCATGGCAGAAGGCAATGGGTCCAGAGCAGCCACCAGCTCAGGACAGAATTTCTGGTGAGTTGGATGGGGCACCGTGATAGGATGTTTATTTGGACTCGGTGTATTTCCACCATCTCTGGAAGAAAAGCCAGTATCCAATAGGGCACCAAGCTAACAGGTAGTAAACTGCCTAATTTGACTATTTTTTTTCTTGTTTTTGGTTTTGTTATTAATAGAAGTCTTGAGCCTGGATGCACAAGGAGCAACAAAGTGGGATTTACCTCATCAGAAAGCCACCACAGCAACAGACAGTAAGCCTAGGAGGGGTGTCTACAAGGTATAGACTGAACCACCCATCAGACTTGGCCACTCCACGTAACAACATGCCTGAGCCCTGCCTTGCCCATCACACCTCACAAAAGTTTCCTGCAAGAAACATGACTTTTCTTGCCTCCCCAAAGGCTTAACCAGAGTACGAGGCTCCTGCGTCGCTCTCCTCAGACATGGGAAAGCCTCAGCCTCAGGAGGAGAGCCAGGCTCTCCTCAGCCCTGAGGCTGAAGGCCTGTGAGCAGCTACAGGAACATGCCTGGACAGAAGTCCTCCCTCTGTCAATGCCGGGACATGCCACCTACCATACCTCTTGTGGAGCTGGCTGTGTAGCAGTTATGGGACATGCCATGGGTGCCACGCACCTGCGCTGCGGGGCTGGGTGGCATCAGCATGGCAGGTCCCTGCATGGAGCCACAGGAGCGTGACATTCACGGGGCGCTCCAGCCCGGGCTCCGTGTTCCTAATACACTCTGATGTTATCAGACCCCTGACTCCGCTATTCCAGCACGGTTTCAGGCCCAAAGGGCTCCAAGAAAAATTAACTGATGTGCAAAATGTCTCACTAAGGACAAGAAGCCCTCCTGTAGGCCTTGAGAGCAATCTACTTCAGCTGCTGAAGTAAAGTCATTCACAGAATCACAGAAACAGGGAATTGTCAGAGTTGGCAGGGACCTCTAGAGAACATCTCGTCCAACTGCCTGCTAAAGCAGGATTGCCCAGAGCACATCACTCAGGACTGCAACCAGGTGGAGCTTGAAGGTCTCCAGAGAAGGAGACTCCACAACCTCCCTGGGCAGCCCCTTCCAGTGTTCCCTCACCCTCACCGTAAAGAAGTTTCTTCTCATACTGAAGTGGAACCTGCTCTGTTCCAGCTTGCACCCATTGCCCCTTGTCCTATCATTGGATGTCACTGAGAAGAGCCTGGCTCCATCCTCCTGACACTCACCCTTTACATATTTATAACCATTAATAAGGTCACCCCTCAGTCTCCTCTTCTCCAAGCTCAAGAGACCCAGCTCCCTCAGCCTTTCCTCCTATGGGAGATGCTCCACTCCCTTCATAATCTTTGTAGCCCTGCCCTGGACTCTTTCCAGCAGTTCCCTGTCCTTCTGGAAGTGAGGGCCCCAGAACTGGACACCATATTCCAGATGGGGTCTCAGCAGGGCAGAGTAGAGGGGGAGGAGAACCTCTCTCAACCTCCTAACCACCCCCCTTCTAATACACCCCAGGATGCCATTGGCCTTTTTGGCCATGAGGGCACAGTGCTGGCTCATGGTCATCCTGCTGTCCACCAGGACCCCCAGGTCCCTTTCCCCTATGCTGCTCTCCAACAGGTCATTTCCCAACCTATACTGGTACCTGGGGTTGTTCTTGCCCAGATGCCAGACTCTACACTTGCCCTTGTTCTATTTCATTCAATTTCGCCCCGCCAAACTCTCCAGCCTTTTCAGGTCTCCCTGGATGGCAGCACGGCCTTCTGGAGGGTCAGCCACTCCTCCCAGTTTGGTGTCATCAGCAAACTTGCTGATAGTGCACTCTACTCCCTCATGGACGCATACCCCTAGAGACCAGTGGCCCTTCTTTTCTGAGCATTAGAGAGGGGGATGTGATCTAAACCACTCAGTGCCAGGTCCTTGGGAAAGCTGTTCCCCTGTCTAACTGCATCCATCAGCTTTGGGACTTGGGCACAAATCCTGGTGCAAATATTTTTTTAATTTTTTTTTTTCCCTGGGAAAACAGATATCTTATTATAAAACAAACCAAAACCAAATGGAGAATGCACAAATCGCATGCCATTTCATTAGATTCCCACCCATCCACTCCTTCCCCCTCACCCCCAAGATATTAGAAAAACTTCAGTCAGTTTAGATGGGAACGATAGTTTTGTAAACCCAGAACTCGAGCACTCGAGCACGTGTAAATTGAGAACAGCCAAGCACTGCCCACCCCGCAGAAAAATGCCTCCAGAGCATTCCCGCAGTCAAGAAACACATCATCTTGCTGCACAGGCAATCAAGTTTTCAGTGGGAATTCTTGCTTTCAATGGGTGAGTTAATGGTCAACGGTGAGTTCTACTGAAACCAAACAGAAAAAGCAGAAGAGGAGGAGTTTGGTCCAAGGGGACTTGTGTATGTTCACAAAAATGGACAGAGATGAAATGACAATGCTCTCCAGGCACTTTCTGGGAGCAAGTTTTGGATGCAGCTAGTTATAAAAAAAGGCAAGATAGGAAATAGAGTCTGAAAAATCACTTGATATCCTGTATTTGCCACGGAAATGCGTGTCATAAAGCAGTACACTGAAATGGAGGAGTGGGAAAAACACGCAGTTACCATGGGGGAAGCAGCGCGATTGAGGAACTCATTTTCCTCTCAACTTCCTTTAAAAAGGAGGATAGAAAGAAATTCTCTACGAGTCCTCAGAGGCAAAGACTACTACGTAACAACTCAATAAAAGAAAGGCTGTTTTATACAGAGCAAATCTCTATGAAGATTAATTACAAAACCCTGTAAGACAATAAAAACTTTCCTTCGCCGTGCTCAGTTGTCATTTTCTTTTAAAGCCTCGTGACCTCCTCACCGTGCCCTTGAACTGTTGCATTAGTTATTTAGGATATTGTGAAGTAAAATGAACAATGATCATTCATGCCCAAATGGCACGTATAGATTTAAAAAAAGCCCACACACATTGGCAAATGGGCTATTAAAAGTGGATGCACCTTATTGATTCCCCCTTCAAGCAATCTACAGCTAGACAGTGCTGTTTGCCCAGTAGGGTTAGAGCAAAAATTGCATGTATTTATCTTCGTGGCACGGGCAAACCACATCAGTTTGTGCATTACAGCTGAGGTTGGTACCGTGTTCGAACACTGCGAAGAGCTCGTCTCCTGTATCAAGCACCGAATGGCCCACATGCTAACGTGTCGACCCGTTGAAAGCTGAAGATGAGCAAAAGAATGAAATATTTTGCCCTACAAAAGGGGGACACCTACCAGGGGAGACCTCATCATTCTCTACAACTACTTGGAAGGACATCATAGAGAGGTTGGCGCTGGTCTCTTCTCAAGGGTAATCAGTGATAGAAAGAGGGAATGGCTTCAAGCTGCAACAGGGTAGATTTTGGCTGAACATTAGGACAGAATTTTTCCCAGAAAGAGTGGTCAGAGCCTGGAATGGGCTGCCCAGGGAGGTGGTGGAGTCCCCATGCCTGGATGTGTTTCAGAGTGGTTGAGATGTGGTGTTGAGGGACCTGGTGTAGGGGAGAACTTTGTAGAGTGTGGTCAATGGTTGGACTCGATGAATCCAAGGGTCTCTTCCAACCTAAATGATCCTATGATTCTAGGTGCGTTTCCAAGCGATTCCCTATATTCTTCACTCCTCGGTGGGGTCTTCTTCAAGACAAGTTATTACAGAAAACACCGTTTCCACTGCAAAACGTCTGGAGATTCCGTAATGTGTTTCATCAAGACCAAAATATCTTTATCTATGGTACTTTAGTAGATGCTCCCGAAAACAAAAAAGCACATATTGGAGGAAGGATAGGTACAGAGACCAAGAAACAAAGAAGAGATATCTTGAACAACCTGAGAAAAAGAACTCAGCTTGACCACTTTCTTATAGTACCCTGGTTCAGGATAACTCCATCCACTAATGTGCCCTCTTCCCTCATAGGTCCCCTCTGACACTTCTTTTTCCAGATCCATTGATGGAATTTTTAGATAAATGCAGGAGCACTGCATTTTGTTTAATTTAGTGAGAAAACTCTTCATAGACCATGCTGCATTAGACAAGTGTTCGTTGAAGACCCACAGAGGTTCCCACCTGCCCGTATGATTGAGAACGCTTAATGGCTTCACAATCTGCCCACCCTCACCAAGGCACAGCTTTGGGCACACACCTTTTCACTTTATTTATAAACAGCCGTTCCCAAAACCACTCTTCCCAGAAAGTCAAATAGCTAATAAAAATATTAGCTGTCATAATCAGACAAACAAGAAATTGAGAGACAGGTTTACGTTTGCTGCTTCAGAGTAACATTAAACATGATAATCGCTATCCCTGGCTGAGAACAACTTTTAATCCAGCCAGGAGGTCAAATTGACCACCACGAGGTCAAAACCAAGCAGTGATGCCATCATGACATTAAGTCACTAGGGAGCCCTGATGCATCAGAGGGGCTAAGATGACTTGGGTCTGCTTGCAGCAGGTGCTTACCCTTCTGTATCACCAACCGCCTACCACCGCACGTCCAAGCACCTCCCATTAAGAGTCCAGCTGCATTTGCTCTACCCCACGTGGCAATGCCATCTCAGAACACAACGACACCCTGATCTCAACCCACATTCCTCCACTGCCCTGGTTTGGAAACCTCTTGCCAGTGTGTGAATGCCAACTTTCTCTCCTGCTTGTTACCATCTACACTGGACATTATTTTCAACGCAGGTGAGCAAGTCTCTAATTCTGATAGATTCTGAGGTGGATCCATCAAATGGATTAGCAATCCACCTGTGAAAATCCAACCTCATGCCTGCTACTAGAAGGAAGAGTTTTCAGATTAGAGGGTACCAATCCCTCAAATGTATTCCTGCAGTAATAAATTAGCCCTCGTTCACTTAACACTATTTAACTTGTTCTTGATCCACTTAGCAGATACCATCAGAGAGTTGAAATGCCTTGAAGAAGTTCAAGAGTTGGTGTCCTTGAGATTAACTGATCAGCTACAGCATGAACCAATAGCTGAAAGTTCTCGGTAACCAGAAAGCACTAAGCTTTTTTTGACAGTTTCTGGGAATGCATTCTAGAAATTCTTAGGACTTATCTCCAAGGAGCCTAAGGAGACAATGGGAATGACAGAAACCTTGCATCCCCAAAACACTGGCAAAACTAGCAAGGCCTTCTCCACGGGGTGTTTATCTGAGCCTTGCCATTTTGGAGGTCAGTGGCAGGCGGGTTGGGCAGGCCTCCTGTGCCCAAGCAAAGGAGATGCTCTCTGACCTCTGAGAAAAGAGGCATTTTTGTCCCACGGTTGATCACATGCATCCAGGAACATTTCCCGTGACCAAACGTAACTGGCACGTACTCGAGATTGGAATCAGGACACAGAACAACAACAAAAGCCCTGCAGCTGCCTTGACGTCATGCTTTGGGATTGCACAAGTCATCAATAACATTCTTCTACTACCATCAGCCAAAACAGCCATTTCTCTTGTTGTTGACTGAATGCAATTGCATCCCAGCTCTTATCAAGGGGCACCATGCCTCCAGACACATTGTGTGTGTATCCGAGCCCTTCATGCACTCCTTGTTCTGGCTTCTGGATGCCCATAAGTAGGTGTCCTAACAGGTAAAACACACACCTGCACAATGATGTCTTATCCAGCAGATCAGATTTTTTCCTCCTGTATTCTAACATCTCGTTAGTTAATGTATAATGCCACCCATACAGAATCGGTGAAGCATTTCACAGAATGGTCCAGGCTGGAAGGGACCTCCAAAGGTCATCTAGTCCGACCTCCCCGCAGTCAGCAGGGACACCCCCAACTAGACCAGGTTGCTCAGGGTCTCACCGAGCCTCCCCTTGAAGATCTCCAGGGAAGGGGCCTCAAGCACCTCCCTGGACAAACTGTTCCAATGGTCCACCACCCTCAAAGTAAAGAACCTATTCCTAATATCCAATCTACATCTGCTCTTCTCCAACCTGAAGCCATTGCCTCTCATCCTGTCACTGCAGTCCTTTGGAAACAGACCCTCCCCAGCCTTCCTGTAGCCCCCTTCACAGACTGGAAGGGCTACCATTAGGTCTCCCCGGAGCCTCCTCTTCTCCAGGATGAACAACCCCAACTCCCTCAGCCTGTCTTTGTAGCAAAGGTGCTCTAAGCCCCTGATCATTTTGGTGGCCCTCCTCTGGAATCACTCCATCAGGTCCATGTCCTTCCTACATTGAGTACTCCAGACCTACAGACCACACTCCAGGGAAGGTCTCACCAGAGCAGAGCAAAGTGGCGGAATCACCTCTCTGGATCTGGATCTAGCAATGCATCTTTCCATGCAGCCCAGGATGGGATTGGCCTTCTGGGCTGCAAGTGCCCAGTGCCTGTTCATGGCCAGCTGCTCAGCCATCAGCACCCCCAAGTCCCTTTCCTCAGGGCTGCTTTCTAACACCTATCCCCTTGCATTGACTTGATTTCTTCAAGTCCGTGTGGGCTGAGGTTATTCAAAGCCTCAAGAAACAGCAGTGTTTTGCACTTTTAACTGTTCTTTAAGCATTTACAGGCAGGACACTGTTAGTAAATAAACCTTCCATGATACGCTCCATCTCTATACTGTTGAAAATGAAGTCAATTTTATGACTAAAGCTTGGTTTTCACTGAATCCAGCTTCAGCACAGATGCTTTGGTGCTGCTGAAATCCACAGGATTTCCACCCCATCTGCATCACGGGTCATTATCACCATTAGCTCAATGAACCTGTGGTTTGCAAATCTACACAGGCAAAACACAGGACCTACTTCCAACTGGGAGAAGGCTCCTAGGTGGCAAACAGGACATTCTCTTTGAATCAGCCCTGCTGGTTCATCAAGGCATTTGCTGAATTTGGCAAACCAGTTTGTCCCAGCTCCTCTGAGGGATTAACAATGATTCAAAACCAGGCAGAGACATTGGATGCGAACAAGCAGCGTGAGAGCTCTCCTGGAGATTGTATGTGTAAGGTAGAGATTTTCACCCAAAAAAAGGCCTTCAGCTGGAAGAGGCATCATGATCTTCTCACAGTCTCCTTGAGCTCCAACCTCTCGGAATAGGTTCAGTGTAGGGCCATGATGATGCTCAGAGGGACGAGGCAACTGGGTTGGTAGCTTCTCCTAGAGAAGTCCAGACCAGGCCAATTTCATTCAGTACCAGGTTCATCTCCAAGGATGCTTCCATTGTTTCTTTTCTTCTTCAAAGACTATACCATCCAAATCCCCACTAACTGGTGCAGAGTTCAAATAAATCAAGCTCAGCATTGCCTCAGGACCGTAAGAGTTCCTGATGTTTTGGAGCATAAGCCTCTCCATCTTGTTCCCTGCTCCAGTAGCAGCAGCATCAAAGGAAAGTAGCCAGGAACACAGTGAAGAACACAAGATCTCCCTCACAGTGTTTTCTGCTGCAGAACAAAATCTGGAGCCAGGGGACGTAGTGGTATTTAAGGGCACTTCATAGATATTTCGGCTAACACATTTCCCCTGCTTGCTCTCTGAACCCACGTAAACACTGTGGTAAGGACTTCAAGGGTCTTAAAAAAAAAAAAAAAAGCCTCAAATAAAACTTGACACAGCTGTCAAAAGCAAGACAGGGACTAAGACGTACTGTTGCAATACAGTGCTATTTATGAAGAAGTAAACATGGGAAAGCTAAAGGCATTGGCCTATGCTTTGAAAAGGGAAGGCATGGGCCTGTCTCTTGACCCCTTTTGCAGGAAGAAACTCATTGGGGACACAAGGCCATGCCTCCAGGGATGATTAAAGGACCTCTCCTGCAAACATTTAGAGGCCAGCTCACTTTCAGGGGGATTCCTGGAAGGCTTAAAACAAAGCAAGGGTGTAAATGTCTGAAGAAAGCTGCTTGATACTGTAAAAGCACTTAATACTTGCTGTTGCCTCGGGCAACCTGGGGACTCTCAAAGAGATGTTACCCCTCCTATTCACAGAAGGATCCAGCAGAATTTGGATCTAGCAGAAAGGTGGACTGTGTCAAAGGAAGGTCAAGGGAACGGACCTGTTAATGAAACGCTAAGAATTCACATCTTTTGCTCTCCTGGTTTAGAACCTGTCACTCGAGGCCCCGTCAGCCTCCAAAGACGCCCAAGCCTCCATCAGCCTCTAAGGACACCTGAGCCTCCGTGAGCCTCCAAAGACTCCACCAAGACACAGCCCAGTACTCTGGAAAAGCTTAGTTTCCAAGTACTGCAGAGGAACGGTTGCACGCCTTGGCCAGCCTGCCTGCTTCTGCCCTCATCCAGCCGTGTCCACCCCAACCCTTGGGGAGCAACATTGGACCAGCCCCTTTGTCTTGAGAAGGGAGGACTTTTGATGAGGGCCAGTGCAGCAACTCCTTTCAAAGCACAGCTCTGACGGACAAGGGCTTGGATACAAAAGGATGGGAAAGGTGGCAAAAGGGCAAAGCCTATGCCAGCACTGCTGCCAGCACTTCCTCTAGCCCATAGAAAGGGAAGATGACCACCTTGAGTCCTGGATAACACCTTCTTCAGGCAGGTGAGGGTTTCTAGCTCCTCAGAAGAGAGAAGAGCTCTCCAGGATTGCCCATGGAGCTGCTCTGCAGTGACACCAAGCAAAGAATAAAATAGGTTTAAAAAGGATTGTTTGGGGCTTTTCTAAGTACATTCCCCTGTTTAAGATTAGAAGATAATGGCTTTTGCTACACTGCAGAGCAATTACAGAAATAATTTTATTTACCTAGCATCTTTTAGCCAGAGAGATCCAAGGGGTATTTATGAACCACAGGCCAGGTATTTTAGCCCAAGGAATGTCCACAACTGGGAATAAACACCTTCTGGGCTTGTTCAGTTCAAAGGTTTGCAGGGGTGAACATTTCACCTGCTTTTAAACAAACACTGATTTGTAGGACTAAAATTCACACATTTTGAGGAAAACACTGAAAAAAGCTCCACTGAGGAAAAAAAACCCCAACCAACAAAGCTCTAGTAAAATTACAAATTCAAGTGTGGTCCTGTTACACATTCCTTAATAACTATATTTAATTACACTCCAATTGCCTACCAATTTACCTGGGCTTTCTCAGGGGTTGTTTTATTATCCTTGACAAGCCTATCTCCCAGGGAACTCACTTGGGGGAGTGGTGCCAACTGCTGTTTAATCAGTGCAGCAATTAGCTTAAGTTCCGCCTGATGGCTGAACATTCAACCCATGGCATGGACTTTGCTGATGTTTAAACTCGGGGATGGAGCAAAGGCAAAAGTTTAAACCTCTGCCTTGTTCCAGAAAAAAACCCCAACAATTAATATTAATAGAAAAAACCCCAAACCTATCATAGAATCAGAGAAACACAAGGTTGGAAAGGATCTACAAGATCATCTAGTCCAACTGTCCTCCCATCACCAATACCACCCACTGAGCTACTAAATCATGTCTCGTAGCACCTTGTCCAGACATGTTGAACACCACCAGGCACCACCAGTGCCTGACCACTCTTGGGGAGAAAAAGTTTGTCCTGACATCTCATCTCAATCTCCCCTGACACAACTTGTGGCCGTTCCCTCGAGTCCTGTCATGAGTTCTCTGGGAGAAGAGGCCGACTCCCTCCTCTTCACAGCCTCCCTTCAGGAAGTTGTAGAGTGCCACGAGGCCTCCCCTGAGCTTCCTCTTCTCCAGACTAAACAATCCCAGCTCACTCAGCCGTTCCTCATAGGACTTGTGCTCCAGACCCCTCACCAGTTTTGTTGTCCTTCTCTGGACATGTTCCAGGACCTTGATGTCCTTCTTGCAGTGAGTGGCCCAAAACTGAATACAGCTCTCAAGGTGCGGCCTCACCAGAGCTGAGCACAGGGGGATGATCACCTCCCTGCTCCTGCTGGCTACACTATTCCTGATGCAGGCCAGGATGCCATTGGCCTTCTTGGCCACCTGGGCACACTGTTGGCTCACGTTCAGCCAAGCATTGACCAACACTCCTTTTCTTCTTCACAATCGTCCAGCCACTCTGCCCTAAGCCTATTGCATTGCATGGGGTTATTGTGGTCAAAGTGCAGGACCCAGCACTTGGGCTTGTTGAACCTCAGCCCATTCGCCTCAGCCTGGCGATCCAGCCTGTCCAGTTCACTCTGAAGGGCCTCCCTATCCTCAGGCAGATGGACACTACCTCCCAACTTGGTGTCATCTGCAAACTTGCTGAGGGTACACTCAATCTCTTCATATAGGTCATCAATAAAGATATTAAACAAGACAAACCCCAGTACTGAACCCTGGGGAACACCACTTGTAATGGGACGCCAGCTGGACCTAACTTCCATTAACCACTACCCGCTGGGCAAGCCCCTCCAGCCAGTTCTTTACCCAGAGAAGAGTGTACCCATCCAGGCCATGGGCAGGCAGTTTCCTTAGGAGAATCCTGTGGGAGACGGTGTCAAAGGAAACCAACTTGCATTCCCTGAAGAAAGAGGACATACAAGTTGTCCCCCAGCAGATGTTAAACTGCACGCCACGTTGAAAAGGCATGCAAGGCACGCACATGTTAGGGAAAAAAAAGGTGGATGCATTAGTAATGGGCTTGCAGCATCCTTTCTCCTTCTCTTTTCTTTACAGTAGAAAATATTTTGCGTGCAAATTGTGCTGCTAAAAACAAATAAATGATAAAAACAGGGTACGTGGTAACGGCTGTTGCAGTGCCACGTTCGCAGCAGTAGAAGCTGCCCTTCCTAAGTGCCACGAAATAAACCCGGGGGTCTATAGGCTTTTACCAACATGGCTGCTTTAATGCAGAGTTAATTCTGGCTGCTCTCCTGCTCCACCACCACCACCCACGTATGGTGCTCCTCAGAAGTATCTGCTCACCCTTGAACAGGTGGCTTTCCACCTTCCGAATCTGTGTGGACATTTTGGAGTGGGTTTGGGCCACACATGAAGTGACAGCGATGCATGGGTTTACGTTCCCCTCTCCGCTCACACAACTGCAGCTCCTTGCTGCTTCCTTGTTGCTCACTTGTAAGGTTCTGCTTGCTTGCTTGCTTGCAAGATAATGCTTGCTTCTTGCTTGCTTGTGAGATGCTGCTTGCTTCTTGCTTGCTTGTGAGGTGCTGCCTGCCTTGTTGCTTGCATCTTGTTGCTTGCTTGTGCCTGCAGGTCATGCAAACGTGAGGCTTGGAGAGCACAGGGGCTCCTTCTGCAGACCCTCCTCCCTGGAGTCCCCTTTACTCTGGCCACTTTGTCCTGTTGCCACCAGACCATTGTCCCAAAGACCACCCAAAGGGAACTCTGGTTCCCACCTCTGCTTGTCCTGCAGGGGATCCCAGAGCCGAAACCTTGGCAGCAAGGGCTGCTGCTGCAGAGAAACTGTCTCAACATGAAGTAGTTCAACCAGTCAAGGAGTTCAAGGCAGAAGAGGGGGAGAGTGTTCCAGCTCTTCATACAAACATGCAGAGCTCTGCTTAGTCAAGTTGAATATTTTTTTTACTTTTTTTTTTTCTGTGTCTCCTTTGTGAAGCTCACTGAGGTGTTCCACACGGTGGAATAGAACAACAGGGTTGTTTAGCACCGCAGGCAAAGAACAAATGTTTATTAACCAAGAGAAGTATTCCTGCTCAGACTTGGCCTGGCACGTACAGCTCTGACGAAAAGTCACTCCAGCCTTCTACATTAATCAGACTGAGCTCTTCATTAAGAGTAAAAAAAGTGTCTGCTCTACTTGTCCCTTATAGCTTTTCCTTTTTGTTTTTTTCCTTTTTAATAATATGCAACTTTTTTTCCCTTTTAGTTTTAATTAATCTGCCATCCCTACCTGTAGCCATTTGCTGGGTACATTGTGACTTCCATGTGAAAGGGTCTGTTTTCATTACACATATGATCTCCTAATCATTTTGTACTTAGAACCACAGAATGGTTAGAGTTGGAAGGGACCTTCAAGATCATCCAGTTCCAACCCCGCTGCCTTGGGCAACAACATCTCCCACCAGACCAGGTTGCTCCAAGCCCCATCCAGCCTGGCCTTGAAACCCTCCAGGGATGGGGCAGCCACAGCTTCTCTGGGAAACCTCTTCCAGGGTCTCACCACCCTCACAGCAAAGAATTTCTTTCTAGTATCTCATGTAAATTTCCCCTCTTCCAATTTAAAGCCATTACCCCTTGTCCTGTCACTCCACTCCCTGACAAGGAGTCCCTCCTTATCTCTCCTGTAGCACCTTCAGGTACTGGAAGGCTGCTGTAAGGTCTCCCCGGACCCTTCTCTTCTCCAGGCTGAACAAGTTCAGCTTCCTCAGCCTGTCTTCATAGCAGAGGTGCTCCAGCCCTCTGATCATCTCCATGGCCCTCCAAAGATGAGGGCTTCTAACTTCCCCTCCTCCCTCCACCTCTTAAAACACAATATCTTATTTTAAATCCTTCAAGAAAACATGTATGGTCAAGCCAACAAGCGTTCAAGATGCCAAAGCTTCAGCAAAAGGGGCAGGTGAAGCAGGATGGATTTGTAGGTCTCCACATGCAGAGGGTGCAGAGATTTCTAAATGCGATGCCACTGCAGATACACTTCCACTGTGAAAATACTCTTAATTTCTTTCTGGGGCAGTATCCCTTATTTGTGCTTCCTCTCTACAGCATGGAAAGGCCCCACATCCCTCCCACACAGGGCTAAAGTGCAACCACTGAATTTGGATGAGTAATAAGTGGCCAAGCTGAAACATCTCCATTCAATCATTCCTCCACCGCAACGTGAAGCCTTCCCCCCTCCCCCCCC